>JAAGEH010000046.1:1323762-1470524 GCA_011751065.1 Lasiurus cinereus | reverse complement strand
CTCTCTCTCTCTCTCTCTCTCTCTCTCTCTCTCTCTTTCTCTCTCTCTCTCTCTCTCCCCTCCCTCCCTTCTTTTTCTAAAATCAGTAAAAACAGCCAAAACCAGTTTGGCTCAGTGGATAGAGCATCGGCCTGCGGACTGAAAGGTCCTGGGTTTGATTCCAGTCAAGGACATGTACCTTGGTTGAGGGCACATCCCCAGTAGGGGGCGTGCAGGAGGCGGCTGATCAATGTCTCTCTCTCATCGATGTTTCTGACTCTCTGTAAAATATCAATAAAATATATTTTAAAAAATAAAATAAAATAAAATAAATAAAAACATATCCTCAGGTAAGGATTTTTTTAAAAAGAAAACACACTGTATAAAATATGTATAAGATGAAATGCATACCTATGAATTTTATAGTGAAACTATAAGAAAAAAAAAGACTGTCACCAAAAATACAAAAAAGAAACCAATAATTAGGCTAAAACAGACTTATCACTTGTGACGATGAAAGCAAGAGTATAATGGAATAATATTTTCAATGTGCCTGGGGGAATGTAAATGTCAACTTTGGACAGTGCACCCAGAAAATTTATATTTCAAGTTCCTTTCAGATTAAAAAAAATGAAACAGTCTACTACTAAGATATCCTCACTAAAAGACTTACTTTTAAAAAAATGAAACAGTCTACTATTAAGATGTCCTCACTAAAAGACTTACTTTAAGAAGTAAAATAATCCCCCAAAAAGTTTGCGATGCAAAAATGATGAATAATAAAAATGATAACATCTAAACAAATAAGACAAAAGTAGTAATTTTGTGTGTATAAAACCAAAACAAAAATATATGGGCAATGCTGGGGGGTGGTATTGATGGGAAATGAAGCATTCCAAGATCATTGTTCTTGATGGGAGTAAGATTAAGATGTACAAAATAAAATTTAGAAGCTTATCTTTAAACACAAATTAAAGAACAAACAACTTAAAAGAAGGCAAAAAAGGCAGGGGGGGCATTGAAAAAGCAAGGTTAATAATACAAAATAATAAGTCAGAAATTGTGTGTGTGTGTGTGTGTGTGTGTGTGTGTGTGTGTGTGTGTGTGTCTGTATCTCCTATATAATAAAGAACTAATATGCAAATAATTGTCATGCCCTCGCACTGGGGGACCTGAGGCCACACCCCCTGCCTGGTGGAGCTTGACATGGGACTTGAGGCTGTGTCCCAACCCACCCAGCAGGGCTTGATGTGGTACTTGAGGCTGCACCCCCTGCCTAATGGGGTTTGAAGGGGAACCTGAGGCCGTGCCCCCAACTCCAGCTTCAGACTGGGGTACATGAGGCCATGCCTCCCACCCAACAGAGCTTGGCTGGGGACCTGAGGCTGCACCCCTGCCCAGCAAGGCTTGACAGGGGACCTGAGTATGCTCCCCACTCTGCAGGGCTTGACTGGGGTGGGACTAGCCGAGTCTGGGTCTCACATGATTTCAAGGCACACATGGGTGGGCAGAGACGTGACTCTGGATCCTGTGGCACACATCAGACTCTGACAGGAGGGAGATTTTCATATACAGTTTACTAATTTTCTTTCATCTCTGACACTTCTATTATAGAGAAAGGGCAAATAGCAATATTAAAATATTTTCTCTAATTCCCTTTTCATGTGCATGAATTTCGTGCACTGGGACATTAGTGTGTGTGTGTGTGTCTTATCTAATAAAAGAGTAATATGCAAATTGACTATACTTCCACTATACCCATAAGCCATGCCCACCAGCCAATCAGAAATAAGTATGCAAATTAACCCAACCAAGATGATTGTGACCACAGAGAGAGCAGGAGGCTTGGGTTTTCCTGACAATGGAAGAAGTCAAGCTTTCCGCCTGCCCCAGCTTGCCTTGGCCTCCACCTAAGGCTACAAAGTTTCAATTATAGAAGATAAATAAATCCCAGATACCAGGACCTCCACTTGGATCACTGGGGGGCATGGCTAGCCTGCCCCCTACCATAGGCCCCTCACCCAGGCCACTCCCCACCCCAAGGGAACCCCCACCCTGATCTGGGACACGCTTCAGAGCAAACCAGCCAGCCCTCGCCATACACCAGCCCTCTATTCTATCTAATCCTTCTATCTAATAAAAGAATAATATGCAAATTGACCATCACTCCAACACACAAGATGGCTGCCTCCATGTGGTCAAAGATGACTGACCCCATGTGGACATAAGATGGCCACCACAAGATGGCCAGCAGGGGAGGGCAGTTGGGAGGAACCAGGCCTGCAAGGGAGGACAGTTGAGGGCAATCAAGCCTGCAGGGGAGGTCAGTTAGGGGTGACCAAGCTGGGAGAGAAGGGAAGTTAGGAGTGACCAGGCCTGCAGAGGAAGACAGTTAGGGTCAAAGAGGCTGGCAGCGGAGCAGTTAGGCATCAATCATGCTGTCAGGGGAGTGGTTAGGGGGTGATCAGGCTGGCAGGCAGAAGCGGCTAGGGGCAATCAGGAAGGCAGGCAGATGAGAGTTGGGAGCTAGCAGCCCTGGATTGTGAGAGGGATGTCCAACTGCCTGTTTAGGTTCGATCCAGGTATATATAATAGAGAGAGCTTTAAACATATGTAATAAAATTAATCCTAAATGCAAGGGAATAATGCATATAAAATTCAGAATAACAATCACTGTTGGGGAATAGGGAAGGAGAACATAGTAGGGCTTTAAGGGTATTGGATACATTCTAATTCTTAAGTGAAATAGAGGATACACTAATTTCACTTAGTTCATTATATGTTATATTTATGCCCATGTGTGTGTATTCATTTATATATTTCTATAAATAAAATTCATTAAAAGTTTTAAAATTTTTAAAAGGATCTACTGTGACTCCGTATTACTCCATTAAGTTTAAACTCACCAGCCTGGCATGTCAAACTATTTTCCAGATGGGCACAACTTCATTCTCAGTCCTGCCCATTAGGGATTTCTTTCTCTAGTGGGAATTCCCTATTGCCATCCTTCTGTTCTTCATTGCCACTTCCAGATTAAGTCACATCTTCAGGGCTCTCTATCCTCCTCATCTTTTCTTTTATCTACTATGCAAATTCTACTGGTCCTGAGAGAAAAAAAAATCCCCTACCCTGTTTCCCCAAAAATAAGACAGTCTTATATTAATTTTTGCTCCCTAAGATGCGCTAGGTCTTATTTTCAGGGGATGTCTTATTTTTCCATGAAGAAGAACATGGTACACATTTATTGTTGAACAAAAAAAAAAAAAGGAAATGTATTACCTGTATATGGTATAGTGGTAGTTGTCATCACAAACCAGCTCACTGATTGGCCACAGCACAGCCGGAGCTGTTCAGGCAGTGCGAGGACTCTTTAAATCAGGAATCAGACGCCTTATGGTAGCTTCAGGGGCTTTATATTCTGGGGAGGCCTTATGTTTGGGGGAGGCCTTATTATCGGGAGGTCTTATTTTGGGGGGATGCCTTATATTACAGCGAGAGGCAAAACTGGAAATTGGTCTTATTTTCAGGGGATGTCTTACTTTCGGAGAAACAGGGTATTTGAAGTCTTCCTGAGTTTACCCAGGACACAGGAGTTTCTCAATAATGTGAAATACTTCCAGGAGGAGTGAACTTTGTCACAAACTCTTGGTTCTCAATCTGAGGGGAACTCTTGCCTCTTAACAAGCCAGTGAACTTGTTGAGAGCAAAGAGTTTGATGTTTCCTTTTATGTCTTATTACCTATTGGCTAGCACTGAATTCATAAAATACACACAATCAATATGTCCTGAAGAAAGGATTACATTGGACCAATTCTTAATTCCCATGGAACAGATTCTGTTTGAGAATCTGGGAAACCTTATGCTGTTATTTCTCAAGTCTTCCTGGAGTCCAGTAGTATCCTACCACACATGCCTTTTCTACTTAACCACTTTTCTATTGAAACCTGTTTAAACAAATTTCTGTTCTTTATAGCCAAACAGTCCTCATTGAGAAATGTGTGTCCAAGACTCAAGTTCACGCTTCAACAAAAAATATCATACACTATTGACCTTCAAAATTTAGTCACAAAGAATAAATTTGGAATGTCAAGGATGTGCTGAACTAAATTAGGAGCTTGAGATCCATAGCTAGTTCTCTACAGAGTCAGAACATAGACCTAAGTCTGCTGACACTCATGCCAGTGCTCTTCTCAGTCCCAATGTGCTCACTGTTGTTCTTCAAGAAATTGTAAGATTCTTTCCTCTTCTGAAGCCACATAAGTATATTCCCAATGAAATAGCAAGAATTGACATGGAATAAAAATAAAAAAGAATTGACACAGAGCATAGTAATAAGAGGCTATTATCCAAAGAGACCAAATTAGTTGGAATTGAAAAGAATGAAGTGAATGTGAATTGGAGGCAGAGGAAGATCTAGAAAATTCTTATGCTCCAATCTAAGATGAAGAGTGAGCATCACCTTTCTGCTGGTTCCAGATACCTTTATTAGTCCTAATAATCAGATTATCCATTAACCAATCCCTTTGCCAATAAGTCGCTAGGAACAATGAGATGTTCATTCTCTCATGCATTTATTGAATTAGAAAATATTTATTGAGTGCTTAGTATGTGACAGGCATTGCCCTAAGCACTAGAGACATTCTAGTTAAGAGCGACTTGACAATAAAGTAGGTCAATGTCTAACTACTATGCTGTACATCTGAAACTAATATATTATGTTGAATGTCAACTGTAATAGAAAATTTTTTTAATTTTTAAATCAAATAAAATTAAATAATAAATAGGTCAAACATGTTTTATGTCAAATGCTGATATCAGCTATGGAGAATGAGATGGAGGGAAGGACATCAGCAGTATCAGAGATCAGGATGGACATTTCAGAGTGGACACAGAAAACTTCCCTGAGAAAGCAAAATTTGAACATGAGCACCTTACAGGAATGAGGAAAGAATGAAAGAAGAACATATATAAAGTTGTCAGTAGCTCTTTGGATAGTCTTCCAAGCCTGATTCCTTGGTCTTGTTTTTTTTAACTAAAAAGATAACAATGATAGAATGCTGGCAAGACTGTCCTCTAAGGCAAAGAAGTCACAGGGCCAGCAGAACCTGGTACTAGCAAGCTGAGGTGGTAGCTAATAAATCCTGCCTCCCAAGAAATAAACAACCTCATGATATGTCATAAAGATTGAATGATATTTTTAACTGTAAACCTAAATAGCATGTGTTATATTAGAGGAGGCATCTATAAATGCTTTTTGGAACATGACTCAGACCCTGGAAAATTAAATACCAAAGACTTCTATCTTTCTGAAAGATAGGTGTTTTTCCTCCTCTCTAGAACATCAGAATCTCTTCCACCCACTCCTCAAGTTACATTACTCCTTCTATATACTTGGAGATATTGACATGATTTTACAAAATCACTGTCAATAAGTTCATGTTGAGCATCTAATTTTAAAGCACTCTCCCAAGTATTTATTGGGGGGGGTGGGGATGGGCATTTACAGTTTCAATTAACTGAGATTTGCAATACTCAGGAGCTTAAAGTTTATTTGGAGAGATATATCTAAACCACTAGAGAGTATCCGCAAACAATAGCCCTCATTCCAAGCGTCAGGGAGCCAATGTGGGACTTCTGCCAAATTGCTGAGTATGTCTATTCCATTTATATATGCAGGAAAAGGAAGGGGAAATGCAGGGAGGATTCGTGAGCCCACTGAGCCATCTGTGGGATGGATTTATGCCAAAACTTCATTTATCACCTGATCATCAGCAGTTCCCACTTGTGGATCATAATATTATTCGGAGACCCAGTTACTAGTGTCAAACTCAGAGCTAAGTCAGTGTCCATTAAATCACCAAAAGGTCTAAAGCCTTTCGTTTCTTCCCCCAGTGCATGGTAAGCCTAGTAAATGGCCAAAGGCCCCTTTGTGGAAGTCTTGGGGGGATGTTTGCAGAATATAGTTGCAGCAGAGTTGCACCTTAGTCCTCAAGGGGGCCAGCCTCCCCTTCAATCAAGAGGCTCAGGCTCTGTGATCTGCAGTATGCCTGAACCCTAGGTAAGAAGCTAAGACTCTCCATTGTGCTCAGTAAAGTTCCTGGATGTAAGACCTAGAGTGTTTCTCTTATACAGAGGAAGAACTATTTTAGTTGGCTGGCCATCTATTTCGTTCCTAGAGAGTCAGCAATTAATTAGGCATGGCCAAAGAGCCCAGCAGTTCATTCTGTTTACCTAGTTGTCCCGCCTGCCCATTATATCAATTGTGTCTATTTTGTCTCTTGCCTTAGGAGCTATTCTTTGCCCACTAATTCTTTGGAATCCCCATGGAAATCAGGGCACACATCTAGTAGCTCCATTTTCTCATGTGTACAGAAAAAGCCACCATAATGTTTTACAAAGATGCTGATGCTCTTGTCACTAATATGTTTTCCAATTTCTCCCTTTAATAGAGCAAATGTCTTCTAGGACCTCTCTAAGGATATAGTAAGAAGAAGGATATGCAGTTTGCAAATGAGAAACCCATTCCCATATTCCTATCTTAGGAAACATTTGGAGCCATCCTTTTATATCATGCTTCAAAGTTTCAGTCAACTAATCAGTACACTAATTTTCAGAGCCACTTCTAACATTATATTGGTCATCTCTGGTAAGTGCACTTACATAATACAATTTTATATTCTTGTTTTAACACCCTTCGAATCCATTCCCACATGTGTTTCCCTAAGATTTATGCTGATAAAACTTAGTATATCTTGCATTGATTTGGGGATATAAGCTTTTTTTGTTTCAGACCAGACAAAGACATCAAGGGCTGGGTGCTTGGAGGCTTGACGAGAATAAGAATTTCTTTTGCAAGGCAACTGCTATACATTCCATTATTACTGGGTCTTCAAGAAAGGAAAGCTGATCTCATCAACCTTAAAAAGAGCAGAGTGCCTCCTCTAACAAGGGAGGCTTAGGGAGACTTAGAAGTTCAAGATTCTCAATTTCACACAAGTCAACTCAGGTAGAAACTTGGTGTGTCTGTGACTTCAACTTACAATTCTGCAATCCATACAAGTAAATTCCAAGCCTAATTTTCATTAAAACTAGCTCTGTACATGGAAAGAGATTTTCTGGAGTATCTGCAAAGCACCCTCATTGTCTGAACATTTGAATTGAGAGTTTAAACTTGTCATTGTTTATATGTGAGTTCTCCTAAGCAGTTGGAAGCAGTGATTTCACATGAAGGGTTTTGTAGCTATTGCCATATTAGTCAAGTCCAATAGCTACTTTAACCCAATCAACCAGAAGTGAAATTTTTATCATATTATTACTACCAAGCCTCAACATTTTTAAGGATTATTTTTCTTATGATCACTTTCATTACCAAGTATTATACCAGCCAATGTGGTGTGAGTTCCAATATATTGAGTTTTCTACTCCAGCCCTCTAGTTTTAATAACCTCAATGGCTTCCCTTTGCCTACCACTCTAGCTGTGGAAGCTGCTTTTCCAGTTATCTCAATGATAGCTTCATATTTTCCTTTTGCTTTATCAGCCTCCCATTCTCAGTTAATTTTTTAAATAATTTTTAACTGTCTAATGGAAGGCTGATAAAGCAAAAGGAATATATTAAGCTATCATTGATATAACTGGAAAAGCAGCTTCCACAGCTAGAGTGGTAGGCAAAGGGAAGCCATTGAGGTTATTAAAACTAGAGGGCTGAAGTAGAAAACTCAATAAATGGGAACTCACACCACTAAGGAAAGGGCATACTTGGCTGCTGCTAATTCCTCAGGAGTTCATAAGAGGAAACCTAAGAGCTGGGACTTGGATCTCAGAAAAGATCTCAGCTATTGACCTCTTACAGCTACTGGTGGCACATATTGAGTCACAAGCAAAGTTTCCCCAAATTCAAGAAGATTGAAATCATACCAAGTATTTTCTCAGATCACAGTGCCATAAAATTAAAAATAAACTACCATAAAAACAATCCAAAAATCTCAAACACTTGGAAGCTGATACCATGCTATTAAAAATGACTAAGTAACCAAGAGATTAAAGAAGAAATTAAAATCATCCTGGAAACTAATAACAACAAAAACACAACAATTCAAAATCTATGGGATACAATGAAAGCAGTCCTGAGAGGGGAGTTTATAGCTCTACAAGCCTACCTAAAAAATAAATAAATAAATAAATAAATAAATAAATAAATAAATAAATAAATAAAAATAAACAGAAAAAAATGATAGTAAATCATCTAACTCTACAATTCAAAGAATTAGAAAGAGAGCAACAAGAAAAGCCCACAGTAATCAGAATGAAAAGATAATAAAGATCAGAGCAGAAATAAATGACATAGAGACCAAAAAAAAAAAAATACAAAAGATCCATGAAACCAAGAGCTGGTTCTTTGAAAGGATGAATAAGATTGATGAACCTCTAGCCAGGCTCACCAAGAAGCAAAGAGAGAAGACCCAAATAAACAAAATCAGAAATGATAGAGGTGAAATAATAACAGACCCCACTGAAATACAAAGGATTGTTAAAAAATGCTATCAACAACTCTACTCCAACAAACTAGACAACCAGGAGGTAATGGACATATTCCTAGAAAAATACAACCTTTCAAAACTCCATCGGGAAGATTCTAAAAATCTCAATAGGACAATAACTATGGAAGAAATTGAAGCAGTCATCAAAAAGCTCCCAGCAAACAAAAGCCCAGGGCCAGACAGCTACACAGGGGAGTTTTACCGAACATTCAAGGAAGAATTAAAACCTATCTTCCTCAGACTATTCCAAAAAATTCAAGAATAAGGAATGCTTCCAAGCTCCTTCTATGAAGCCAGCATCACTCTAATACCAAAACCAGTTAAAGACAACACAATGAAAGAAAATTATAGGCCACTATCCCTCATGAACATAGATGCTAAAATCTCAACAAAAGTCTAGCAAATCGGATCCAGCAGTATATCAGAAAGATCATACACCATGACCAAGTAGAATTTATCCCAGGGATACAAGGATGGTACAATATTTACAAATCAATAAACGTGATACATCACATAAAAAAATTGAGAGATAAAAATCACATAATCATATCAATTGATGCAGAAAAATAATTTGACAATATCTGACACACCTTCTTGATAAAAACTCTCAGCAAGGTGGGAATAAAAGGACCATACCTCAACATAATAAAACCTATATATGATAAATCCACAGCCAACATTGTACTCAATGGGCAAAAACTAAAACCATTTTCCCTAAGAACAGGAACAAGACAGGGATGCCCACTCTCACCACTCCTGTTCAACATAGTACTGCAAGTATTAGCCATTGTGATCAGACAAGAAGAAGAGATAAAAGGCATCCAAGTTGGAAAAGGAGAAATAAAACTGTCCTATTTTTCAGATGACATGATATTGTACATAGAAAACCCTAAAGACTCCATCAAAAAATTATTAGACTTACTAAATGAATTTGGCAATATAGCAGGATACAATATTAAAGCCAAGAAATCTATGGCATTTCTATACACCAAGAGTGAACTTATATAAAGAGAGACTAAAAACGCAATCCCATGTACCATCACACCAAAAAAATTAAGATACCTAGGAATAAACTTAACTAAGGAGATAAAAGACCTATATGTGAAAAACGACAGGCCACTGAAAAAAAAGAGATAGAGCTAGACATAAACAGATGGAGGAATATACCATGTTCATGGATTGGTAGAATCAACATCATCAAAATGTCCATACTACCCAAAGCAATCTATAGATTCAATGTAATCCCCATTAAAATACCAATGGCGATGGAGTAGTTTCACCTGAGAACCCCTGCCCTCATGTTCCAGCCTGCTTTTCCTGATGGCCCATCCTGCAGATTTGAAACGTGCTCTTCTAGCTCCTGCAATCAAGAGAGAGAGAACTGCATAACCAGACATCCAGAGAAGAGAGACCATGGGGAGACAAAGAGACAGCCTGCATATAAAAGAAAAGCAGGCATCACCAGGAAAGGTAGTAAATTAAATGGAGGCAAGAAATATGCCAGAGAGAGAATTCAGAGAAATGGTCATAAAGTGGCTGAAAAGAATGGAAGACAAATTCGACAATATGAGTAAGAACCAAGAGGAAATGAGGAAGAACCAAGAAGAAATGAAAAGTGACATTGCTGCTGTAAAGAACTCAATAGAAAGCATCAAAAGTAGACTAGAAGAAGCAGAGGACCGCATCAATGAGCTAGAAGACAAGGTAGGAAAAAATACCCATGTAGAGCAGCTTCTAGAAAAAAAAAAATTAAAAAGCAAGAGGAGAGCCTAAGGGAACTTTGAGACAACACAAAACAAAACAACATCCACATAATAAGGATTCCAGAAGGAGAGAAAACTGAGCAAGGAATAGAAAACCTGTCTGAAGAAATAATGACAAAAAACTTCCCTGATATAGGGAATAAAAAACCCACACAAATTTAAGAAGCTCACAGGGTCCCAAGCAAAATGAACTCCAAAAGACTGACACCAAGACAGATTATAATTAAATTGGCAAACACCAACAACAAAGTAAGAATCTTAAAAGTGGCCAGAAAGAGACAGAAAGTTACCTGCAAAGGAACCCCCATCAGACTAGGGACTGATTTCTCAACAGAAACTCATCAGGCCAGAAGGGAATGAAATGAAATATACAAAGTTATGCAAAGGAAGGGTCTGAATCCAAGAATATTGTGCCCAGCAAGGCTATCAATCAAAATTGAAGGTGAAATCAGGAGCTTCACAAACAAAATAGGACTAAGGGAATTTATTACTAACAAACCAGCAATACGAGAAATACTAAAGGTTCTGCTATAAAATAAAGAAATAGGAAGTGAAGAAAGAACACAGAATAAAGAATAAAAATGGTGACAAATAAGTACCTATCAATAATACCTTTAAATGCAAATGGATAAAATGCTCCAATTAAAAGAAATAAGCCACTCAATGAAGGAAAAATACCACATGATCTCACTCATCCTATCTAATAAAAGAGTAATACGCAAATTGACCATACTTCTGCTATACCAGCCACACCCACCAGCCCATCAAAGAGAGTATGCAAATTAATCCAACCAAGATGCCTACGACCACAGAGAGAGCAAGAGGGAGGCTTTGGTTGCCTCTGGCAACGGATGAAGCCAAGCTTTCCTCAAACCCTGGCGGGCCCATGCCTCCACTTAACGCCACAAAGTTTCAATGGCTGTGCCAGCAGAAGGCTTGGTTTCATTCCAGACTACAAAATTTCAATTGTAGAAGATAAATAAATCCCAGATACCAGGGCCTCCACTTGGGTTGTCAGGGGGTGTGGCTGGCCTGAAAACCACCACAAGCCCCTCACCCAGGCCACTCCACACTCCAAGGGAACACCCACCTTGATCCAGGACACCCTTCAGGGCAAACCAGTTGGCCCCACCCATGCATCAGGCCTCTATCCTATCTAATAAAAGAGTAATATGCAGATTGCCCATCATTCCAACACACAAGATGACTGCCCCCATGTGTTCAAAAGATCCTGCCCCCATGTGGATACAAGATGGCTACCACAAGATGGCCAGCAGGTGGGGGCAGTTGGGAGGGACCA
Organism: Lasiurus cinereus; assembly: GCA_011751065.1. Lineage (NCBI taxonomy): Eukaryota > Metazoa > Chordata > Mammalia > Chiroptera > Vespertilionidae > Lasiurus > Lasiurus cinereus. The sequence continues at coordinate 1,458,943 of JAAGEH010000046.1, read as the reverse complement.
GGCTGGCAGAGGAAGGAAGTTGGAGGTGACCGGGTCTACAGGGAAGAGCAGTTTGGGGGGACCTAGGCTTTTAGGGGAAGGTAGTTAGGGGTGACCAGGCCTGAAGAGGAGAGCAGTTAGGGGAAAACAAGCTGGTAGGGGAGCAGTTAGGCATCAATCAGGTTGGCAAGGAAATGGTTAGGAGGTGTTTAGGCTGGTAGGCAGAACCGGTTAGGGGCAATCAGGAAGGTAGGAAGGTCAGCAATTGGGAGCCAGCAGTCTGGATTGTGAGAGGGATGTCAAACTGCCCATTTAGGCTGACCCAGGTAGTCGAACATCCCTCAAGGGGTCCCAGATTAGAGAGGAAGTGGGTTGGGCTGAAGAACACTCTGCCTCCCGTGCATGAATTTTGTGCACCAAGCCTCTAGTTCATGGATAATAAAGAACATTATAAACTGATGAACAAAAAGATAGATACAGAGGCAGTAAAGCATCAAAAGACTGTCAAATTACAGTGGGAAGGTTAGGGAGAGGTCAGGTAGATAAGAGATCAATTAAAGAACTTTATGTATGCATATAAACATAATCAATAGATGCAAGACACTGGGGGGTTAGGGAATGCATAGGAGTAGGGGGAGGGCAATGGGAAGATATGTACACACATAATACATTAATTTTTAAAAAATAAATAAATAAATAAATAAATAAATAAATAAATAAATAAAAATTTAAAAAACAAAAATTGTGGTACATCTACACAATGGAATACTATGCTGTAGTAAAAAAGAAGGAGTTCTTACCATTTGCAACAGCATGGATGGAACTAGAGAGGATTATGCTAAGTGAAATAAGCCAGTCAGAGAAAGATAAATACCACATGATCTCACTCATTTGTGGAATATAATGAACAACATAAACTGATGAACAGGGACAGATCCAGATGCTGAGAAGCATCAATTAGACTGCAAAACCTCAGAGGAAAGGTAGAGGAGGATGGGGGAAGGGAAGATAGATCAACCAAAGGACTTATATGCATGAATATAAATCTAACCAATGGACACGAACACCAGGAGGGTGAGGGCATGAGTAGGGGGAGGGTCAGGGGGTTAATGGAGGGATGAGAACGCATATGTAATAACTTAATAAAGAAATTTTAAAAAATAAAAGCATTTATATTTTGTGTGTGTGTGTGTGTGTGTGTGTGTGTGTGTATATATAGTATTATATTAGGTCATGCAGTTAGGCAAATCACAGGAACAAAATACATAGTAACTATGCTTTACACCTGAAACCAAAACTGTAATTAAAAAGTAAAAATAAAAATTGAATACAATAAATAAAATAGATAGTAAATCTAAAAGAAGAAACAATATTGTCATAACACATATATAATATGATTATATATACTTTAAAATCTAGAAGAATCTACAGATGAATTTTTAGAATTAATAAAAATATCAAGGTTTCTATATATGAAATCTACATACAAATATCAATTGTAAAAACACTCTGAGATAAGACAGAGTTTTTGTGTTGAGCTAATACTTCCACAAATAACATTTATAAAATACTTTTAAAGTTATAGAGGACAATCAAAAGCCATCAGAAACTGGTGAAGAGTCAAACCTTGATATGCATAAGGAAATTGTCCTGGGTGTTTTTTGCCCACGAATACTCTACATTATATATAGCATGGGATATCTACATGTCAAAAGGAAGCTTCTGGCTCATTGGCTTAAGAAATCAAATGGGCTCCTAGAGCAGCTAAATATAAAGAGGGAAAATTCTGAAAGGGTGAGACATGAGGAAAGCCTCCAAATCTACATATAGCTCCACCCAAATCCTTGACCAGCCACTGAACTATACATATATGGTAGAGATTCTAAGGAAACCAATGGGAAACAACAGCTGTTTCAGTTGTACAAGACAATAATGTGGAATTTTTTTCCATAGATGGAGTTACACATATGTTGATATATATGCAATTTGATATGTATGCTATTTTGTTGTATTGACAGCAAGCTTCAAAGCTTCATATGTCAAATTTTCTGAAGGTGTTAACATCATATTTTTATGCTTAAAAAATGTCAAATTTTGTGCCAAAAAAGAGCATTTAGCAGGAAGTTTTAATTTATTACTTTATTTTGAAGAAAAGTGCTGCTGAAAGTTATCGTATACTTCGGTAAGCTTATGGTGAACATGATCCATTTCAAGATACTTGTGAACAATGGTATGAACACTTTAAATGAGATGATTTTGATGTGAAAGACAAAGAACATCCAGGTCAACCGAAAAAGTTTGAAGACCAACAATTACAAGCATTATTGGTTGAAGATGCATGTCAAACGTAAAAACCACTTACAGAAAGAATAAACATTGCTCAACAAACAATTTCAAATCCCTTACAACCAATGGGAAAGATTTTAAAGGAAGGAAAATGGGTGCCACATCAACTGAATGAAAGACAAATGAAAAACTGAAAAGTCATCAGTAAAATATTGCTTCAAGAGCATGAAAGAAAAGTCTTTTTTGCATTGAATTGTGACTGGCAATGAAAAGTGGATTTATTTTGAGAATCCCAAATGCATAAAATCATGGGTTGATCCAGGTCAACCACTAACATGAACTGCAAAGCCAAATCACTTTGGAAAGAAGATAATGCTCTGCATTTGGTAGGATCAGGAAGGTGTGGTATATTATGAGCTTTTAAAACTAGGTGAAACTGTTAATACTGATTGCTACCAACAGCAAATAATCAATTTGAACCATGCTTTGATCATAAGCCAACCAGAATGTGCCAGAAGACACAGCAAAGTAATTTTGCTTCATGATAATGCACCATCACACACTTCAAAACCAGTTAAAGATATGTTAAAAGATCTTGCCTGGGAAGTATTAACCCACCTGCCATATTAACTAGACCTTGCTCCTTCAGATTACCACTTGCTTCAATCAATGGCATACATACTTTCTGAGCAGCACTTCAAAACATACAAAGAAGTGGAAAATTGGGTCTCTGAATGGTTTGCCTCAAAACAAGAAAAGTTCTATTGGGATGGTATCCACAAATTACGTAAAGATGGGGGAAATGTGTAGCTAGTGATGGACATACTTTGAATAAAGCACTTTTGATGTTTTCTTTGATTAAAAAAATCTACATTAGGAGAGAATCCAAGATGGCGGCATAGGTAAACACCTACACTGCTGCCTCGCACAACAACTTCAAAACTACAACTAAAAGACAGAACGGACATCATCCAGAACCACAGGAAAGCTGGCTGAGTGGAAGTTCTACAGCTAGAAGGAAAGAGAGGGGCTCACAGAAACCCAGAGGAGCGGCAAAAAGCTGAGGTACGGAGACATGCACGCTGAGAGAGCGGGTGCCGGAGTACCTGGCTGGCTTTCTCTGGCAGGAGGGAAACGGAGACTCCCAACAGCATTGAACCCCTTATCTTATGACACTAAACCCCAGATCCAGCTGAAACTCATACGGGGGGAGTTTGGACTGTGAAAAGGGAGAGGTGCACAGAAATTTAGGGGAGTCGCAAAAGATCAGAGGTCTGGTTGCGCACGGCACTGCCCGGAGGACAGACTGCTGATTGTGCCGCTGGCTTTCACGAGTGGGCGGGAGACAGACCCTTCCAACTGTGCCACTTCTGAGTCCACTAAGCCCCTGTTTTGGGCGAAACCCTGGGGACCTAGTCTCGTGTGGTCCTGGTGCACAGGGGAGCCGGAAAGGCAGCGGTCTAGAGGCACTGCGGGCGCGCGTGCACAAGGACCGCTCCAGTGATTACCTAGTCACGTGAGACTCAGGGGCCATGAAGGGCGGGGCCGACTGGAAGGCAAGGTGGTTCCTTAAGCCCTGAGACTCTACCCATCCCAAGCTCAACAGAGGCTTCTTCGGTTTTGCAAGTCTGGTATCATAAGGTTGAATTCCACACAGAAGTTTCCCCGGCATAGTGAAAATGTCGAGACAAGGGAAGGGAACACAAACAAAAGAAATAGAGGGAAAAAAACAACTGGATATAGAGTTCAAAACCACGCTTATAAGGTTTTTCAAGAATATGCTAGAAAAGTTGGATAAACTTAGCGAGAGCCAAGAGGAGATGAAAAATGACCAACTAGCCATGCAAAAGAGCCTACTAGAGATGGAAAAGGTCCAACTAAAGATGAAAAAGGACCAACTAGAAATTAAACATACATTGACTGAAATAAAAAATATTATACAGAGTCCTAACAGCAGACTAGAGAAAGGCAAGAATCAAGTCAAAAATTGGAAATATAAAGAAGCAGAAAACACTCAACGGGAAAAGCAAGAAGAGAAAAGAATCCAAAAATGTGAACATAATGTAAGGAGACTCTGGGACAGCTTCAAACGTACCAACATCAGAATTGTGGGGGTGCCAGAAGAAGAGAGAGAGCAAGATACTGAAAACCTATTTAAAGAAATAATGACTGAAAACTTCCCACATCTGGTGAAAGAAATAGACTTACAAGTCCAGGAAGCACACAGAATTCCATATAAAAGGAATCCAAAGAAGACCACACCAAGACACATAGTAATTAAAATACCAAGAGCAAAAGACAAAGAGAGAATATTAAAAGCAGCAAGAGAAAAACAGTTCATTACCTACAAGGGAGCACCCATATGACTGTCAGCTGATTTCTCAACAGGAACGATGCAGGCCAGACGGGAGTGGCAAGAAATATTCAACGTGATGAATAGCAAGAACCTACAACCAAGAATAATCTATCCAGCAAAGCTAACATTCAGAATTGAAGGGCAGATAAAGAGCTTCACAGAGAAGAAAAAGCTAAAGGAGTTCATCAACTCCAAACCAGTATTATATGAAATGCTGAAAGGTACTCTTTTAGAAGAGGAAGAAGAAAAAGGTAAAATCCAAAAAATTATGAACAACAAATACATATCTATCAACAAGTGAATCTAAAAATTAAGTGAATTAAAAATTTGATCAACAGAATAAACTGGTGAATATAATAGAATCAGGAGCACAGAAAGGGAGTGGACTGATAATTCTCAGGGGGAAAGGAGTGAGGGGTGTACAGGGAGAGACTGGACAAAAATCATACACCTATGGATGAGATCAATGGGAGGGAGCTAAGGGCAGAGGAAAGGGTGGGAGCTGGGTGGAGGGGTGTTATGGAGGGGAAAAAAGAGAAACAAATGTAATAATCTGAAAAATAAAGATTTAATTTAAAAAAAATCTACATTAATAACCCATACACCTGGTATAACTGAAAGAACTGAGCGAGCATTTCAACTATTACTTAATCCCAGGGAACTAGTTTGAACTTTGAGCCCAGCCATGTTGACTATTTGCTAAGATAAAAATAAACATTCTTCAAAGGAAAATAACAGAATCTAGAGTCTCTTATCATCAACTTATTATTAACAACACCTAATGTATAATAAAATATTACTAGACGTGGAGGGGGACATAAACAGAAAAAGGTGATGGAGAGTAAAAGAAAAAGTCTAGATAAATCAACATCTAGATGATCTACACACTAGCAGACATGAACTTAAAGAAACCATTATTAATATGTACAAGGACTTTAAGGAACTGATGTCATAATCAACAAACAAATAGGAATCTCAGCAGAGAAATAGGAACTTTAGAAAATAACCAAATGAAAATTTAGAATTGAAAATTATAATCTCTAAAAGGAATAGTTGACTAGTTAGCCTTAATAGCAAATTGAAGACACTAGAAGATAGGGCCAGTATGAATACTGATAAATCATTAGTACCCAATCTGAATAAAAAAAGAAGAAAATGTTTTTGAGAAAGGAACAAAGCTTCAATTTACATGCAGGATAATATCAAGAGGTCTAACATACATGTAATCTGAGTCTCAAAAGATCAGGAAAGACTAGGAAGAAGTAAATATTTAAGAAAGATGGTCAACTTCAAGCATACCAACATCAGAATTGTGGGGGTGCCAGAAGAGAGAGAGCAAGATACTGAAAACCTATTTGAAGAAATAATGACTGAAAACTTCTCCCACCTAGTGAAAGAAATAGACTTAAAAGTCTAGGAAATGCACAGAACCCCAAATAAAAGGAATCCAAAGAGGACCACACCAAGACACATCATAATTAAAATACCAAGAGCAAAAGACAAAAAGAGAATCTTAAGAGGAGCAAGAGAAAAACAGTTAATTACCTACAAAGGAGCACCCCTACGATTGTCAGCTGATTTCTCAAGAGAAACTATGCAGGCCAGATGGGAGTGGCAAGAAATATTCAAAGTGATGAATAGCAAGAACCTACAACCAAGATTACTCTACCCAGCAAAGCTATCATTCAGAATTGAAGGGCAGATAAAGAGCTTCACGGATAAGAAAAAGCTAGAGGAGTTCATCAGCACCAAACCAGTATTATATGAAATTTTAAAAGGTATTCTTTAAGAAGAGGATAAAGAAGAAAAAGGTAAAGGTAAAAATTATGAACAACAAAAACATATCTATCAACAAGTGAATCTAAAAATCAAGTGAATTGAAAATCTGATGAACAGAATAAACTGGTGAATAGAATAGAATCAGGGGCATAGAAAGGGAGTGGACTGACAATTCACAGGGGTAAAGGGGTGAGAGTGGTGAAGGTAGAGACTGGACAAAAATCATACACCTATGGATGAGGACGATGCTGGGGGAAGTAAGGGCAGAGGGAGGGGTGGGAGCCAGGTAGAGGGAGCTATGGGGGGGGGGGAAAGAAGAATAAATGTAATAATCTGAACAATAAAGATTTATTAAATCAAAAAAAAATATCATAATTGAACCTATCTCTGTAAAAAAAAAGAAAGAAAAGAAATATGGTCAAAATTTTTCCAAATTTATGTTTAAAAATGTATACATATACATCTAAAGATGTCAGCAAATCCCAGCAAGCACAATTACAATAAAAACCACACATAGGTAGATTATAGTAAAAATGTTGACAACTAATGATAAATAGATAATCTTAAAAGCAATAAGAGGAAACTGATATATTGGATACATAGAATGAACAATAGAAATTATGGTTAAGTTGCCCATAAAAATCAATGAAAGCCAAAAGAAAAGGAGGGAATCTATCATCCTAAAATGACATAGCAAAAGAAAATATTTTTCAAAAGTGATGATGAGATGCACATATTTTAAAACAAAGAAAACTAAAGGAAATAATCAGCAATAAACCTGAACTATAAGAAATGCAAAAAGTTCTTCAAATTGAAGGAAAATTATTCCACATGGAAACTTGGATATGCTGAGAAAAACACAAAGCACTGAAAATGATTAATAGTACATAAAAAAATATGATTTTCTTTCTTTTAATTTCTTTTAAAGGCATATAATATTTTTTAAACTATGACACTAAATTATGGGGTTGTTAACATATCCTATATAATAAAGAGGTAATAGGCAAATTGACTCTTTACACCCTCACAAGATGGCTGCTTATGACCAGGCTGGCAGGGGGGTTAGTGAGGAATAACCAAATGACTGAACAAGCAGGCTGTGTGGGGCAACCAGGTTGGCAGGGGGACAGTTGGGGTGATCAGGCCGACAGAGGAGGGCAGTTGTGGGCAACCAGACCATGGAGGGAGCAGTAAGAGAAAACCAGGCTGGCAGGGGAGGTACAGTTGGGGTCAACCAGGCTGGCTGGGTGGGAAGTTGGGGGCAATTAGGCTAGCAGGGAGGCAGTGAAGGGCTACTAGGCTGGCAGAGGGAGGGGGGCAGTTGGGGCAACCAGGCCAGCAGAGGGCTGCAGTTGGGGGTGACCAGGCTGGCAGGGAGGGGACAGTTATGGGCAACCAGGCTGGTGGCATGGGAGGCAGTTAGGGGCTATCAGGCCAGCAGGCAGAGGCAGTGAGGGGCAATCAAACCAGCATGCAAAGGCAGTGAGGGGCAATCCACTGGCAGGGAGGAGGAAGGGCAGTTAGGGATAACCAGAAAGGCAGGCAGGTAAGTGATTAAGAACCAGTGGTCCAAGATTGTGAGAAGAATGTCTGACTGCTGGTTTAGGCCTGATCCCAAGTTGCACATCCTCTAAAGGGTCCCAGATTGGAGAGGGTGCAGCTGGTCTGAGGGGACCCCCTCCCCATGCACAAGTTTCATGTACCAGGCCTCTAGTATAAATATAATATATAAAATATTAGTAACCCAAAGATTCAGAACCATACCTGATAGATCTTAAATGTTATGCCATGTGATAAAAATATTAATTCTAAAATTACTTTCATAAGTTGAGGATGCATATTGTAATCTTTTAAAAATTTTCTAAAAAGTAATACAAATAGTATATATTAATGATACAAAGAGAAAAAAGGTAGAGTGGCCACATGGAACATTTACTAAGATAGACCATACACAAGGCCATAAATCAAGGCTTAATATATTTCAAAACTTGAAAGAGGATCAGTGCAGCATACTTTCAGGTCTACCACAGGAAAGTGAACATACTCATTGATTGTGGCTTAATATAATAATTTTGGACTATCCTCTATAACAAAAGCCTACTGAGACCAGTTTGGCTCAGTGGATAGAGCATTGGCTTGCAGACTGAAAGGTCCCAGGTTCGATTCTGGTCAGGGGCACGTACCTTGCTTGTGGGCACATCTCCACTGTGGGGTGTGCAGGAGGTGGCTGATCGATGTCTCTCTCTCATCGATGTTTCTAACTTTCTATCTCTCTCCCTTCCTCTCTGTAAAAAATCAATAACATACATTTAAAAAAAAACCTAATATGCTAAGTGTCTGGTGGACCAGTCGGCTGTTCAACCAATCAAAGCACAATATGCTAATGATATGCTAAAGCTGCTCAACTGCTTGCTATGATGTGCACTGACCACCAGGGGGTAGAGTTCTGACTGGTAGGTTAGCTTGTTGCTGGGGTCCAAGCAGATCAGGGCTGAGCGAGACGGGCCAGATATGCCCTAGAGCCCTCTTTCCCTCCCCGGCTGGCCGACCTCCCGCATCCCTCCCTAGCCCCAATTGTGCACCAGTGGGGTCCCTTGGCCTGGCCTGTGCCCTCTTGCATTCCAAGAACCCTTGATGGATGTCAGAGAGCTGGTTTTGGCCTGATCCCACAGGCCAGGCCAAGGGACACCATGGGTGCACGAATTCATGCACTGGGCCTCTAGTTTACATATATATGTACATATACAAAAATATATATATATTTACAAATATGTATATATATTTTATTTGATAAAGCAAATGGGCAAAATGTAAATAATTAGTGACTCTGGTTTAAAGCTTCTATTATTTTCACAACCTGTCTTAAATTATAACAAAAATTTAAATATTAAATTATAACAAAATCTTTAAATATCCCTATATACCATCAAACAGAAAATGAAATGTTTTTAAAGATACCATTTATAGCAAAATACCTAAGTTTCTTATGAAGATAATTATAAAACTTTATTATAAGACATCAAAGAAAATCTAGTATACCATATTCATTAAGTATAAGACTCAATATTGTAAAAACTTAAATACTCCCAATTTTTATTTTATTTTTTTGTAGATTTGGTGCTATTTAAATCAAAGTTCTGACAGGATTTTTTTTTTAGAACTTGACAAGTTGGTTCTAAAATTTATATGGAAATGTAAAAAGCCAAGATTAAGCAAAACACTCCGGAAGAGGCAGAAAAAGTGGGAGGACCTGCTCTATCAGATTGCAAGACTTATTATAAATCTATAGCAATGAAGATAATAAAATATCAATCTGGGATAGACCTCCACATATACAAACATTTGATATATGACAGAGGTGTCATTGAAAATCAATGAGAAATGGATGGTATGTCCTGAGATAACTACATATGCATTTGGGAAAAATTAAATTGGATCTCTAGCTCACACCATACACAAAACCCAATTCAGGATGTCTTGAAGACCTTTCTACAAAAAACAAAACAATAGGATATGGCACCATGAGTCCTAAACTATTCACTGAGGTGATCTAGGACACGGTATCAAACTCACAGTAGTGTCATAGGATTTTATTTATTTATTTATTTATTTATTTATTTATTTATTTATTGGTGTCATGGGATATTTTTAATTTGTGAGGGAAATACAGGGATACTTGACACTTGTCTAACACTGCACAAATGTCTAGTTCTCGCCCTATCTGGTTTGGCTTAGTAGGTAGAGTATCAACCTGCAGACCAAAGCGTTCTGGGTTCAATTCCATTCAAGGGCACATGCTTGGGTTGCAGGCTTGATCCCCAGTAGGGGGCATGCAGGAGGCAGCCAATCAATGATTCTTTCTCATCATTGATGTTTCTATCTATCTCTCTCTCTCCCTTCCTCTCAATAAATAAAAATATATTTTTAAATGACTAGCTCTAGATAGTTTCAACATTAGATCAAGCTACAGTTCCTTCAATTATATCATTTCTTTGTGAAGCTAGGTTTTTAGCAGTTGCTGTAATTTAAAGCAAATATCCCTAAAAATCTATTTGAAACAGAAAACCTTGTTCCCAGGTTTGAGATGTTGTGCAGTGCCAACAGGTAGACATATCCCTTAGTACGTAATTGCAATTCTTTAAAAATAAAAAGTGCATTATTTTTTCTTTATATGTATACTATGTTCTTAAGTGACTACCTAATAGTTAGAACATAAATGCTTGAGTTGTTGGGACCAGTTACCTAATAAATAGAAGTGTTGGGTATTTCTTTTGATCTAAGCATACCATGAAAAACATTAAGGGCACCATGAATTGAGAAAGTTGAGAACCTTTGATAGAGAATATACAGGGCTGGGCAAAAATAGGTTTACAGTTGTTCATATGGAAAATAATACAATAATTAATAAATAATAATGTAAGAATAAACTGTATTTTGTGTACTCACAACTATAAACCTTATTTTTCCCCACCCCATATAGGTGACCTCAGAGTAGGAAAGAAATTGTTAAGTAGGAGACATGAAGCATTAATCATAAAGAAAATAAAACATAAGTTCAAATTCCTTAATATTAAGAACTTCAATTCATCAAATGATACCACAAAAATACTGGAAAGACAGGTATGGATAAATAATGGATAAAACTAACAAAGAATACTCTCCATTACATACAAAAATTCCTACAAATCAATAAGGTAAAGACAACTTTATAGAAAAATCATCAAAAGGCTTAGACAGATCGCCAAATACAAAATCCATATGGAAAATAAACTAATGAAAAATGCTCATTCTCAGAGAAATGAGCAAAATACAAGTTAAAGCACAATGAGAAAATAAAATTATAAAATTTCTATAAGAAAACATAAGGAAAATTCTTTGATTTCAGGTAAGCACAAAAGTTTTTAAATTAACACAAAAAAAGATCAAACCATGAAAAAATTTTGACAAATTGGACTTCATCAAAATTAAAAACATCTCTTCAAAATAGAGTCTTAAGGAGATAAAAATACAAAGCAAGGATTGGGAGAAAGTATTTGCAAAACACATATTTGTTCGTGAATCTGTTTAATATATACAAGGAACTCTTAACAACTCAATTAGAAGAAAACAACCAAATTTTAAAATGAGTAAAAGATTTAAACAAGACACTTTACCCAAGTCAACATAAAAAAAAATGGCCAAGGAAAAGTCACTAGCGGGGGGAAAAAAGCATAAATTAAATATTTAAAAAATCATTACCTATACTAGAGTAACTAAAATTAAAATGATGGAATATAGCAAGTGTTGGCAGGGCTATAAGGCAATCATAACTCTCATAAAATTTCTGGTATGTAAAGTGTAAAATGATAAAACTTTGGAAAACTGTTTGGTGGTCTCATATACATAAAGTCAAAATTATACTACCCCATGAACAGCAATGTCTTTCCTTCATATTTACCCAAGAGAAATAAAGCATAAATCCATAAAAAGACTTGTACTAAGCTTGTCTTAGAGGCATTAGTCATAACTGCCCAAAACTGGAAACATTCTAAATGCCCATCAAGGGGAGAATGATGAACTGTGAAATATTCACACATCAGAATACTACTCAAGAGAGTCTTTTTTAGGATGATTTCATTTATCAAACATCTGGAAAAGGCAACTTATAGTGACAGAAAATAGACCAGTGATTAGAAGTATGGGATTGACAGCATAGGGGCGTGAAGGAATTATGGGGTGATGGAAATGTTCTCTCTTGATTGTGGTGGTGAATATATGTGGTGGTGAATACATGAGGGTATACAGTTGTCAAAAGTCATCAAACTATACACTTCAAAAGAAGGAAATTTACCGTATGTAAATTATACCACAATGAACCTGATTTTTGAAATGTTAACTAAAGAAAAAGAAACACAATGAGATATCTTTAAATACTAACCAGATTGGCAAAATTTTAAGAGTCTGTTGATACCAAATGTTGTCAAGGATGAGGAGCAGCAGGAACTACTCAGGAAGCAGACTGGGAGATGGATGCTGGTGTAGGAGAAATTTATAAGGAATCAGCCTCTAATTAAGGGAAGTGGGGGGAAAACAGGAAGAGAGCTCAGGCACAAGTTCACAAAGTCTTGATGGAGTACTCTGGAGAATCACCCATCAGAACTGTCCCACAGTGGTCCAGATTGGCCATGCCTTTTTCCCCACCCCACAATTATCAGAGCCAAGTTGTCCCTGGAAGGGTGCATCCTAAGGCAAAGGCAGCTCTGAGTGGAGGCAGACCCTGAACTTGCTGAGGTGGACAGTGAGTCTTTTTGGAAGAAGGATCCATACAGCACACTTTTGAGTCCACCACAGGAACATGCAAACTCTACTGATTATGCTGTGACTTAACCCAATTATTTCGGTCACCAGTTTGGTATAGTTGAAGATGTGCATGCCTTGTGATCCAGTATGCCACTTCTGGGTATGTGTCCTAGTGAAATGCACACTGGTCTATATGGAGATAAACACCTATCCCAGCACTGTTTGTAATAGTCCCAAACTGGAAACAACTCAAAAGTTTATCAGTGATAGAACACACAAGCAAATCATGGTACTGGCATACAGTGGAATAACCAATAAGTTATTATGTCTCAATAAAATGATAATATATACATGTATAGGGGTACAATGTTCTAGGTCAATAAATATGAACAAGTTATATCAACAAAATTCATATGGATAAATCTCATTAACATAGTGTTAAGCAGAGAAGAATGCACAAAGGAATACATACAGTATGACTTCCTCCATATAAAGATTTCAATTTGGCAAAACTAAACCCTATGGTTTAGGGATGAAAGAATCCATCTATGAAGAAAAGCAATGAAATGATTGTCACCAAAGTCAGGATAGTTGTTTCTCTGGAGGGAGGGGGAAAGCTAATAAAGTTTTAGACATCCATTGGGGAGTTAACCTTATAATTATTAATCAAGCTGTACTTTACATATTTGGGATACTCCTCTTTGCACATGTTATATTTCACAACAAAAACTAGGATAGGAGAAACCAAGATGGTGCCATAAGTAAATATCTAAACTGCTGCCTCATACAACAATTTCAAAACTACAACTACAAGACAAAATGGACATCATCCAGAACCACAGGAAGGCTGACTGAGTGGAAATTCTACAACTAGAAGGAGAGAAAAAAGCATACCGAGACTCAGAGGAGCTGCAAGAGGCAGAGGTACTGAGACACGCACCCAGAGGACTGGAAACCTAGTGTGTGGCTGGCTTTCTCAAGTGAGAGGGAGACTCTGGAGACCCAGACTCAATCAGGGAGAAACTGAGCTATCTGACAGCAGGCAGAACTTGAGGGTGACTTTTTCTCAGTGGAGCAGGACACTGAGACAAAGGGGCCTATTAGGGCAGGGATGATGGGAAACCAATGCTGTCTGCTCTACTCTGAGACTCCGCCTCATCCAAGCTGAGCACAGAGGCTTTTTTGCAAGTCTCCTCCCATAAGGGTGTTTCCAACACAGAAGTTCTCCCAGCATAGACACAGCTGATCCTCCCAGCCAATTGGCCTGTAGGTCAATTCCTCCCAGTGATACCAACAACAATCAAGGCTTACCTACAACAAAGCTGTGCACATAGCCCACAAAGGGGTGCACCAAGAGTGTCCATCACAGGTAACTGGAAAGGCTGAGCCACTGGGCCCTATATAACACTTAGCACACAAAGCCACTCCATCAACTCAGGGAAGCAGCCAAAATGCAGAGACAAAAAAACAGATCACAAATGAAAGAAATGGAGGAAAACAAACAACTGGATATAGAGTTCAAAACCACGGTTATAAGGTTTTTCAAGAATTTTCTATAAAAGGCTGATAAATTTAGAGAGTCCCTCAAGGATATGAAAAAGGACCAACTAGAAATTAAGCATACACTGACTGAAATAAATATTATACAGAGATCTAATAGCAGACTAGCAAGAATCAAGTCAAAGATTTGAAATACAAAGAAGCAAAAAACACTCAACCAGAAAAGAAAAAAGAAAAAAAAATCCAAAAATATCAAGATAGTGCACGGAGCCTCCCAACATCAGAATTATGGGAGTGCCAAAAGAAGAGAGAGAGCAAGATACTGAAAACCTATTTGAAGAAATAATGACTGAAAACTTCCCCCACCTGGTGAAAGAAGTAGACTTACAAGTCCAGGAATCACACAGAACCCCAAACAAAAGGAATCCAAAGAGGACCACACCAAGACACATCATAATTAAAATGCCAAGAGCAAAAGACAAAGAGAGAATCTTAAAAGCAGCAAGAGAAAAACAGTTAATTACCTACAAAGGAGCACTCCTACAATTGTCAGCTGATTTCTCAACAGAAACTATGCAGGCCAGACGGGAGTGGCAAGAAATACTCGAAGTGATGAATAGCAAGAACCTACAACCAAGATTACTCTACCCAGCAAAGCTATCATTCAGAATTGAAGGGCAGATAAAGAGCTTCACAGATAAGAAAAAGCTAAAGGAATTCATCAGCACTAAACCAGTATTATATGAAATATTGAAAGGTATTCTTTAAGAAGAGGAAGAAGAAAAAGGTAAAGATAAAAATTAGGAACAACAAATACATATCTATCAACAAGTGAATCTAAAAATCAAGTGAATTGAAAATCTGATGAACAGAATAAACTGCTGACTATAATAGAATCAGGGGCATAGAAAGGGAGTGGACTGACAATTCACAGGGGAAAAGGGGTGTGGGGGTGACAAAAATCATATACCTATGGATGAGGATGGTGAGGGGGAGGTAAGGGCAGAGGGTGGGGTGGGAACCAGGTTGAGGGGAGCTATGGGGGGGAAAAGAGGAACATTTGTAATAATCTGAACAAGAAAGATTTATTGAATTTTTAAAAAGAGGTTGGGGGTAAATGGAAGCTACACAAAATGGGAATTGGGCAAGTTTAGCCGAGAGAGAGGGAGGGAGGCGGGGGGGAGAAAACATGCGCACGCAAGCTCAGGGGGTGTAGAATGGTCGTTAATTATCTTAAAAGCTGTCCTAGAGAGCCAAAAAGGACCTTTGAGAGAAAGAATTTCCTAATGATTCAAACACATGAAATGGGCCTCCAGGCTCAGCTCTTCCCTGGGCCTGTGCAATCGGAGGCCAAGGTTGAGTGACGTGGGACAAGTGACATGAGACGGAGGGAGGCTGGGTGACCTCAACCTCTCTACCAGCTCTGAGGTCCCGAGGTACAAAGAACTGGGCCTTGACAGGGAAGTCCGAAGAGCACAAGCTGACGGGAGCCAGGAAGTCATTCCACATAAAGCAACAAAGAATGAAAGAGCACATGTTTATTTTTAAAATAAATGCCAGTGAATGGATCCTTGCCGGGTGAGCTCATTTAGCCTGCCATTTCTACTTGGGGAGATGCCTGTTGCTTTTACACAGGCAGAATCTGGTTTCCAGCTGAACCTGTTCCGCTTGTGGCCTTGCAGGCTCTAGGTCGCAGGCACCTCCAGTCTATGAGAAACCATGCAAGGCTTTGTCATGAGCACCTCCCAGGGTGATCACCACCCAGCAAGAGGAAGAGCAGGGAGAAGCCAGGCAAGATATACTAATACTACTGCTATTGATAATGATAATGAGCACTGGCCATGTGGCTTGCATACATTTTCTCATTCGAATAATCCAACTCTGTTTATGCCTTCAACCCATATGGCCATATTCACCATGACTTAGAAGATCAATCCACCCACATTTACCATAACAATCAAGAATGGTATGGCCGAAACCGGTTTGGCTCAGTGGATAGAGCGTCAGCCTGCAGACTGGAAAATCCAGGGTTCGATTCCAGTCAAGGGCACGTACCTTGGTTGTGGGCACATCCCTATTGGGGGTGTGTAGGAGGCGGCTGATCAATGTCTCTCTCTCATCGATGTTTCTGATGCTCTATCCCTCTCCCTTCCTCTCTGTAAAAAAATCAATAAAATACATTTTTTTTAAAAAGAAGAAGAAGAATGGTCTGGCAGGACGTGAGCACACTTCGGTTTGGACAATCTTTAGGGTGGTAGTAAGCTGATCCTTATTCTGGACTCAGAGGAGCCGCCAACTGTCACCCACTGCCAGTCCATCTCATTTCCTTGGCTGCCCGGTCTCTTCTTTGTAAAGGATAACTTTCCACACTGGCCCCCCAACAATAATTAACATTGATAGAGCACCTCCTATAGATGAGACTCGGAACTAGAAGCTCCTCATAAGTATGTCACCTATCCACCCTAACACTCTTTTACTCATGAGCATACCAAAGCTCAGTAAGGTTAAATAATTTACACAAGGTCACACAACTTGTAAGGAACAGAAGAGAATTAATACCTATCCCAATGCTTTACTAGATGATGAGCTTCCCTCCACCCCAGCCTTTCATGTCTACTCTCAGGCCTCACAACATGGAGAAGCTGACTTCCTGTTTCCTCAAGCAAAGGCCTAGCTGACCTTCCAGGTCTATGTTCTTGTCTTGCTTACTTATTGTCATCATCCTATCTGATTTCCTTAATAAAACCAAGAGCTCTTCTCCATCCTATCTGAAAACAAACATTTTCTACCACATGAAAAATGTCATTCATGCCACCTCTCCCTACTCCTTTTCTGCTTAATTTTTGTGAAACCCTTGTTTGTGACAGAGCCACACCCGTATGTGCAGACTTGCTTAGGGGAGAGATGGAGCTTGGTGGCCACAGGAGATCGGTGACTGTGCTGACTGACCAGAGTGAAGGAACCCCATCAAAATTCGGCAAGTCCAATGACGTGGAAGAAACTATTTTCATGAGTGCACATGTGTGTGAGTTTACCACTCCCGGGTGCAAGGAAGGGTCCTGGCTCGGTGGGCAAACTCATGGCATTGCTCAATGGACTTTCTTAGGCCAGGAGCGTAACCCCACTATCTTCTGTGGAGCCCCCAATGAAGCAGAGGCTCATATTCGCAGAGATTGCCACCACCCCAGCCAGACCCTGAATCATGGGTGACTCACTTGTCAGCCAATTTCTCTGCAGAAAGCTCTTAGCAGTTAATTTCTGGCTAATTTATTATCCTTCAGCTTAGCCCTACAGCACCATTAGCTAGGAGCCTGCCACGACTGAGTGAAATATTGTCTAATTTATTATCTTATTACTCCTCTGGAACAGGATCAATTAATTACCCATTAAAGTATTTCAGCTGGGGAGATTTATTGGGGGCCCTCTGCCTTTTAACAGATGATTAGTTATACATGTTTGTTTGCTTGAAGAGCAGAGACTAGCAAATGAATAGAGGCGCTAGAGAAGAGGAGAGAGGCGAAGAGAGGGAGCCCGGGCAGCAGGAGGCAGCTAATGGCTCTCCTCTGACTCCGTGAAAATGGAGCAGTCAATGACAAGAATTATCGACTCATTCACTTGCGGTTTTGAGATAACCATATGTACAGGGGAAGGGGAGGAGGGGGGAAAAAAACCCTCACTCAACTGCTTTTTCCATTCAATAAATTCGCTTCAGAATATATTGGATTGGGGTTTGATGGCTATTTCGTGTTTTGCAGAGTGCTGACACTGGTATGATTCAGTAATTATTGTTTCTTTTAAGTTATTGCTGTAATTTTGCTCTCTAAGATCCCAATCAATTTCTGCCTCTCAAGGGCACGCTTGAAAAGCGATATTTGAAAACAGCCCTCTGATAGATTGTGCTGCTAGACAGTGGCTGAGACAAATAGCCTAATCTGGCACAAATTAGCTTGGCTTCCACAGATAGTTTTATACAGCAATGTAAATTATATTGTCAGGCCTAGTCACTTTCCTGCTTAGAGTGCAGCTAACAAGGAACCGTGGAGACATTATCGGCGCTACCGTGCACTCCCAGGCTGCTGCAGTGCCATTTGTAAGGAGGGAGAAGGGGAGAGGGAGAGAGAAAGGGAGAGAGGGAAAGGAAGAAAGAGAGAGAGGGAGAGGCGAGGGAGAAGGGGAGGAAGAGAGAGAGAGAGAGAGAGAGAGAGAGAGAGAGAGAGAGAGAGAGAGAGAGAGAGGGAGGGAGGCTGACTTTGGGTAACAAAGGCAAGGTAGGTGAGCAGAAGTGACCCAGAACAAGGATGCAGCTCTGCATTCTCCTGGTTGGGACTGATCTAAACCCTTGGAAGGGGAGGCTACTGAGTGTGGGCTGGTCCAATCCATATGAGAGATGGGGGACAGAGCGAGGGCTCTGTTCCCAGACCTGGGAGCAAGGCAGGCGGTGCTCTGTTGGGAAGCAGCCCTGGAGAGCAGGTGACCTGAACCCCAGCCTCCTTTCTGCTGGGAGAAATGGTTTGTGCTGGCCTGGTGTGGGGGAGGGCCCCGGAGATGTGCTGAGCTGTGCAGAAGGGGAAGCTATGCTGAGCCGAGCTAGAGGGAAATGTGCTGAGCAGAACGGGCCAGCCCCAGCCAGCGGCACTGGCCATCCTTGGAAGGAGTGGCAGGATGCCCTGACCGGCTCAGGCCAGGCTCCCTGTGGAGGAACGAGGCCTTGAGACAGGAGCGCTCCATCCCCAGCATCCTGTGGGAGGCAAGTTTTTGCTCAGCTGGAAAGAGGCTTTCCTCAAAGGCGTGTTTCCTGTGCCAGACCTCAGGGGCATCCTGACCCTTGTCTAACATAGAGCTTTCA
This sequence comes from Lasiurus cinereus, assembly GCA_011751065.1. Classification (NCBI taxonomy): domain Eukaryota; kingdom Metazoa; phylum Chordata; class Mammalia; order Chiroptera; family Vespertilionidae; genus Lasiurus; species Lasiurus cinereus. The sequence goes on along the minus strand of JAAGEH010000046.1, from coordinate 1,439,918 downwards.
GAATCTGGCTCCACTCTCCTTAACCATCACAACCTCTATGCTCCTCACTGCTTCCCTTCAGACAGTCGTCCCCTTCAGCATCCTTATCAGTAGATTTCTCCTCCTTCTTCCTCTCATCAAGTATGCCCTGTTTTCCTTCAACAGAGAGATCTCCACTTCTCTGTGCCTCTTCACAACCTGCATCCTCTCCACGCTCCACCTCAGAGCCTCTGCTGGGCCTGGTTGGAGATGGCAGTGGGGTCTGGCTTTCATTAGGCATCTGCCAAAGGGAATCCAAGATCTTGGAGGCCCGAGTCTGAGCACCTTGGGTACTGGGATAGGAGCAGGCCCAGCTCCAAGGGCAGTAACCGCTGCTAACCCAACGAGCCCAGGAACTCCCAGGCCCAGGGACAGATCAGGCAGAAGTATGTGAGGGGCAGCCACATGGATTCTGGGGGAGGAAGTGTCCATGGGGCTGAGCAGTATGGTGCCAGAGTCTGGAAGACAGTGGTAGCTGTAGATATGCCACATGCACCCACCACCCAGGCCTCAGCCTGGAGGAGCCGCAGAGAGGCCGCTTTTCCCACTGCCCTGAGCCTCCATCCTGAGGCTGTACCCATGCCCCGAGGCCCTCCTACCTGGTCAAATGACTAAACATACATTTCTCAACAGCAATGAGCATGTCTCCCTGGAAGGCATGTGAGAGCAAACAGCTTCCCCACAGCGTCCTGGGCCTCCTTGTCTGACAATGGCCAAGAATGTGTGCTGCTTTACAGACAGACCGGGTGGGAGTGGAATTTGGTCTTACCTGCCCGTCCAGTTCTCATCTGATGCTTCTAGCAGCTCTGAGCCAGGTTCTTTCCCTTTCTTGCCTCAAACTGACTTACTCTTCAGTTGTTCCAGGACAGAGGCTGCTGTGACCAATGGCTTGGTTTATTGGAAAGTAAGAGTCACATGCCTAGATGACAACAAAATAACATATGCAAGAATCGCGTTGACTCTTTTCATTCAATCCAATAAAAATATTGGCAAAACGGCACTTTCATTTTTTTAACCTTACCATGAGACCGTGAACACACCAGATATTTGTCGCAACTCGTGTTTTCTAAATTAATTAAGGTAATGCTGTCAAAATAAACCCCAAAAAGTTTAATAGCTCCTTCACAATACAAGTGTACTCCTCACTTATACTAAGCCTGGAATGGCAGCCCAAATGACTGGGGAAGTGCTCATCAAACAATGGTTGAGGGGCCATCATCTTCAATTCCTGGCTTCCAATCTCCCTGTGCTCTTCTGCATTAGGTCTAAGAGGAAATAAACAACAACATGGAATTGTCCATGGGAGGTTTTTTTATGGGCCAGACCCAGAAGCAGACCGAATTACATCTGCTCACATTGGATGGAGGACACTAATCAGAGATACACTCCCAGATGCAACTGCGCGGCCTGAACTGGGCAGCTCCCATCAACAACTCCTCTGCACCAGAGAAGAGAATCAAGAATCCCTGATGGACAGCTATCATCTCTGCCACACCATCACCCACTATTATATTCCCATTTTACATATGAAAAAACGGAGGTATGTAATGTCCAAAGTCACATAGCTAGTAAATGCAGAACTAGAATTTAAACACAGGTCTGTCCTATACACCAAAGCCTATGTTTATCCCACTCCACCCAGTTAAATCACACAATCTAATCAGAAAAAACAAACTTCTGATAAAATAATCAGTCCTTTTCCCCAAGATTCAAGTTGGAGAATTGGTTTTAGAACACCTCGTTCTAAGTGCTTTTAAACTCTGACATGTGTACATACTCCTGAGCCACACTGACCCTGGAACTCAGGAGGCAGAGCTAGATTCATCTCCTGTAAGAGCAATGGCATAAATTAGCACCCAATTTTGCAAATGAAATTGAGGCTCAGAGAGGTTAAGTGGTTTGCTTAACATCACACAGCAGGCAGGACTGAAAGCTAATCTTCTCACTCCAAGTCCAGAGGCTTTTCACAACAAAGCTGGAGGTGAAAAGGATCATCCTAATCTTGTTTAAAGCATCTATTTATTACCTGAATCTTGAAATATGGATGTTTTGAGGATCCCACTCTCCCTTTCCCCAAATAGCCCACAAATAAATGTATAAATTGAAAACTTCACCAACATAGCCATCAGGAGAGTCTCCATAAATTCATGGGGGAGAAGGACAAAACTCCTCAAAGGCACTGGCTACATCCTATTTTATTTATATCCTCAAGGCCTAGTGTAGTACCTGGAAATCTAATGGCTATGCAATAAACATATATTAGATGGATGCATGCATGAATGAATAAATGAGTGCATCCCTCATTTTCCCATCAAGAACGAATAATAAAAATAACTTTCAGGCAGAGAGGGACAAGGAAAAATAAGTCTCTTCTATTTATTAGCTTTTGAACTGTAACTTATATTATTATTTTTGTGCTTTCTCTGGGAATTATCATATATATTCTTAAATTTTAGCAATCTATTTAGAATTAATATTGCATATTTTCATGAAAAATGCAAAAATTTTACAACTGTATAGATTAATTGACTGTCTCTCCTCATCTTTATGCTAAAGCCAATATGTGTATTACATTTATTATGGTTTAAATCCCACAAGACAATGTTTAAAGTTAGGCTTTAAATGTCATGTACATTTTAAAGAAATTAAGAGAAAAAAAATAGTATTTTTATTTAATTTAATTTTATTGTTTAAGTTACTACAAATAGTAGTACATATGTCTCCTTCCCCTCCTCCTACCTCCCACTGGCCTCCCCTACTCCCACGCCCTCCCCTCACTTGCCCTCATTCCCCCATCCCACCCACCGGCCCCCAGTGTCTGTGTCTGTTGGTTGTGCTTATATGCATGCTTACAAGTCCTTCGGTGGATCTCTTACCCTCCCCCCAGCCCTCCCTTACCTTCCTGCTGTAGTTTGACAGTCTGTTTGATGCTACTTTGCCCCTGTCTATTTTTGTTCAACAGTTTGTCATGTTCTTTATTATCCATAAATGAGTGAGTTCATGAGGTATTCATCTTTCACTGACTGGCTTATTTCACTTAGCATAATGCTCTCTAGATCCATCCATGCTGTTGCAAATGGTAAGAATTCCTTCTTTTTACAGCAGCATAGTATTCCACAGTTTTCTAATCCACTCATGTGCTGATGGGCATTTAGGCTGTTTCCAAATATTAGCCATTGTAAATTATGCTGCTATGAACATAGGGGTGCATATATCCTTTCTGATTGTTGTTTCTGTTTTCTTGGGATATATTCCTAGAAGTGGTATTACTGGGCCAAATGGCAGCTCCATTTTTAATTTTTTGAGGAAATGCCATACAATTTTCTACAGTGTATTTAATCCAGATATTTACCATTTTTGATGCTCTTCATTGCCTCCTAATGATCTGCTTTTCCATCTGGTATCATTTCCTTTCATTCTGGAGAAAATTTCTTTAGCATTATTTTATTATGGATCTGCTTAGTTTTCTTTTAGCTAAAAGTATCTTTATCTTGCCTTCATTCCTGGAAGACACTTTTACTGGACATAAATTTGGGTGGACAGGTTGGTTTGTGTTTTTTTCTTTTATCATTTCAAAGATGGTCTTCATTATTTTCTTGCTTCCATCAAACTGTTGTTTCCCTAGATATAATTGACCTTTATCTCTTACTGACCCGAAGATTTTCTCTTTATCCTCTGGTTTTCATAATTTGATGATAATGTACCAAAGCATCATTTTCTTCATATTTATCCTGGTTGGGGATTGCTGAGATACTTGAATATATAAATTTGTCCTTAATAAAATTTGGGAAGTATTTGCTCATTATTTCTTCAAATATTTTTTGGCACCATTTTCTCTCTTCTATTTGGAACTCTAATCAAACATAAGTTAGACATTTAATGTGATCTCATAGGTACCTGAAGTTCTATTTTTTTGTGTTTGTTTGTTTTATTCCTTTCTATTCTTAGCATTGAGTAATTTATATTGCTCTAGCTTCAAGTTCACTAACTCTTTCTCGGTCATCTCCATTCTGCTTTTAAGCCCATTCAGTGAATTTTTACTTCAGATATTTTATTTTTGAATTTTATTTGGTCTTTTCAACAGTTTCTGGTTCTCCATATTTTATTTTTTAATTAATTTCAAGTATATTTTCTCTTGTAATAATGAGTATAATTATAGTAACTACTTTAAAACTCTTATCTACTAATTCCAACATTTGTGTCACTCTTCACTGATTGTGTACTCTCTTGAAAATAAGACACATTTTTCTATTTCTGTATTGAGTAGTTTTGGATTATATTCTGGTTATTGTGAATAGCTGGTTGTGGGTATTCAGGATTATGTTACAATCTGCTGAATATTAAGTTTTGTTGTTGTTGTTATAACAAAAATTAAAGCAATTAAGTTGGTTGGACTCAAACTGCAAATTCTGTCTCTTCGGTGGTGGCTCAAATCTCAGTTTAATTCTATTTTTAGCTGAGCTGCTTAGATTCTACCCCATGCATTCTTGAATCAGAGATTTGGGTGGAGTTTATATTTTGCAGCTATTGCTGCCCAAAACTTTGGCATCTTGTTCCTTAAGCCAAAAACCTGCAGGGTTTTTTTACAGGAGTTTTAGCTACCCCATGTGGTATTGACTGTAGCTAAAGGCCATAATAATAAATGGGAAACTTATCCAATGCTATTCCCTGCTTCAAAGTGTCAATTGTGCCTTCAGGTGGATGTTTTTTAAATTTTGTCTAGAATTTATAGTTTGCCTGTTTAGAAAGTGCTAGTCTAATAGGGGCCCCCATGGTCACCCCAGAAGCAAAACTTTCCCAATATATTTTGAAAGGGAGTAGAAAAACCCAACTGTTTCAATCAAACTACCCCTTAGAGTCCCTTGGTCTATTGCATTTTTTAAAACTTTCCAAAAATTTCAATGATAAAATAGGTGTGTTTGTGATGTGGATATGGAAGAAACAGAATCCAACTATAAATTCAGACATTATTGGATATTTAACATGCATCATTATAGCATTTCTAATGTCAACAAGCATTTATAGGGCATCCATTCTGTGCCAAACAGGGCATTTTAAGCCAGGGCTTTTGATGGATAGCACATGTCAAAGCTCTTCCAATGGTGATTAATATAAATACATAGGTTTTCTGAACTACCTGAAGAATGACCACATCCTATGGCAAATTGCTTAATATCTTTGAGCCTCAGTTAACTTACCTATAAACTGAGCATTCAAAGTTGTGGTAATGATAAGAAATAACAAGAATAGAATACCTAATACAGATCCTGGCTTATAATTACTTTATTTTTTATAGGTGAGAATTCTTAAGATTAGAAAATTTAAGTAACTTACAATCATGAAGCTAATTTGCCACTTAATGTGTCATAACCAGGTTTCCACTGTCATGTCTCTGCACTTCCTTTACAGTCGGCTGCATTATATCCATTATAACCACCAATTACTGAGTACTTATTATGTCTAAGAACTATAGTAGGCACTTTACATATCTAGGGGTAACCATGAAACTAACTGAAAGATAAAAAATGTAAAATTCTCAGATCAGACCAATTTTTCCCTTATGGAATCATCAGAATTGTAAGTTTTTAAGATAATTCTGACTATCCAGAGACCAGGTCTTCTCTTGGGGGAAGCCCCTGTCCTTGATGGAGTTGCTGTCTAACTCATAATGTCAAAAAAGACACATCGGTGCTTTTCTTCAGATGCAGAGGTTTTATAAGTGGCTACCTGTACTCACTTTATTCAAGAATACATTTAGATGGCTTAGATGGGTGGTGAGATAATGAAATTTGGCTGGAGGAGCAAGGCCTTCTAAAGCCAATAACAGAGTCAACAATCCTCTGCTCCTTTCTATGCTTTGGAGAGAATCAAGTTGGGTATTATTTACAGATTTTATATCTTGCATTTCAATCAAATTCTGAGCAGTAATAAAACTTCCTTTGTCAAGCCTGTCATTACTAAGTTCAAGATTCTTGAGGAGTCTATAGAGACCTCCCACACCCCCATAGTTACTTAGGGTGATCACTGAATTCACTAAAAACAATGATCTCGTATGTTGGCCATATTTCACTTCTCTCCTATATAGTATATATTTTGTTGTTTCTGTTCATTATCCCAAAATTGTTGACTTACATGTGTTAATGTTACATCTTATTAACATTATCAGCTTGTTGGTACATCTATTTGTCTAGCAAATAATCATTAAGTGCCTGCTCATTTAAGACACAGAAAACAGAGATATACAAGTTGTGTTTCATGATCTCTATCACAGCCCAATATAGTAAGTAGACAGGTTCTATAGCTCTGAGGTCAGAGACCTGGACTCCAGCTCTGCCTCCTTGATTTACTAAATGAAAGACCTTATTTAAGTCATTTAATTTCACAGAATCTAAATTTATATACCTATAATGTGGGGATAATTTACCAACATCTCTAACTAGCAGGGTCTTACAGAGTCTAAATAAAGTTGTATAAACAAAATCATTAAAATCATAAAATAGTATATAAGTTCTCATTATGATAATTAAATATTAGGTGTCATTTCTATTTATTGCTATTTGTTTCCTTCACTGTACATCCCTAATTATTTTCAAAGAAAAAGCTGTTGTTGCTATTACTGTAATAGGTAAGCACTACATCATTACAACAAGGCTTAGCTTATAGTGGTAGAGAGTGAAGGGGTAAAGGAATTAGCTGAAGACAGCATGTTTTTGCCAAATGTTTTTGTTTGTTTTATCAAATAAAGGCAGCCAGCCTTCTTTGAACTTACAATACAATCACAAATATAGATACTAGCCATTAAATTATTAGTTTGACACCTGTTAGTAAAGAAGAATTTTGAGATGCTATGGAAGCACAGAACATGTAGAGGGTCCTACAGACAGGAGGAAGACCCTATTGATAAAAATCATCTCAAAACTGAGCTATAAAAGAGATACTGTAGTTAGTCAAACAGGGAGAGGAGCAGGAATGCTCCAAAAAAGACAGCAGAAGTATGTTTGAAAGATCAGAATCGAGGAATATCACATCTGACTTTAGGAGTTGAAATAAACTCAATATATATATCAGAATGGGAGAGAACCAAAGTCAGAGAACCATGAGATTAACCTTGTGACCCTGGCATGGGTCACATTATGCAGAGTCTTCTAGGGCACATTGCAGATTTGGGATCATGAAAAGCCATTGAAGGATTTCAAGCAGGAGTAATATGATCATTTTTTTCTTTTTTATAGTAATTTTGACAATAAAATTGGAAATAGATGTAAAATGGAAGGACTAGGTGTAGGCAGGCCACTTAAGAACTGATTACAATGATCCAAGGAAGAGAGAATGGTACCTTATACTGAGCTAGTAGTGATGGGATAGCAAGAAGTGTCTGGATCAAAAATATTCAAGAAGTATAAGTGACTAGAGTCAGAGAAAGATTGGATGTGTGGCAGCAAGGGAAAGAGAGAACTCAAGAGTGACTCTAGGATTTTGGTTTGAGCAATGGGGTATGATGATGATACTTACCAAGAAAGAAAATTGTAGATGGAGCAGGTTTGAGAGGCAAGATAATGGGGTGAGTTTTGGAGATGTTAGGTTTAAATGAATAAGTGTACCAACAAGCCTGTGGCAGAGACTAGTAATTCTCTTCCCAATAATCATGGGGTGGGGGGAGGGGGAGGGGCTGGAGATGAGGGAGGTACAAAGAATCTTATTCTGACAAGTCAGTTGGATAAACTTTGTCCTTGTGCCTTGAGTCATTTTTATAGATTTGCTTAATTTCTTATAATTCTATGGTGAGTTGATAAAGCCAAGGGTCTTCTATTTTTCATTTGATTTCAAAACTAGCTGGCTAGTACATTTCCCAGCTTAGTTTGAAATGAGGTATGACCCCTTGGATTGGGTTTGTAAGTGCCAAGTACAACTACTGGATCGCTTTCTGAACAGGGAGCTGATTGCCCTCAGCTACCTCTTCCCCCTTTGTGCATGCTGAAACACAGTTTACTTGAGACATCTTTCAACCTATGGAAGAGGACAGTACCTTAGATAGACAAATAAAAATATAGAAAAAAAAAAAACCTAAGTCCCTCCTCGGACAGCTTCATGAAATAGACCTACTACCTAGCCTCCCTGGAAAGCCCCAAAACTGGACTGTGGTATGAAAGAGAAATCAACCCTCAGTCTTATTTGAGCTACTGTGTTTTGTATTATCTTTGTTACAGCATAGTAGCCAAGTGGAATTGTCTGGTATAAAGCTGGATAGAGACTCTCAGGAGAGCTGGAGAGTCTTCAGAACATAAGAGGCTATGGAAGCTGTGGCAGAGAGAGAAAATAGCCTGAGCAAGAGAGATAATAGAGTGAGAAAGCAGAAACTTGATCCAAACCCTAAGGATACCAATAAAAGGGTTAAATATCAAAAACCAAAATAATGAAGCAAGCTGGGAAGTGGCCAAAAAGGTGAGCAGACCCCAGGAGATGGTGATGCTCCAAAAGAGAGTGGGCAGTCTTGGGGAGGGAGCATGCAATATAAGCATTGGCTTGACTTAGTATCTTGGAGCTCATTGATCAGCTTGGGGAGAAGTCAAAGGCGTGGAGGAGAATAAAAACCATACCCAAATGAGGCAACAGAAGTGATGAATACACCATGGTTGTTCAGAAAGTGTCGCTAGACAAAAAAGAAGTAGCTAGTCTAGAGATGGCAGAGGTAGTATTTTTTAGGATGGAAGAGATGTGAAAATATATAAATGCTAAAGATTAAGGAAAGCATGGCTATAAGTTATAGGTCCAGGTCACAAGAAGGTGAGAAGGAATGGGATGATCTAGGGCAAAGTGCAAGAATCTGTCCTCAGAGACAAGGGAAAATATGGCTTCTGTTCTAACAGAAGGGAAAGAGTTTATGCAACCACACGTCTGTTCCACTAATCTGATCCCAGGTTCACAGCCCCATTTTATCATCACATTGGACAAGCCAGTTGCCAAAGCAGTTCAAGCACAACTAATAAGAGTTTTGAAATAAAAATCTATAACTATATAATAAAAGCCTAAGCAACCATTAAGGCAGCATTACCAGAATTACCAGTCACTATGATGAGCACTGACCACCAGGGGGCAAACAGTTGATGCAGGACCTGCCCCCTGGTGGTCAGTGCACTCCCACAGGGGGAGCACCGCTCAACCAGAAGCCTGGCTCATAGCTGGCAAGCACAGTAGTGGTGGTGGGAGCCTCTCCTGCTAAGGTGGGCAGTAAGGAGCAAGGGGTCCCGGACTGTGAGAGGGTGCAGGCCGGGCTGAGGGCCCGCTCCAGTGCACACATTTTGTGCACCAAACCTCTAGTTTATAATAATAGTCTAATTTTTGCAGTTTTTGGAAGCCAACCTACTTAGTGGATACTGGATGCCAAAACGGTCTAAATTTTATATGTACTAATATGTGTATACAAAATACATGCAAATCCCAATTCAAAAGTTAGAGTAAGAGTCCCTTGAAGGCAGGAATCTTATACAGATTTTGTTGTAGTCCTCAGAACTAGTGGGTGCTCATCAAATATTTCAGGATTCGGTTAAGTTAAAACTCAGTTTTATAAAACAATGAGTTTTCTTTACCTAAGGATTCACCATTGGGTACCTCCAAATAGCCAATAACCTTGGTGCATTTAAAATTTGAATAGAAACTTAGCTTTAAATTTATGGTCATAATTCATTTAGAATTATGACCATAGATTAAACCACCTCAGTATTTTCAGGGTATATATATTAAGTAAAATCAAGAACCCAAATCCTCTTGAGTCAGTGAGAACCAGTATAGCCATTCAAGAAGATAAGAGTAGCAGAAAAATTTCTGAAATTTCAAAAGCTGAGAGATAGGGAATGGACTAGGGAGCTACGAAGATCCCTAACCTGAAGAGCCAGTTGGATAACCTTTGTCTCTGTGCCTCAGATCATTTTAATATATTTACTAACTGTCTTATCATTCTATCGTGGGTTGACAAAGTCCAGGGCCTAGCTATTTATCTTGCCCCAGGGTGAGTTTCTCTTTGAGTCCCAGAAGTGGTTATGGGAAGGAAGTATGCAGCTAAGCACACTCTGGCGCCAGTTTTTGCTAGAGCTCTGAAACTCACCCTACCATGTCCTTGGTTCTGAATTATGAGTCTATTCACCCTCCTTGGCCCCTGTCAGAAGATGTGACGAAGACACTCTGACAGTTCCTGGAGAGCCGTGTTTCTCTTCTATGGGTCACCGCAAGTAACCCTCAAGAACACAGCCGGATGATTTGGTTGATGAGATCCCCAGCCTCTGTCTTTATCTGTCTTCAGGAGCAGAATAGACAAGGGACCGGGAGCTTAAAAACATCGAACTCCAGAGAGAGCCGATGCAGCCCAATCCCTTCATTTGCAGATGAGGAGTTTGTGACCTAAGATGGAAAAGCAATTTGCTTTGAGTCATGCAACAAGCTGGCAGCAGGTCACCCTGGCATGAGATCTCCTGGGGGCTGCTACCAGGTGCCCCTCAGAGACCTTCAAAGAGAGATATGATCCCCTCCTCAAACATTTGGCCCTTGCATTTCTGTCCTTTTTTACACAGGTCAGGAAGGAGTCCAATGTATACCTCTCTGTCCATATGCTCTCTTTTTTTTCCCATGGAGGCTTAAAAACTCACCTGAATATGCACCTTATTTATAAGCATCTTCAACCTACCATTGTCCACCCATGTTCTTTAAAAAATCATTCCCAAATATATAATCTTCCTGGCTTCCCTGTTTCATTTTGCAAATTCATCCTCTCAAAGCAAGGTATCCACAGTCCACAACCACTCCTTGGAGACAGAGAGCAAAGATAATCCTTGAAAGAAAGAGTCACACCTCCAGGATCCTTTATATCTTCCAGACATAAACACACACACATGAAAACACACATACACACACACACACACACACACACACACATAGCAGCCAAGCCAAAATGAGAAGAAAAAAAAAAAAGGCCCAAGCAGAAGAGGAGAAAATGTCCCCTTTATATCTGCAGGCTGCCTCCAGCAAAAGCATTCCTAAATACGATAGGTTAAATATATTGCTGCCATTACACTCTACAAGAAACACATTCCATAAAAATGAAGGTGCTGTAAATTATACAAATATGATGCTAACAAGCCAGGAAACGCACCACTAATGAGGTCAGCTACAGAACTCCCGCAGCGCTGCAAATCACGTGCCAATCCTGCATGTGCGGTACAAGAGCGGCGTTGGGTCAGCATTTTCCGAGTGTATTTGTTACCTGCTGTTTGGTGTACGGTTACACAGGTAGATAAAAAGCCTCTACTTCTCCCCCCAGACTCCCCCCTCCCAACTTTGTTTATGTGTCAAATATCCGAGTCATCAGAAGAGCATGCTCTGCATTAATGTACCTGACTATTATGCCTATTGTTCTCCTGCTCCGAGTAGAGAATTAGTCACTCAGATGTGTAAATATTGGTTACAGTTTTGAAGCATGCAAGCTTTGTGTTTCTATCAGCCCTATTCCTGGAGGAATTATGCATGCTGTTGGCACCAGGTTTTGTACACACTGTATTTGCTAAAGCTCTAAAAATCAAATAAACATGTTCTCGGCTCCTGAATTATTAGTCCATTCACCATCTTTCCCCGTTAGGGGGGGAAACAATAAACACGCCGAAATGTGGCATTTAGGAACTGCAACAAGATTTCTGCTTGGCATTTACAAGTTGGAGAACAATCAAAACACCCTTCCTATGCCTTTGTCACACAGCCTTCAGCACAGAGAGCTAAGATGTCTTTGAAATCACGCCTGACCTCTCGGCCATCAAGACCCTCACCTAGGGAAGATGTGCAGCTCCCACCTCCAGACATGTCAGATGCGGGGCTTGGTGCCTTCGGAGCTCCAGAGATGAGCACAGACACGGGGTCAAGAATCTAGGCATCAGAGAAATCCATCCCGCCTAAATTTGGAGGACAGAGCCACATCTGTTAAGAGCAACCCAGCTTCCCCCTCTGAGAATTCCAGACTCTGTTTCTTGCTCTTGGTTAGGACTAGAAGGGCCCTAAGATGGAGCTTAAGGGGTATGGCTCAGAATGGTTAGATTCACCCAGGATGCGTGAGATTCCCCAAACTGGCAGCCATTTGGAAGAAGAAAGGGCTGCCAATTTTATAGGCCAATCCCATCGTTTCTTGGCACATTTTTTTTTTTCCCTACCAGGATGCAGGGCAATTAAGGTTTAAAGCCTTAATTGAGGTTGAGTGAACAGCAAAGTGAGTTAAATGTGCGATGCATAAAAGAATGTAAGTGAACATTTAGCAGATAAATATGATCACAAAAATATCTCTTACATCCCCCAACGCCAAACAAGGTATTTACACTACAGCTTCAGTGTAGAGCCAACAGCAGGGGTAGGAGGAAGTTCTGCTCTGAACCGCCTGGCCTAGCCCTCATCTCAGACACCTGTTTATACTCCATCGCGAAGGTTTTATTGAAGCTGTTCCCTCCAGTCTAGAGGCCCTGCCGTGGATCTATTTGTATACACATATCACAGGTTTTGGAAATAACTTCAGCACATAAATGCCATTATTTCCAACAGAGTTGGTGTAAACCATATTTACTACTCAAACACTCAGCTAAAAACGAAGCTGCGGAGAAACAGTAGCAGCAGCAGCAGCAACAACAACAACAACAAAGAGATGGGTGACAGCTACGAACCACAAGCCCAGATCAAACCAGTTCATAAAGCAGCCTTGAGGTGGGAAGCACAAAGCAAAGACGGAGCAAGATGGCAGGCGGCGGCAGCGCTCAACACATTTGAAAGGAAATTGAATGAGTAATTCCCTGCTCTGAATTCGGTGCAGGCTGCATGTGGTGAGCATGCAGGGCTGTAAAAAGGAGAGGAAGGGTGCGAGGGAGGGGCACCCAGAGAGAAGCACTATGTTTCTCAGCACTGCAGAAATCTCAACCGGCTGTGCGATCACAGACAAGGGGTCTCAGGGTCCACACCGGGAGGCCTGGGGCTGTTACTGACATTTAACAGCCCCCTGCACTCCAGCACTGTCCAAACAAGAGGAAACATCGGATGGACAGTATCCTCACAAGTCAAGACTTTCCCCTTCCTACTTCAGTCAAGAAGATAAAGCCATTCTCTAGGCGGTTTGGCTCACTGGACAGAGCATCAGCCCATGGACTGAAGAGTCCCAGGTTCAATTCCAGTGAAGGGCACATACCTCAGCTGCCGGCTCAATCCTCGGCCTCAATCAGGCAACCAATCACTGTGTCTCTCTCTATATCTGTCCCTCTGCCCTCCACTCTCTCTAAAAATTAATAGAATAATATCTTCAGGTGAGGATTAACAAAACAAACAAACAAACAAAAAAAGAAGATAAAGCCACAACACCAGAGCCAAGCTCTCACCCCATTTGGGAATTGTCATTCATTCATTTATCTGACAAGCATTCACAAAGTACTTGCTATGGGTGTGACACAGGAGAGGATAGAAATACATGTTAGACATTATAGAAAGACAGACATTAAATGAGAAAATGATGGTTAAATAGGAAAATTACCAAAGCTTCTCGGAAGAAAACAAAAGCCCCAACAGCAGAGTATAATTAATGTCCAAGGGAAAGAATAATATGGGTGGTAATGGCTGGTTGAGGCCCAATTGACAAGAGGACACTATAGGCTGGGGTGACCCAGGAAGGCTGCAAGGAGGAGGTGGCTTTGAAGGTAGACAGTACTGAGATAGGCAGAACTGAGAGAGAAGCAGAATCAATGCATGAGAATTGTGTGAGGTAAAGACCAGGAGGTGGAAACACACACAGCATGTTTGGAAAGTCTAAAGTGACCACTCTGACTGCTGTGCAGATTTGCATGGGGGAAAGGAATCAGGTAAGGTTGGGAAAATTGCTTGTTTCCACAGTTGAAATGTGCCTGTAATCAACACTAGGCAGCCTCAATAGAAGGAAAACCCGTATTCTCCCATTCTTGCTTCTAGGGAGAGTAAGTGCAAGAATAGACACATGACTGGAAGAGGGCGGGTGCATCTGTGGGCAGCCTGTGTGTGCCCACATGCCATTGTGTCTGCACTGGGCCTTTTATGACCCCGCCCCTCCTGGAAAACACTGAACCAGCATAGTGCACTTACAAACAGCCCTGCTTCCTCTCAGGCAAAATCTGTGTGTTTGGGGAGGAGGTGGGGATGGAGTAGGAGAGGAACACAGAGATATGGTTCTTCCAGGTCAGCAGAAGGCACTTGAACTCTGTGGGAAGGTCGGCGGCTTGTAATGGGGCTGAGTTGAGAATCGCCATAACCCAGAGCAGGCAAAGTGTGAAATATGCATTTTTCTCTTTCATTTTACACCATTTTTATGAGTCCTCTGTGCAGATGCAGCAAGCAAAGCCCTTGGCTCGAGCCCTGCAGGGTTGGCAGATTTATTACTAAATAAAAGAAAAATGAAAACAGTTCAGCTGTCTAGCCAGGTAGAAGGGATTATCTCTACTTGAAAGAAACCAGACCAAAAAAAAAAAAAAAAAAAAAGACTTGCTGTGACGAGGAGAAGGACCCCTGCTCTGCCCAAAGCTGTGTGACCTCCAGCTGCAGCCGGAACCTCGAATTCTTAAGGTGGATCTTAATCCCAGCTCCAGTCTCTCTCATGAGCACCTCTGGGCTCAGTTCGTGCAAACGCTCCCAATGCCTCCCAACCACAGTGAAATGCAACCCGATGCAGATCCATGAGTCTCCCACCAGCCACAGAGGGCACCTGCCCAGGCCCAGAAAGCAGCCCTCGGCTGGGGCACACGTGGAACTTGTGTCTCAACCCTTCCCAACCCAGAGCTCAGCCCAGAACCAGCCCGGCCTGGAGTCAGATACCTAATCATAGTTTCACAAATAGGAATACCACAAGTGGATTGTTTGAATTTACAAAATATCCTTCCACTCACATTACCTCTTTTGACCAATGTCCCATTTTAACAGACTTTACTGGCCTCTTGCTATGTGCTGGGCACTGGGCATATGAAAATGGAGGCCCTGCCCTTATGATGACATGCAGATCACCAGGCTGCCTCTCCCGGCCCCTCTCATGTAGGTATTATTTTTATGCCCATGGACAGGGGAGGAAATTAGGGGCCAAAGAAATTACGTACTGGCCCAAGGCCACAAAGCCAGCAAAGAAAAATCCACGCCCGAGGGCCAGCTCATCGGAGCCCACATCCTGAGGGCTCTACACACTCTTGGGGCTTCTCTTGTCCTCCCCTCACTCCTGGACATCCTTAGGACACAACTTCCTCTCAGTTCTCTCTCTGACAGACCATATTGCTTCTCCCTTTTATCAAAGGCCATACTCACCCAGAGAAGATCACCTTCAGATCAGCCACCTTCCTGCTCCCCAGTACCTGAACCTATTGTCTTGTTCCCTGCTTCTTACTGTTTGCTCACCTTGACCATGAAGAATCTTGGCTCTTCCCACCTCAGACTAAACCTAACCCTCATCTGCCCCCTAGAAACTGAGACCTAGAAGTCCCCTACTGGAGCTTCTTTGCCAAGTTCACTGTGAAGGAGGCCCACCCTCATCTTGCCTCTCACCAGCCAGCTCAGCCTCCAGCACCTACCTTTCAAGTGGTCTTGCTGTCCTAAGTTACCTCCCTCCCCTCATCCCAGCCCCCACAGTGGAGGATTCCTGTTTGCAAAGTGCTGAGAGGAGGAAAAGACCCACGCACTTCCCATCCACAGGAAGAAGGCAATTTTAATTGAAAAATGAAATCACAGATTACATGCAAATCTTTGTTGGCAAATTTCAATTACCACTAAATTAAATGCATAGCTAAGCTAAGCATCTTTAGGACACTCTACTTAATGTTTTCCTGTGGTGTGTCCACAGCGATCAGCAGCAGCATGATCGGGGCCCTCCTGCAGAATGAGTTCCTAGAAGAAGAGGGGGAGCTCAGGTTCTAGCTGCCTGGGGTCCCCACATTTGGACTTAAACAAGCTTATCTGGACTGGCAAGTGGCCACATAGGGCAGGAAAAGAGAGGAGTTCCAACTAGTTTTACCCACTCAACTTCCTGTCTTTCAAAAAAGCAGGCATCAGCAAAGGAAAAACTCGAAAATATTCTAGTAGCAACAATATTAAAAATTACTCAAAAGAATTACCTTGTCTTTCCCTATTATTTTATAAATGAGAACACTAAGCCTCCGAGTACCCCTTGATCAAGCTGAGGCAGCCAGCTGCAGAGCTAGGACAAGAACACAGGTTACGCCACGCCCAGGGCAGGACAGAGTTCCTGTGGAACAGGGTCCATGCTCGGCTGGGGGCTGGGGATGATGCTTCCATACTGCTATTTTCCATTCCATTCTCATATCCTACTTCCTGTTGGTGGCTGTGTCGAGTTCTTTGCTGGTTGCCATATTGCAATCAGTACATTCAACACACAGGTACTGCATGCTTAGAGTGCAACGGGCACCATGCTGGGCACTGGGACTCCAATACCAGAAAGCGAACACTCAGGTGTTCATGACCCTGGTGACCATGCCCTGCAAGTGCCAGGTCTCCCCAGGAGAGTGGATGCTGCCACCACCATGCCTGAGACTGTGTGTGTATGTGTGTGTATGTGTGTGTATGTGGGGTGGGGGGGGGCTGGGTTTTGTTTATTGTTTTGTTGTTGTTTCAATTAATTTCAGAGAGGACAAGAGAGGATGAGAGAGATAGAAATAGCAATGATGAGAGAGAATCATTGTTCAGCTGCCTTCTGCACCCTCCCTACTGGGGATTGAGTCGACAACCTGGGCATGTGCCCTGACTGGGAATCGAACCATGACCTCCCGGTTCATAGGTCAAGGTTCAACCGCTGAATCACACTGGTCAGGCGAGACTGGTTTTAAAAGTCTCTCCAAACAGATTGTATGTGCCTTAAGAAAAAACTGAGATCATTATGCATCTCCATCTCTAGGTCCAGCATGCATTAATAACCTCCCTTAATGTATATTAATGGAAACTAATCTATACTTGAAAAAACTCTAATGTCATGGTAGTTGTTGCTCAGAGAAAGAGGGGATATCGAAGGGAAGTTTGACCCTCCCTGACTTGCAAGGAGGTGTCTTTCACCCGAGCAGGAAGTTTCCTATCACTATGAGATAATTTCCATGTCCGCCAACCCTCAGGGGCTAGAAGAAGCCAAAGAGGGTTCGATTAAGCAATAGTCATGCCCACCTTGGCATCTGCCTTGCTCTAGGGCACCCCTGCTCTTGCCTGGTGTCAGGACCTTCTGACACCTGGGGGGTAGAGAGCCCTAGGAGGATGTGGTTTTCAGGCCTATCCCCAGCGTGGGAAGACAATCCGTTCTGTGAGTTAGAACAGCCACCATATCCAGCGACCCCATCCTGAGTCTGATGAGAAAAGCCAGGAAGAGTGTGACAGGCCTGGGCTGGTAGGAAGAGAGTCCCCCTCCCCTGGGCCTGGGGCCCCAGCGAGGGCGGCTCTCTCTCCCCAACTCCGCCTCTGCAGAGCATGTGGGTTCTTGTGGCCTTATCTGCCAGATGGCTCCCGGAGGGAATGATTTATGAGGTGCAGAAAGCTCGCTGATAAATTTTACTGCAAGTCCCCAGCAGAAGACTGGGGGTAGCAACAGCCCAGCGCAGGCAGCTCTAATGGAAAGTGCCGTCACCAAAGAGCAAAGCATTATTTATGACTGTCTGTAATGCCGTTCCGGGGAAATTCATCATCGCCTCCCTGCTCCGTGCACGCAGGGACAGCGACGCGGGGGAGGGGAGCACAGGACAGGTGGGAAACAGCGAGCGCTTCTCTGGGAATCTGCTGCTGAAGAGCAAGGCCATATTTTCCCCGAGTGACCCAGCTCCCCTTGTCAAGCACTGACCTACAAGTCCCCTCACTGCTCCTCCCCCCACCACTGTCCCTGACCCCCACCCCCGTCTGCCCGCCCAAACAGAGAGAAGAGAGAATAAAAATGTGTTTTCTTGTTCTCTGTGGAGACTGCAGATTCTTACCCATCTGCACAGAAGCAGGGGTCTAGACCCAATGGCCCTGCCAGTCGCCACCAAACTCACAGCAAGAAAGGGGATGTTCACCCATTTTGCAAAACTGCTAAAGAAACAGAGACAAGGGACCCAGAGACAAGACACTGATCTGTCTGTGGTTAGCCAGTGGGCGACCAGGGCCAAGAACCTCATGAGGCTGGAGTCCCTCTGACACAGCATGACCTTCGGTGGAGTCACTTCACCCAGGGGGCCTGTGTGCTTAGCTGAATGGAGATATTTGGGGGTGGCCCTATCCTGACCTATCCATCCCTTCCCACCATACCAACAACTGAGACCTCAGTCTGACTATACTTCCCTTTGGTACCTCCTATTTAATAAAGAGGGAATATGCAAATTGACTGTCACAAAGATGACAGTGCCCATATCTACAAGTTGGCAGCACCCATTCCCCTTAGCCCTGCCAGAGTCCCCTAGTCCTTTCAGCCCTGCAGGGAGCAGGGGACAGGCACACGGTGTGGCCAGACCCACTCTCAGCCCTCCAGCTGCCCAGGACCAGCCCGAGGCACAGGCAAGTCTCAAATGTTGGTTGCCCAGCTACCCAGAGCTGCCCAAGGCTCAGATAACCAGGGCCAGCCGAGGCTTGTGCTGCCAGCAGTGGCAGCAGCAGAGGTGAGAGGGGGGTGTTGCCTTCCCCTGACCACTGGGTCGCCTCCTGCCTCAGAGGGCTCCTGGACTATGAGAGGGGGCAGGTTGGGCTGAGGGACCTCCCCCCTCCAGTGCATGAATTTTCATAGCACCAGGCTCTAGTATAGAGTATAAGAGCCATTACATTTGAGTTATTTATACCTAAGTCTATTTCTATTATCAAATTAAGTGCTCCTTGAGGGCAGGGTCTGTATCCTATTCATTTTTATATTTATCTTAGCAGTAAACAGAGCTCCTGGCACATAGTAGCCTTGATACATTCTTGATAATAACATTACACTGGTAGATATCAGATAACTGGGATTGTGGCCCCATGTGTTCTAATACATCTGTCACCATGCTGGTATTCATAGCATTTCGAGGAAGCTTGTCCCCACCCACACATCCATCAGCGTGGTATAATGGAAAGAGCACTGGATTAAGAGTTGGGAGGAATGAGTTCTAGCGGGCAGCAACCTCAGACATTCTTTGATTATATAACATGGGCCAAGTCAGATCTCACCATTAGCACAGTGACTAAAGGGAAGCTCAGCTTACTTTGGCAAGCTTTCATATGCTGGAGAGTAAAGGAATAATAAAGTTTGCCCCACCTAACTTACAGGACTTCAGTGAGATTGTGAGTATGGTGAGCAGCAAGAGATCTAAGTTCTAGGAAGGGAGGGAACATCCTGTATCACATGGTTCTGTACACTAAGAACTATGCCAAGTGCTTGGTATGTGCTATCTCATTTAAATACCTTCACAACAGTTCTATAGAGTCAGTATCACGGTCCGAGTACATATTCAAACACATGGTGTCAACTCCTTCATGAACTGGCTGAGTGACCTCAAATTGAGTCATTTTCCCTCGTGGGCCTTTAGCTTTTCTGAGAAACAAAGGGGTTGGACTAGATGCTTCATAAGGTCCCTTCAGCTTCAAAATCCTGAGAAGCATATAGGCATATGCTGTCCCCCAAGCAGCTAGGGTAGTTCTAAGCCATTGGAGAAGTGGGATGTAAATGAGTGATCAGCATTTCCCAGAGGAATAAGCTGTGCATGAAGGGGGTTACTTAAATTTGTACTTGAAGATCTGGGATTTAGGTTCACATCAATAGAAAATATCCAATAATATGATACCAGAACCCTGAGGAGAAAAGGTCTGACAACTTCAGGCCCAGGAAGGAGACAGGCCAAAGAGATCAGGGAGAGAGGAAAAGTCTCAGGAGACTGGCCTCCAGGGTTGTCCACCCTCTGCCCACCCCGAACTGGTGAGGACATTGATGATCTGCCACTGATAAGGTACCATTAGTCTCTTTGCCATCTCCATGGCTAACATTTTTTCCAGAATTGAGACGTTTTAATCAAGAAGGAAGACCTTATGGTTTTTAATCTAACAGATTAAACTGAGGACCAGTGGTAAAATGACTTGTCTGAGATAACAGTGCTACCTGAAAAAATGAACATCTTACCACTGAGCAGGGCTCTTCCATCCGCTGAATGATTAGCCAGTCTGGTGGGCTTTCGGCAAGTCCTCTCCATGTGCACTGCACAGTAAACACTCCACGGGAAGAACATCCATGGAAAGCCACAGCATAAGGATCACATGTGTGGTTCATTTTTTTTTAACAACAAGGGTAAAGAATAGCCTTTTAACTTTTCAAAAATATGAATTGGGGCATAAGAACAATCTGAATATAGTTTGACAAACTTGGTTCATATAAAAGTAGACAAATTAAAGACCTAGTATAAAACCTGATGAATTTTGAGCAAGCCAACGAGAATACCAGAGTTTAACAGACCACTATTACTGTGTTTAATAAAAGCCCTTCTCAGTTCGGACTTGAGGTTTACAACATTAATTATGGCTCTTGGTTTGGATTCCAGCAAGAGCACAAAACAGAATATTTCTTGGAAACAGCAGTTAAAATACAATAAATAAGAATAAGAGATTTGGAGTCAGACAGCCATAGGTTCAAGAATTACAGCCATGTCCTGTGTCATTCAAAGCAAGTTAAGTAACTTCTCTGAGCCTTGGTTTTCCTCTTCTAAAGACATTAATAACTTCTTCATAGGATTGCCTTAAGGACTACATTGGATAATTTATATATAGTCCGAGTAAAGTGCCTAATACAAAAAATATGCACAATATATGGCATTTGTTATTTTAACTGTGACATTCAGAATGTCAAGTAGACTCAAACATACAACCAGAAACTCAGAATAGTCTGAAATTTCTTAGTCACATAACTGCTTTTTTCTCTTTAAATTCTTCTTAAAATCAAGCTCAAAAGATAATATGAATGCATGATAACTCAGAAATATCCTAAAGGTCAATCTCCATAAAGCATGCTCATCCAAATGACCAATCCTTTTAGAAATCAAGACTTCATTTCCATTTTCCATTGACCACAGCTTTTCAGCACCTGGAATACCATGGAATGTAAGGTAGGTCAGCCATGGGAAATGAATATAGGTTTTTTTGCCAACCATCCAAAGACATAGACCAGGCAAGACATTTCTATCATTGATGTCTCTGGCTCCCAAACATCATTTTATAGGCTGGTCTCCACAGAAGAGCTACATAGAGTGTTAAGTAGACATACTGATTTCCAGGCTCCATGACAAGAAATTTTTATTTAGTCTAAAATGAGGCCAAGACATCTGCATTATAAACAAGTTGGGCATTCAGAGATATATCCAGGTTGAGAGCCATTGATCTAAGCCAATGATTACTTTTCTATGCACATTTTATTGTTTTCTTGGGTGTTTAAACCTAATATTTATTCCAACAAATAACAGAAAGATTGAGGGAAGTGTTGGGGGAGAGAATGAAAATATTTTTATTCTGGCCTCATAGCCCCATCAGCAGCTTCCATTCATATTTTGAGACTTTCATTACACTAAATGTTATTTAAAAATTCCCCCACTTTCAGACAGTCTTGGGTTTCATAATAATGCACTTAGTATTTAAGATGATAGTAAAATTTAAGACTATAAAATAGAAAGTAGCAAATTGGATTTATTGGGTGTAATACAACTGACTGATTGACAGGGGCTACCTGTAGCATCAGGGCACTCTAAGGAGAACCCAGCTCAGGAGGCAGGTGTGCCGGGTTCAATTAGTGATGTCTGGCTTGGACACAGACAAGGGAACACCAAAAACATGTCACTTCCTTCCAGCTCTGCTTCAAAGTATATTGCCTCCAAAGGAGGAAGAGTATTCAAATTGATTAGAAAGTGATATTTGCATATAAAGTTTCCATTCAGACTTCAGTTGAAAGCTTGTTATTTCCCTAGCTAAATTGAAGGTGCATTGAGGAATCTGTGTGTTCCTGGTTGATAAAGTAAGAAACAATCTGAACTAATAAGAGCAAATTCTAAGAGATGATGAACCCTGAGGAAAAGTACACACCAAAATTCAGGAAGCTGGTTTTTGTCATTTCTCCCTGAGTGTGTGTCCTCAAGGACAAACTGCAGTGTGAATAAAGGAACTGCTGTTGGCATTCCTTTTCCATCACTCTGCTTTCCCTTGAACTATTCTTTCTATCTTAAGTGCCCTCCCCAACTCTCTACTGTGAGTTGCAACTTTACTAATCATTTAAGATCCCAAGTCTTTTAACAAAAGACTTGACAAAATCTCACATTCCACCTGGAATTATTCTTCCATAGTATTTAGTGACTTAATAAAAGCACTCCTGACTGTCTACTTTGTTATCCTGGTTAATTGTATGCTTGCTAATCCCTGCCCCCTCCCTAGTTTGTGAGCTCCTAGAGAGTAGGGACAGGATCATATTCATGGTTATAACCCCACAGTACCCAGTGTAGTGAACTGTGTTTGCCTCTGACTTACAGTGGTTTGACTTAAGATTTTTTTACTTTATGATGGGGCAAAAGCAATATGTATTCAATAAAAAGGGGCTAGGCTGAGCTGTGATGTTCTTTAAGTTAGGTCCATCCTCTAAGACTCTCCTTCTGCTTCTTCAAATGATGCAGAAGGAGTTCTAGACTTGGGTAGCCCCATGCTCAAGGAGATCTGGTTTCTGAGAAGATTCTTTGGTCCTGTGGAATGTCCAGGCTCTGCATAAAGCACAACCAGCAGGGATCAGCAGAGCAGCAAAGTACAGACTTTCTGAAGAGAGCACTTGTCTGGAGATGTGGTCAGCAGAGCAGGAAGAAGACCGAGCATCCAGCCCCTCAGCAGCCTCCTCAAGTCCTGAGGAATCAGGCTTCTGTGCACACCTACATTGGCTGTCATTGGTCCAGGCCCTGTGCTCCTCTGCTTTCAAGGCTAGCAAGGAAGCAGGTTGGGGAAGCAGAAGTGAAGACAAAGTCTGGGGTTTACCAACAAATCAGTGTTGAGTCAGTAATATCAGCAGCCACTCCAGAGCCTTCCAAAGGTGTTCGTGTCTGCCTGGGCAATGTGCCCACAACATGAGTCCTGCCCCCAAACTAGCTGGGGGGATCCCTGAAAATGATGCCAGAGCCAACCAGTGTGGCTTCCCATGGCACAGGAAAGGGAAGGAAAGAAAGCTCCCACACATCATTTGGCTTTTTCCCTGAAAATCACTTATTGTAAAATTATATGCTTGCAAAACTCATAAGTGACTATGATCATATGTTGCAAGCTCTTCATTTTACAGATAAGGAAACTGAGACCCAGACATGCCAAGTGATTGTTCAAGGGCCTCCATTTGGTTAGTGACAGCAATAGGGGTGAAGCCCAGGCTTTCTGTTAGGCAGTCCAGTATCATTTCTAACAGAAGCTTCAAATTATGCTAATTACTGATTACTAGCTTTTACTCAGCATAAGGTAAGAAAATACATGATTTCTGACAAGATGCTGATTAAAATGATAAACCTATCCAAGTGTAGTTCTCTATATTCCCTGTAGTTCTCAAAATCATGTTAGACAGACAGTTTAGGTTTTTCTAGGAAAGAAAATGAAGAAATGAAACCAACATATATTGCACACCTACATCCCATCCATCATTATAGGCAATCTATATAAGTTATCATATTTAATCCTCATGCAAAATCTCAGAAAAGAGGCATTCATAACCCTTTTTCATAAAAGAGAGAACAAAGCCTCAGAAATGTTAAAAGATTGGTCCAAGAAGCAAAGCTAATCAATGGCAGAACTAGGGTTCAAACACAGATCTCCTGGTTCCCATACTAGTCTTTCCACTGTCCCATGATAGATTTGGGGCTTTGGCGTTTCTCTGAGAGACATGAGGGTCTATAGAAATGAGGGTCTCAACAAGGCAACAGGGCAAGTCAGGGCCCGGTGGCTATGGCTACTCCCAAGGGTCCTCTCCCCACTCCATTGCCCCCAAGGGGAGTATCATCTTCCCATCCTGAGCCAAGTCCTCTGAGTATCGAGCCTCTGGTGACTGCCTGGAGAAATCCCCCTCTGCTTTGGGTCCAAGCAGAGGGATGGACAGAAAAGAGGCACAGAGAGCTACCTCTTAGCCACACCCCAAAGGGGGAGTTTCCTCACAGAGGCACAAAGAAGAGAGGTCTATACCCAGGATTTAGTTCTAAAGAGTCCCCTTCCCTTCCTTACAAGGATGCTATGAGGACAAATGGGAAGTAATATACCTGAAGTATTTTGAGAGCTTTCTAGGATGACATAAATATAATAATGGAGCTGTTGATGCTGATGACAATAGCAAGGGTGATGATGGGACTATATCCATGGTCATAATTTAAGGGAATATTTAAAATGAGATAACCCAACCAAAATCAATCCACTGAACTTTATTTAGAAGAGAGGCTGCTCATTAAAATATTATGGGAATGTGAACTCTTGGGAAATAATGATGATCTTTTTCTATTAAAAGACTCATGAGATCCATTTCCAAAGTATAAGGCAGTCATTTGTAGATTCTTTGCCACTGGGCTCAACAAGTTCTCTGTAAAAAAGGAGGGGTGGAAAAAGAAGCAATATGTGCTGTACACTGAAGTCCTGGGTTTTTGGAGATACAACTGGCCTATATTTCTAGACCCATTGCCAATTCTTTCTACTTACTGAGGGAAATAGTTGGTAAAGCATTTGCCTATATTTCCTTCTTTCTTCTCTCATCATTCAACGCCATCCGCAGCAGCAGCTGTATAGCTTTCATTCCAAATCATTAATTATGGCTGGTTCTCTCTTTCTCAGAATCGGGTCAGGTCAAAGAAAAACCTACCCAAAGATGAGGATGCAGCATAGAATGTACTTCAAGTGCTCACTGCACCAGCTAACAGAATGTTCCCATTGAAGTATGGGTGTGATCTCTGTTCATTCAGATTACCCTCTTTGGGGAAGTGGGAGTAGAAATATTAAAGCTTCAGAATAGGAGTTAGGAAGAGACATATTAAGTAGAACAAAACCCCAAGGAGTTTGTAGCAATAAGGAACTGGGAAAAGGAAGGGAAGAATCCTATCACAGATCCAAGCAACAACTGGATCCACACCATCCCATTCTTTGGTCATGTCAATGAGATGATAGTGAAGAAATGGATACTCGAATACCATTTCAAGGCAGGAGTGTTGAAAGACCCCTAACCATGAATATCATCAGAAGACAAAAAGGCAAACACCAAGAGTAAGTTCTGAGTTCTAGGCAATATCTCCAATAATAGCATGGAGAAGTAGACCGCAAGGGCAGTCAAGAGTGATTGGTTGCAGAATAAAACCCATCATCATTACTTTCCTTAAGAGATGGTATCACCAATGAACAAGGCTGGACAAAGAGGCCACATGGAGTAACACTGGGCTGTTCATGTTGGAGTGCTCATACTCTTGAGTTTACAGAGCAGTTTTCTGTGCACAGAGAAGCCAAACCACTACAGGCGAACCTGAGGATCCCCAACAGAGCTCTGGTGAACCCTGAATGTGCCATCTTCTGCTATTCGCAATAAGAAAGAGAGTTTTCAGGACATCTCTCCTCATTACCACCCTGATTCAGCTCGAAAATTAGTGCAAAACTAACACCATTTTTGTTGATTCACAGAAAGCAAAAATGATCTGTTTGTTGACAGTGATAAGCCCCCTCCTGTGCTTCTAATTCTGAGCTCCAAAACACTAGATCTAGTGAAAAGGTGTTTCTGCCTTTAATTGAAATAGCTCGCTAAGAAATGTGCATGTGCCTCTGTGTTTTTCCTAGTGGTAATTTAAAATATTGGGTTTTTTTATATTAAAACACAGGTGTGTTATGACAGAACATACAAAACATGGGTGGATTTTAGCATTAAACACTAAAATTCAAACATTTAACACTGGTTCTGGGGTGTTTTTAGGCCAGGGCATCTCCAGGGTCTCTTTTCCACCCTTCTCTGCCTTCACCTGAGTGTAAAGGTTTCAGAAGCATCGCTCTGAATTGGGTTTCCTCCTGACTGGTCTACTCTCTAGCTAAGGGATTCTATTTAGTCGTCTTTAGAATGAAGTTTTAAAATCCTTTGAGGCTGGACATAGTCTATAGAGATGTGATTGTAGAATTCTTTTCCTAGAAGGCTTCAAGGGCAGAAGAGTCACACATCATTCCAATTGATTGAACCAGAATCTTCATGCTGTAGGAGACAAAGGCTCTTAGCCTTGCTAATTTATAGTGTTCCTCTGGCCCTATGCCAGACTTTCTCTACCCAACAGTGCACAATGATCAGCGGCTCCATTCTCTTCCCTCTTTCCTGTTCCATTCATTTAAATAATGCTTACTTCCACTTTCACCCTATCCCAACAAGGTATTGGGATTTCCTTCTAGAAGCAAATGAGGCCATTTTCTCTCCAGCTTCATTACCACAGGAACCAAAGTCTTTTCAAACTCATCCATATGCAGGCACTCCCACCTGCCTTCCTGCCCATGAGGACTCTGCCACCTTACTCTATGCCCACATTCCCTTACTAGTAAATGCAATGTTGTCTAAGTCTATCATGAAGTGGGAGAGACAGGGAACCAGTGGCCTCACTGGCTTCTAGTTTCCACTAGAAGCACAGCTTTGGACCTGATCATCAAAAAGAATCCTTTCATTCCCCTACCAGGCAGAGTAAAAGAGACCTGAATTTGCCAAATGTTGCTCCACACAAAAAATCAGCATGATGGTGGTGATGCCTGGGGTTTCTTTGTCACCTGGCACTTTCCTAAATGAAGTCCTCTGGTCTAAAACCATATTAACCAAATCCAAGGCCAGCTCATCTCCATGTATTCAGGCCCACACCAGAGAGTTAATTAGGCCATTAGCTAAACAACTCCCCAGTGGGTTTGCAGATTGGAACCTGACCTAAGTATCATCCTTGGCTGGTGTTCGGTCCATTCCAACCTTCATTGGGATTCTGATCTCAAGCTGAGTTGCCTGGCTCATTCTCGAGGGAACTGGGGACTGTTAAACCCAACATTTGTGGACTCACAAACATTTTTTTAATAAAGGAGAGGGAAGCTTTAAAATAATGCTCAATAATGTTTGGATGCACTGCAAATTACTGTGTAGATGGCCTGTGTAAGGGGAATTCAATCTCATTTCCAACGCTCTCAGATTAACACAGCTATGATTTCTTCCTGAGACCTAATATTATATGGGTGAGGTGCTAAGGCATTCTTGCTGGGTGTCACATCTTGTCTTCAGGGAGCTTAATTATTTTTAATATAGTTATTGAACCACAGGCACCACTGTACTCAACCATGTCCACAAGATAGGTATCCATACAATTCCATTGTCCATGATATGGACTGGGAGTAAAAGAAAATCTTTAAAGAATTATTCTTCACTCATTTATTTTAAAAATGCTCACTGAGTTCATGTTACCTGAAGACATTTTGACCTTCCTGCCTGGCTTGCTTGTCCTGGTGTTAGATAGCAGAGTGAGCAGTGAAATGTGCATATTTGGCACACACAAACAGAACATGCTGAGGGAGAGAGTTTCATTCCTCTATTTACACCATCAGTCTCACCATCTCCACTTCTCCATTCCCATTCAAACCTCTATATACTCCCCGAAAAAGGACAACAGAATATTCATGCCAAGAAAAAAAAAATTGTTGAAAGTATTACCTATGTCCTCCTTTTCCCCCATGGACCTCTCCCAGCCTGCCTCGGCCCCCCACCCCAGGCCTTCACCACCCTATTGTCTGTGTTCCTGGGTGATGCATATATGCATACAAGTCCATTGATTGATCTCTTCCCACTCACTCACCCTCCCTCTGAGGCTTGACAGTCTGTTTGGTGCTTGTATGTCTTCGGATCTATTTTTGTTCATCAGTGTATGTTGCTCATTAGATTCCACATATAGGTGAGATCATGTGATACTTCTCTTTCTCTGACTTAGCATAATGGCCTGCTGGTCCATCCATGCTGTGGTAAATGGTTAGAGTTCTTTCCTTTTTACAGCTGCATAGAAAAATAAAATCTTCACTATCGAGTTTCTAGGGGAGGTCCTGCAAAATAAGGATTTTCAGAAATAATTTTGACTTTACTGGACTCACCAACCCACTAACATTAGAATGCAACACCCAGAGAGATATGACCCCTTCTATCTCTCTGGAATCCATGACTATTTAAAAACCACCTCAGATTGCAAACCTGAGAGCAGTTTTCCTACCTCCTCACCCTCCAAAAATGTAGCTAGGATAGTCCTGTGGCAGTCTCTCTCAACTCATTTTAAACATATGCAGTAGAAATCATTTTAAATATTTAGCACCTACCACTAGGCATACCTGTGTTTATGATAGTGATGGCCTTTAGCTACAGAGTCTCCATGCAAGGCAGCTTTGAACTTTTCTCACTGAAAGAATTTTTCATCCCTTCTGGCTGAAGTGACCCAGATTTGTGCTTTTTAACCCCCTCCCCCAAATGCCATTATCCATAAATCTAGAAGAATCTTCAGGGCTCAAGAAGTTCCTATTTCTGGAGGGCAAATCTATCCGTTTTTAGCTGTAAATCAAGTCACTCTCACATCCTCCATTATCCTCTGTTGGGATCGCCTATGCCTCAGTCTCCTCCTCTGCCAAATGGGTCACATGAATGGCAGCCACGAGGAGACGGGAAAGAACTCACAGTATCAAAGAAATGATCAAATGCCCAAAGTGAAGCTGTGGCCTAGTGATCACTAAACAGAGGGGAGCAGTGAGACCTAGAGAGGAGAAGGAACTCAGCCAAGTCACGGACAATCAGAGCAGAAAGAGGAACACCCCACACACACACCCCCATCCCCAGGCCCCTGGTCCCCAGAGCAGTGCTGTTTCTCCCACACAATAACACTCTCCAGCAGAGACAAGTGCCTTCTAGTCCCACCCCCACCTGGGACTGCAGTTGGGGAGCAGGCAAAGCCTTATCCCTTGCAGGGAGACGGGTGGCACTTTTGATCCACAGCCAGGGGACCTCCAGCCACCTGGAATTCCTGGCTCCAACCTGCTCCCCTCAGTCCCTTGTCTGGGTAAAGGCTTCCACTCAGCATGTGTGTAACTCAGAGCCACATGACACTGAAATGCTAAGTGAAGAGCAATTAACTTTTGCTTCTGAAAACCCACTTTAGCTTTCCATAACTCTTTGGGGGCCATTTCAACTAAGCCAAACCTCCCGCACATTCTCCCTCAGCAATAAATTACCTTCCTGGCTTTAATTAGCTGCCGGAGTGCAAAACGGGCTGGGTGCTGACGTGGCTGCTTTCCCCACAGGTCCCATTCTGTCACACTGACTCCAGGAGAATGGCAGCTGCAGGGAGTGGCTGGGCTGCCTCAGTGGGGACGTGGGCCGTGATTCCCTACCTGCCCTCAGGGTGTGAGGGGGCAGCCCAGGAGTCCAGACCTGACTGGGGCTCAATTAGTTGGAGGGGCCTCAGACTCACCCCACCCGCACTTCAGCTCTCCTGGACCCTAGGTGATGTGCCCCTAGACCCCCTTCCCCTCTTACCAGCCTCTCATCCCTCCAAATTGCTCCCACACACATGCATGGGCTCTCTCTCTCTCTCTCTCTCTCTCTCTCTCTCTCTCTCTCTCTCACACACACACACACACACACACACACACACACATTAGCCCCCGGGTATAGAATATCTTTATCTGCCTTATCATTCTTGTTAAGGGGGAGATTACTGACAGAGCTTAATATATAAGCCCTCCCAGGGGAATTTGCTGTATAATTGTGAGCTGAGCTTGAGTCCAAATGAATAAATCTCTAAGCATGTGATTTTAGTCATGTCTGTCAGCCGAAATGGTACTGGCTGGGAAAGAAAGAAAGGGGGGAAAAGCACCCTCAGAACCCCCCACATCCTTCTAAGCCCAAGATTAAGATTCGAGGTCCAGTCAACCCTGCCTCTAACTAGAGGAGTGACCCCCCCCCGCCTGGCCCAGCAAGTCCCTTCCCTTCTCCCCCCAGTTGCCCAGGAGAAAGCTGCACTGAATGAAGCCAAATCCCCTCGGGCTCTGCCACACTGTGATTTTGAAAATCATGTGTGAGTATATGTTTGAGAGTGTGCTTGTGTGTGTGTGTGTGTGTGTGTGTGTGTGTATGTGTGTGTGTGTGTGTGTGTGTGTGTGTGTGTGTGTGTGTGTGAAGGGTGAGTGGGAGAGACACAATCTAACCCAGACCTCAGTGCATGCGTGTTTTCTCCCATCTCTCCTGCTTTCTTCTAGACTCTTCCATCTGGGCTAGGGGGCAGCATCCTCAGGGTCTTGGGCTGCACTCCATCCTCCCCAGCTCACCACACACACACACACACACACACACACACACACACACACGCTCCTTTTTTGGAGCCAGAGCCCTTGGGGCTGCACTCACACTCGTCCTGGGCGCTGTCTCCCTGACCACAGCCCCTGCCCTGTCACCCTTGGAACACCCTTATGCTAATGGCTGCTTCTCCTCCAGGCCCCAGCCCCAGCTTACACCTCCTCTGACAAGCGACAACCTCCCCAAGCCCAATTACAGGCTGCCTTCCGCCGCCCGCCCTGCCTTTCCCCGGAAAATAAAATAAGAAGTCCAAACACGAAGGCGCACAGCCAGGCCCTGCCTGTTGGCGGCAGGTGACAGGCCCGGGCACAGAGCTCCCACTGATTAAGGGTGTGAGCGCGTCTTGCGCGGAGCTTGAGCTGCTGAGATTCGTGGTGATTTCCCTTCGCGCCTCCCCAATTAACAGGCTGCCTGTCGGGGTGCAGGGTGCGGGTGGAGGCCGGCAGGCAGGCAGGCAGGTACCTGGCCTGTCACAGCCGCCAGACAGGCCCTCTCGCCAACCCATCCTGCCGGATGCCCCGCGTCTGCTCCTTCCCCCGCCTGTCACACTCCCCTGCAACGCGGTGCTGCTCGAAGTGAGCCCAGGGAGCGGCCAGGCCTGGGGGCTGCAGTCTGCACCGCTCCTATTCACCCTGGTCCACCTTCCGCAGGAGTCACCTTCCTCTCCCTGGCTCGCCACACTCAGTGGTCCCCAGAAGGAATTTGAAGCAGAGGTACCTCCCAAATGCCTGTGAGACTTGGGTGATGGCACTTTGGGGACCAGAGGAAATGGGCAACACAGGCTCAGAGGGAGAAATTGGACCAGCTGGTTAGAGTCCAATCGCAGTGAATTCCCTGGCCCAGCTCACTCCACACCTGCCCCCACCTTGCCTCTGTCAGGACACCAGGCGGCGATTCTAAAAGTGCCTCCCAATTTCAGCCCCTGCCCAGCCATCCCACATAATGAGATGCCATAAGTCAGACCCCTGCCCTCCTTCTGCAGGTGTGGCCTCACTCCAGGCACAGGGGCCTGTGAAAGCTCAAGCCCTCCATGACCGAGGGCCTCTACCTACTCAGTGATAGGAGTTAGAAATCCTTTCATGGCAAATGATTATTCTGGGGAGTTTCCAGCCCTCTGCAGCTAACTCCTTGCCTGCCTGAATCACTGAGTGGTGCTGGCTTTGGGATCTCCCATAGGTGAAGAAAACCCACCCATCCATGCTCTTGATTTCCAGGCCTGGAAATCAATACTCAGGCGGCCACTGTTTACTTGCTAGCCTCCGGAAATATCTCTGCCCTTTATCTCTTCCTTACACCTGTGTCTCCGTCCTTTCAGGCTGCTGTAACAGAATGCCATAGATTCGATGCTTTACAAACAACAGAAATTTATTTCTCACCGTTTGGGAGGCTGAGAAGCCCAAGATCAAGGCGCTGACAGATTTAGTGTCTGGTAAGGACACACTTCCTGGTTCATAGACAGACCACAGTCCTCATTGTATCCTTGCATGGCAGGAGGCATCAGCTAGATTTCTGGGATTTCTGGTCTAAGAGCACTGATCCCAATCATAAGAGAGCTTCATCCTTATGATCTAATCACCTCCCAAAGGCTCACCCTCTAATACCATCATCTTGGGGGTTAAGATTTCAGCACATGAATTTTTGAGCAGAACAAATATTCAGTCCATAGCACTCTATCTAGAAAGAAATCTACTCATATTGGCATAAATTTGTGGCTTCTGCTATATTCAAAGAAGGCTGGGTAGGAGCATCTGCACGCATTTTGGAAATGAATAAATCATTTGGGATGCCTCAAAGTCAATGTGAAGTGGGAAGAAAAGAGAGTGGACCACATTGGCAAAGGTTGGGGTAAAGACTGAGAATGATAAATGCAGCTGGGTTTAAAAAAACTCTTAAAGGGCAGGGACTGCATCTTATTGATTTTCCTATTCTTGTGTTGATGGTGTGACATAGTCACAAACATTTGCTGAATGAAGAAGGAACAAGTGGCTCCTCCTAGCTTCTTTGGTGCCAGCAAGATTTTGTATATGCTCACAATATCCTCTTTAGGCATCAGTTCAACTAGCATCACCCCTGTGGATTGCCCCATAAGTAAAGAAGGAGGAGGAGGCAAGGAAGAGAGATGCTGAGAATAGAGAGATCAAGGACTAAGAATGGTGAGAGAACATATAGGGACCAAGTCAAGCAACATATTTCTCTCCACCTTATACCAGGGGCTCTGGCATCTATGGCAATGTGGAGCAACTCCAGGAAGCCATCATGTATTTCAGAATTTGAAAAGGGGTACTAGAAGGGGGAAGGAGGAAGAGAGAAAGAGAAAAAAAACTAAAGTGATCTGCTTTAAACCTTTCATTTGTATATGGCAATATCCCACCTTGTAGATGAGAATATAAAGTGATGAAGATGTAGGTAAATAGAAACTAAATGTCAGCTCCTATGCATGGCAAGGAGGAACATATATCAAATTCATTAATTATGATCCAATTTGTGCTTGCAATGTGAAAGATAATCATTTGCCATCAAAGAGATGCCCTTCCCTTATTAAAGCCATTGAGACTCTCAGGAAGTGCTCAAGGGTTTGAAATTCTGTATTTGAATTTCACACATGCTTTTTACTCCTGGGACCAAAACTCAATCAACACTTGAGAGTGCTGACACCAACATACAAGCCACAGGGGTCTTCACTCCTTCACTACAGATCTACAGACAGGACCTGGTTAATAAATTTGCTAATTTGTTCTGCTCTCTAAGTGTGTGTGTGTGTGTGTGTGTGTGTGTGTGTGTGTGTGTCTTGTATAAGCCTATATTTTTTTAATAGAGTTGAAGTAGGAATAAAGAACCCAGGCCAAGTTGAAAAAAGGAACAATTAACCTCATCTCTCTCAAATGTCCAGGCCCCAGCTGCCCAGGAGTGGAAACCATGTCCTCACTTTCATCTCAAAGCCAAAGCAACATGAACAGGTTGCTTAGAGACCAGCCTTCTCTTTCAAGTCTGGCCTCAGGCCTCTGGTCTATGCCCAGAAAGGGGCTGAGTTAGAAGCCAGAACTCAGAGGTTATTACTCTTTTCTTCAGAAGCTCTTCAGCAGGGGCTGGATACTGATTTGACGTTTTTGTCCCTATTTCTTGCTCCAGGATTCAGGCTGAGCCAGAGAAAGTCATTAGATTTTTCCTGACTCAGCACTCTCCTGCTCAAGGGAGGCACATTGAATGGTATTGATGCCATAGAATGGAACACAATGAAACAGATGGACTCTAGTTTGGAAAAAGCCTATTGCCATCCAAAGAGATGGTAGGGAAGCAGAGGGGTTTCTATTGAGTCTGTAGCATGGCATAGTTTATAGCATAGTGTACAGCATATATAGTATAGCATATACTGCAACATATAGCAGAGAGTAAAGTATACTATAGTCTAAAGCCCACTTGTCTTGATGAAGTTTTCATGTGCAGCCAAAGATAAGAATATCTAATCCTCTCACAACTTAATGAGGTGCTAATTAAGTTTCATATAAGAGGAAACTCTGGCCCAGTAAAGTAACTCATTCAAGATCACACAGCTGAAGGGCAGAGAAAGAATTCAGATTTAGCCCTCTGTGAATAAACGAAGCAAGAGTAGGCAAGGGGCTCCAGCCTGTGTGTGGAATATCATTAGTTTGGCACACATTCTCCATCCCCGAGGACAAATGAGAGACACGAGTACAACCACACCTTCTTGAATTACTGACAGAGGAATTTCCTCCCTGTGATTTCTCTCGCTTTGGTATCAAGCATCTGAGCTGTCCTTGCAGTTCCCTCATGACAAGGCAAGGGCAGGTATAAGTGCATTTAACAGAAGGAAACCTGAGGCACAGAGAGATGTGATATGCTGAGAAGTCCACCGTCAAACCCAGATTAAAACTTGAGCCACCTGTCCCCTCTCCTGGACTCACTCCTGCCCCCCAGGGCATGGCCCTGCTTCCTCCCTCTCCCACCTGTCTGTACTGGCCAGTCCTGGGGTATGATTGACAGCCCTAGACTTCAAGGATCAAGCCTTTCAGATAGAGTTCTTGACACCAGATGCCTTTGGAGTGGACAGGCAGGATAGGGAGGATGACTGTTGGGGGGGAATGAAGGACAAGGCCCTTTCCAAAAATAGAGTGAGAAAAGACCAGAAGAGACAGCAGAAAGTCATAGGGAGAGTAAGGCAACACTGCTCAGAGCAACACAGCTCAGAGCACCAGCCCAGTGGGAGAGAAGGGGTTCAAAAATATCACATCCAAGGAGGCCAGGGTAACACTGGGGTCAACAAGCCCCCCTCTACTGGCCCAAACAGCATCCAGATTCCCTCCCAGCTTCACAAACAAGTCCCAAAGACAACTTATTCTAAAAGGGTATTTCTAGGCCTAGATTAGTTTTGGGGTCTGTTCCCCTTCTCCCAACTTCCATTAAGGCTTCTTTCTGAAATTCTCTAAATAGCAAAAGCTGAGAAGCATAGTTATGTCTCCTGATTGATGTGGATTCTAAAACATGACACTCTGCCTCCACATGGTCCTCCTGGTTCACAGGTCCCCCATTCAAAACCTTGGCCCACCTTCCACCCCAAATATCTCACTGCATCTGCCAGGTCCCAGGCACTCGGCACTGTGTTTACAAGAGTACAAAGATAGAGAAAATAAAGGCACTGCCATGAAGAGACATACAGTCTCCTAAATTAAGAGTTTTTATTCTGTCTCCACAAATTCAGAATGACCATTAACAACCCATGCCTCAGTTATTCCTCTGAGTTCTTTGGCAAATCATGCAATCCTCACTCGTTAGAGCTGTATGGCAGTAGGTGACTACTCTTGTGGGGAATAATAATACCATGCATTGATTGAGCACTTACTATTTGCCAGGTACTCAGCAAGAGATTTGAGTTTAAATATTCATGATGTCCATAACTTTATAGTTTAAGGAAGGTATTGTGATCCCCATGATGTCTCAAATTATGGCTCAGGGAAGTCAAGCAAACTTTCCACAATCATCCAGCCAGCCAACACAGAGAGAGGATTTAAATCACACACCTCAGAATGTGATGGAATCACCCAAGTAGAGTGGAGAGTTGAATCACAATAATAATTGAATAAACTGTCAGGGCCAATTTCCACAGCATTTACTGAATACATACGAAAAACAATGTTTAGATTGATGGTATGTGTGGGGACAACCTCTTTGGAGAGTGATTTGACAATATCAATCAAAATTTTAAATACACAAATCCTGCTGCCAGAAATTTCATTTATGTGAATTTATCCAGCTATACAAGGATGCTCACTGAAGCACTGTTGGTAATAGGGAAAAGCTGGAATCCACCTAAGTGTCCATCAATGGGTAATAGGTTAAATAAACTGATTCACCCATAAAATTAAATCATAATACTTACATGCATTAAGAAGAATGAGGTATGACTGTAAGTACTAACATGGATGTACATCCACAAAACATTCTTCAATGAAAAAGCAACTTGCAGTATTATATGCATAATATGATCCTACTTACGCTTCAAAGTATTTTATATACAATACACACATATTTTTACAGCGAACACCACTTAAAACATCTGAAAGACACACACGAAACTACCAACAATAGCTAAGGCAAAGAGGGGGTGGGGAATGAGAGAGAAATTATTTGGTGTGCTTTTACAGACCCTGTATTAAATATTTCAATAATACTTATGTAGGTCACTGTGTTACACCTGTTGGAAAGCAATCCTTACAGAACTGACAATAAGAAAGCAAAAGCTTTGGCATAGGCATAGATCTGCCCCCTAGGAGCAGAGAATCTCAGGATTGAGCTCATGTAGGAGCCTTTGGCAATATATGGCTGATTGGGTGACCACATCTCACTCTTACCTGGTCCTTTATTCAAGAGCTGACACGCCTGAAGAAAAGTAGAAAGATTGTGGTGGGCTCTGACATCAGAAGACTTCGACCCAAACCTGGCTTCATGACATTGGGTGGATCACAGGTTCTTTAAACCCAAGTTTTCTTGTCTGCAAAATGGGATGGTGCTAGAACCCACTACCTAGAATTTCTTGGGTTGGGGGCAGTGCTCATTCAAGCAAAGAATGTTAAAGCACTTTCTAAAAAAACAGGATGGAAACTGACAAAAGGAAATGAAGTCATCCTTGACAGGTACTCATACTGAGGAGGCTGAGTCATCAGTGGAAGATACTCTCACCCCAACACAGACAGCACCACCTTCTCCCCTTCTGCAGTGACACCACAAAGCTCTCACAAGCTCTTTGAAAACATCACCCACCTCTCCAGTTCCACACTCTGTGAGTCTGAGATTATGTAGCTATGGAAAATTATGCCAGTGCAAAGGGCCCTCCAACAATGAGTCTTCTGCATCAGCCTCTAAATCCCCAAGTAAATAACGGTTCATTGGTTTGTTGATTAAAATCACTGATAGCGAATCTGATGGTCACCCAGAGACTCAAGTAGCTGAAACAGCAGTGAACCGACCCAGGAATCCTTTTACAATGAGCCTCATATGATTCCTAAACTTAGTCCTTCACTCATACCCTCCCCCTTTCTTTCTTCCCACTCAATTTTCTTCCACTATCTCCATATACCCACCATGAGTCAACCCTTCCTACTTCAACAGAAATCCACTCTCTTAAGAGCATCCCTAGGCTGGAGAAAATAATCATTAACTTAATAGCCTGACAAAATTACATTAAATAATGATGATAATAATAAGAATATAGACTCTGGCAAAAGAAAACCTGTGTCTGAATTCTAACTCCACCACTTATTAGCTACGTAATCTTGGATAACCAAACCAGCTCCTCCATAAATTGCAGGTGGTTATAAAACAATCCACGCAGTTTGTAAAAAGATGAGTACAGAAGCTGCTACTATGCAAATGTAATTTGCAAATGTAGGTGGGTATTATTAAACTGCCATTCCATTAAAGTTTCCACATTACCTAATGTGATTATCTCAACAGGCCCAGAAGGTGTCAAATGAAGAGAAACAAAGTTCCAAGAAGCTAAGCTCTTTCCCCCACCTCATTCATCTGGGAAGGGAACACTCGAAGGGAGATTTTCTGACAGTGAGCTCAGTGTTCTCCCCAGGCCATGAGCAAAGCCTGAAAGGAGAGGCTTGAGGGTGTTATAAAGGGGAGGGAGGACTATTCCCTTGCCCTCCAAAAGTGTCACGCCCAAATAGTTAAGTAACACTGTTTAATGCCGATAAGCATTCTAAAAGCTTACATAAGGTAAAAGGCCTGGAAGAAAGGCCTTGAATGGGGTTAGAATGTGATATTGGTCTTTGGATGCCCACCACCTACCACCGGGGCCCACATGTCTGACAGATGAACTGATTGATTGGTTTCTATCTCACCACTACCGCTAGTGGGTGCATAGTCTTACCAATCGGGGTTGAATAAATTTTAAAAGAATGAGAGAGAAAAGAAGGAAAGAAAAGAGAAAAAGGGACGTCCTTCTCCTTTCTCCCTTTGCCCCATCCCAGGAGAATGTGGCCCGGCAGACTTCTATGTGCACTATGAAGGCCACAATACCTTTCCTACAACCTTCACAGAACCGTGGGGAGAAAGATACAAGAAAGACCAGTACAGTACAGCATTATGCCACATACAAAAAATAAAAAATAAAGCTGTATGCAAATGAAGACAATGCCATTAGCACATGACAGCTGCCATTTCTTGGCTATGGTCCACATCACCTTAATAACCAGAATTGAAAGGGTGCAGGGAGTGTGAAGAGAGGCCAGACTCCCAGGGAACCATGGGGCTTCTCCTGGCTTGTAGACCCCATGAATTCCATAGCCTCTCCAACGCCAGCATCCTCCAGCCCACTTCCTGCAGCCCTCCTCCCCCCATTACAAGTTTGAAAAGAAAAGTACTGGAAAAGCTCCTGCTTAGGCTCCTTTTAATTAAGCACATACACAAAGAACCACCCCTGGGTTTTGTCTGTTGTATTTTTGTTCTCAGGTCTGTTTGTACTTATTCAGAAATTACATAATTTAAAAAAAAATAATATTAACTAAATGTGCACATCAGCCTGTCAAGCTGCCTGGGCCAACCTTCACTTGGGAACCATAGTGACAGCCCCTTTATTTCACTTACTTGTTTTTAAGCACAAAATATGTCACACCTGGAAGTAATTAGCATAATTTTTACTAATTTATAGCTAATTACACAATTACTTTCCTATGAAAGGTTCTAGAAAGACACTTGAAGTTAGTTTCACCAAATCTAGAGGCAAGAAATTGCTTGAAAACATTTCGTTAGCTACAAACACATTTAGGAGGAGGAAGGGAGAACACCCAGTAAAGTAATTCTTTCCTATTTCAGAGTGTGTTCAAATATGACAGGGATGTAATTTCTCTGGTAATTTACAGAGCACAATGTCGAAATGTCTCTGCTAATCCAACCCAACCAGAGACTTCTCAAAGGAAGGGCCCCCAAAAGAGGTATTATTGAGAGCACCCCAGACAGATTCTTGTAAGCACTTGCCTGTGACTGCAATTGGCTTCCAATGGAGCTGAAGTTTCAGGCTGCCAGCAGTGGCTCCCCCTCCAGGAGTAAACCAACCTCATGACAGAATGTGACCCCTGAAAGGTATCTTACTCGGTTCCTGAGAAACTGTGTGCTCAGCAGGCTAGGGATGGATTCAAGCCTTGGGAGACATTTGACTCTCAAAGGAAGCTCCAGAATGCTAGGGCCTGTGTATTCATTATATTGTCTAAATGGCGCAAAGAGAAACAAAAACACTCTCCAATTCAATTCCTTCCACTAACTCTTGTTAAGCCCCTACTCCGTGCCCTGTATCCAATAAGGAGATTTATGAAAGGAACACTTCCTGCTTTCCCTAGTCACACTGGCAAAGAACAAAAATATGCCAATCAACCAATAAGTCTTTGTTGAATGCTGTCTTAGGCAGAGGGAGAAACAGAAAAGAAGAACCAGATGCCCTCTGGAGGCTGACAGTCTAGAGTTTGGAGCCACACACAGGAAGCACGTGGCCCAGCGTGACATCAGTCCAGGGCCAGTCAGTGTCCAGTTGGGCGGCATGAGCTGCAAAGTGCTGCTGAAATGGAAAGATGAGTGATGGCAACGGGAAGATAGCAGCCAAGGAAGAGAGGATGGAGTCCCAGCCCCTTAGGATGAGCTGGGGGTGGGAGCCACATGGGTTTGGTGAAAGTGAGAGTGTTCTGTCACACTCACACCAAAGGATCTGGGAAGGCAGCAAAGGTGATGATGAGAAGAGCTTCCCAAATTCTCTAGCAGGTGAGGAGCCAGGAGCACCTTAAAACCTAGAAACCAGCCACCACGCCCCTGGGAAGCCCCCTGGAATGCTGAGTTCTGGCCTGTGTAAGCACAGGGGGTGACAGTCAGTAGAAGAGCACACAAAGCCATGTGGAGAAGATGTCCGTGATCAGCAGAATTGGATAGGAGGGCGGGAAGGCATTCCCAGCAGGGAGAATACCTCCACAAGGAGGCAAAAACTGGTCTTTCTAAGAGATTACAATGGTCTGTGGCCTGAAAGGGTCACAGTACATAAATAGATATACCTCATACCCGTGATATAAAAATCTCATTTTGGGGGTGATTGAGAAAGACGGTCTTAAAAGTTTGGGGTGAGAAGGATGGGGAGAAGCCAAGCAAAGTTGAAAATGTATCAGTCTGCAAGTTGGCCTCACCCCCAGACTGTGAGATTCCTAAGGACAGAGGCAGAATCCTGCCATCCTGCACGCCTGCCTCCTAGCACCCATCCCACCACAGTGGACACTCCACGATGTGAGTGAAGCTGAGTTGAATCGTTCTGCATTCTGAGGTCTTGCTGTAAGGACCCTGTGCAGTGGGGAGTGGGGCGCTTGGAAGATGTCCAGTTCCTGCCAGGCTCACCTCAAGGCTACGGAGAGCTTTTGGCAAAGGAATGTCCTCTGCCTCCCACAGGAGAGTCATGTTAATAGCTAACACTTGGCCTATTTCTCTTCACTTTTTCAAATTACTTTCACAGCTACCGTCATTTGACCCTTACAAAAATCCTCTGAGGCACGTAGAGGAAGTCATTAACGGCCACTCTTTGCAGGTTCCCTCATTCAGTCAGCAGGCACACCTGAGCACCGTGGCGCAGTGCTGAGGTCTCTGCACGGGAGAGAGTGAACCAGTGAGCCAGGCCCTTCCCTTGCCATCCTGCACTCCAGGTAGGACCCATGTCAATAACAAGAGAGTTACATTCCGATCAACGTTAAGAAGGGACAGGAAAAGCAGAGGGAGGACAGAGAGGCAAGTTAGACCTTGGGATCCAGGAAACCTCCTCAGGAAGGGGACAGGCATGTGTGACATTTCGAATGAGTATGAGCTAGTCATGTGAAGAGCTACAGAGAGAAACCGGACCCAAGGAAGTGAAATGACTGGTCCAGAATCCCACAGGCAGAGTGTGGCAGGCCCTCAGGTCCTAGCTGTTCAGAACTCCCTGTTGTGAAACTGATTCCCACTGTAACTCCCCCGCTTCCCCCATTTTCTAAGTAGAGAACTGGATCAGAGAAAAGATATGTGTGTGTGCATATACACACATATACACACACATAAACATGCACCACATGCACACATATACCATATTCACACATGCATAAACACACACCATACACCTATAACATACCACAAACACACATAAACATGCATCACACATGTATACCACATGCCACACATATATATGTCATATACACACATGCACATTCATATGCCACCCACATATACACCAAACACATATACATACACTCACAAATACATACACATACACACAGATACATACACATATGCATGCACACACACACACATACCACAATCTGTTAACTCTAGGCAGGCTGGAGCACCTCAAGGACATCTGAAAGCGAGCCCCCCGCCCAGATTCTGCTCTTCTGCAGGCCTGGCAGGCACCTCTCTGGGGAGCACCACCCCCTTCGCAGGATGACCTGACCAAGTCGCCACCCCATGAACAGTGTTTATTATTCAACAGGCACAATGAGACAGTTCTGAGATTTCAAAGTCGGCTGGCGGTTTCATTAGAAGCAATCAAGGAAGCTTTGGACAATTAGTGGGAAGGTTTTGACAGAGAGAATGTGCACAGACCTGGTAGCTCTCACCAGCACCCAAGTCAGAGCCTTTTCTTTCTTTCTTTTTTCCTGCCACAGAAACTTGAATATTCATTCTTTCCTCTGAACATCAACACCTCTGGTGACTCAGCGGTCAGCTGCTCTCTCCCTCCACTCAACAGATGCTTTGTTCATGCTCTAAATCCCTTGGAAATTCTCCTTGACCCTAGAAATAGAACACTTCCCCACAGTCCGTGCCCTGTAACTTCACACGTC
Source organism: Lasiurus cinereus (assembly GCA_011751065.1). NCBI lineage: Eukaryota > Metazoa > Chordata > Mammalia > Chiroptera > Vespertilionidae > Lasiurus > Lasiurus cinereus. Next base: position 1,398,182 of record JAAGEH010000046.1, on the reverse strand, counting down.
CGGGACTACATGACCCGTCCTCACCCTGAACTGCCAACTTGATCATGGCTACGAGTGAGTTCAAAAGATGGTCAAAGTAAGTGCCTTGGAGCATTCTGGGTCTTGACATACATTTTCTCTATTCCCCACAACAAACGTATGAATAAAACATTAGCAATGTCCACTTTATAAATAAGGAAACTGTATCTCGGAAGGTCACACAGCCACTGAGTAGCAGACCTAAGATTCAAACTCTAGTCCATCTGACTTGAAATCTGGTATCTTCGAATGACAGGGTGATGCTTCTGGCTTTTCTTGGCCTCCACACCTCGGGCACCAGCTGCGGAAAGGAACGCTTCCAGCAGGAGTGAATCTTGGCCAGCCCAGCAAATGCACAAGGGCAAGGTGAAGGTCTCCTGGAGCTCCAGCAGGGCCATGGGGCCTGGAGGCAGGCAGGCCTGTCTCACCTGCTACAAGGAAGGCTATTTATGGCCAAGGCTTCTGTGCCGGACAGCTGGTGACCAAGGCTGGGGCAGAAAGCTGCATCTAGCCCATTGCTGGCCAGGATTCTATAAGGAAGCATTCCATCCTGATTTCAGAGAGGGGACCCTGAGACTGAGCATCGCAGCTGGCAGGATGATTTGCCTCGGAAAACCACCTGGTTTGAGGGCCCATACTAATTAAGCTGAAAAAGGGCCTGTTACATTGATGAAGGAGACTCTTTCCTCTCTGAAACCTTAATGTTACCAGGATGAGTTTTCCCATGAGCAAGATAGTTTCTGTGACTGATTTTTTGGTTTTTAAAAACATATTTTTGTTGATTTTTAGGGGGATACGAAAGGAGATGTAGAGAGAGAAAAACATCAAAGTGAGAGCTAAACATTGATCAGCTGCCTCCTGCATACCCCATGCTGGGGACGAAGCCCACAGCCAAGATATGTGCCCTGAAAGGTAATCGAACCAGAAACCTTCCAGAACATGGGGTGATGACCAACCAACTGAACCACACTAGCCAGGACCCAACTGATTTTCTCATACGACACACACTGTTCATCCTATATAATCAAGAGATAATATGCAAATTGATCATCACTCCAACACACAAGATGGTAGCCCCATGTGGTCAAAGATGGCCACCCCCATGTGGACACAAGATGGCCGGCAGGAGAGGGCAGTTGTGGGCAATCAGGCCAGCAGGGGAGGGCAGTTGGGAGGGACCAAGCCTGCAAGGGAGGGAAATTTGGGGGACCAGGCCAGCAGGGAATGGCAGTTAGGGGTGACCAGGCCTACAAGAGAGGGCAGTTTGGGGGATCAGAAATGTAGGGAAGAGAATTTGGGGGTGACCAGGCCTGCAGGGGAGGGCAGTTAGGGGCAAACAAGCCTGCAGGGTAGGGCAGTTGAGGGGGACCAAGACTGCAGGGGAGAGCAGTGAGGGGTGACCAGGCCAGCAAGGGAGGGCAGTTAGGGGCAATCAGGCTGGCAGGGGAGCAGTTAGGCATTAAGCAGGCTGGCAGGGGAGAAGTGGTTAAGGGCAATCGGGCAGGCAAGCAGGCGAGCAGGTGAGACCCTGCAGTCCTGGATTGGATTGGGCCTAAAGGGGCATTCAGACATCCCTTGAGGGGTCCCAGATTGGAGAGGCATGGAAAGGGTGCAGGTTGGGCTGAGGGACACTCCCCTCCCTCCCCTGTGCACGGATTTCATACACCAGGCTTCTAGTCATGTAATAAAAGGCACCATGGATTTGAAATCATGAAACCAGGATCCTAGGCTTGACCTTGCCCCTAAACTGATATCTGGGGAAAATCACTTTACCTCCCTGAGCCTCAGTTTCTCCACCCAACCGACCAGAAGGTGGGGGTAATGATAGCTTGGGGCTTCCAGCTCTGGAATTCTGTCACTACAGGCTGCCTGGGATGGTGTTTCCCTCTAGTACAAACAATGTCATAAGTGATCAGAGAGAGGGATGGCAGGTGGCAGATGGCAAAAAGAGAAAGGTGGGAAGATAGGAACAGAGGTACATGGAGATGGAGAGAGAGGGATCGAAGCAGGGGAAGTGAAATAACCAGAGAAAGAAAGGACAGTCTGGTGGTGTGGAGAGGAAATTGGAGTCCCTGAGGTAAGCAGGCTCTTGCCAGTGTTGCTGGAAACAAATAGTGACAGATTGCTAACATGTTCCAGTGAAAATTACCAACATGATGAGACTTTTGCACCATAACGGGCACTTCTTGTTATCCCATTAACAAAACTGATGAGACCAAATTGCTAATAGGAGAAAACGTTCATGTTGTATTATGTCACTCCTGTCCAGCATGGAGAACGCAATCAAAGGGCAAACTAGAAAGCACATCGAAATCTCCCGGGAGCCATTAGCCTTAGACAGAATTAGGGAAAGCCCTAGAACGCCACCCCCCTTCCATCCCATCTAGAAATGCCCACTTACGCCACCGGCTTCTACCTCCACCCATCCAACGACTGTTCCCAATGCCGAGCTGGGCTGGGAAGGACTGTCTGTCATCACATAGAACAGGGACCAGGGACCTTTAAGAAGCACGCAAGGTCCATTGACCTGAGGGGGGGGGGGGGGGGGGCGGGAAATAAGCGCATGGTGATGTGTTTGAGTTTGGAGGGTGTTTGATTGCAGCTCATATCCATCAGCTCCTAGAACACACCAAACACATCAGTACTCGCGATTCTTCACATTTTTACCACCCCCATCTGGTCACTGCGCACTATAGCTCCTCCAGAGAGAGCCCTGATTCTTCCTCCCGTTCGTCATGGGGTTCACACAGTCATCTCAGCCCTGGGAGGTGTAAGCAACAGGACGCACATGGTGCTTGGAAGTATCCACCAGGCGTTTGAAGACGGTCTTTCCTCTGTGGAATGTGAAAAGAGTTCCTGCTCAACTTCAAGTCGCCCAGAGAAACCGAATTCAGAATGCACTTTATGCTCACCGCTCTCCCCGAGAAACCCGCCAGTTACCCAAACCTCTTAGCACCGGAGATTTTTCACTGGGATAGTCACTGCCTACCCCAGACTCCCTGCTACCTCCCCAGAGAGGGCGGGGGGGGGGGGCGGCTGTGGGCCATACTCCCCAGTAGTCACTCAGAAAAGTACTTGGCCAAAGATTTTTCTGAGTAATTGAATGGCAAGGGCTTTTGTATACCAAACAAGGACTTGTCTTTGTCAAAAAGTCTTTACAAAGTACCCAAGTGCTGGGTGTCAGACAGGACAAGTTTTTTAATCATGTTAAAATGATTTATTTAAACGTCAAGCCATGTCACCTCACTTCCTTTCATTTTTCAAACTGTTTGTGTTTTTTCTGGATGATAAATTTATCTTCAGACAGCCTCAATATGACTAATTAACTTTGAAATATAAGAACCAGATGTGTGAGTTGGAGAGCTTTCTGAACTAATGCCAGACAGGCTGGTGGGGTTTTTTTCTTCGTCGTCTTCTTCCCTGCCTTTCACCCCCTGCACTCCCCCCACCGCCCTGCGTCTCTCTCCCTGCTGGCTGCCCTGAAATTACTAAGCAGAGACGCATTTAGCAAATGGGATCACAGGACTCCAGCTAGCACTGCGCACCCACGGCTTTTCCTCTGTTCTCCACTTGTTAGCCTTTCAGGACCCCACACTCTCCCTTTGAACGTGACCTCAGTCCGCCTGGCTGGGACTGACAGAGCTGTCCTGGGAGGAAGGGCTGGGAAAATCCACCCCCTGCCTGCCCTTCCTTTAATGATCTATCTAATATGGAGCAGGGAGCTGCCAGAATGCATTTGCCACATGAAAGTAAGTCACCCTGCACTATGACACAAAGTGATTTCTTTTAAAAAGTCTTCCTCTGTGAAGTGCTTCTCAGATCTGCCTCCTCCCTGTTCCCTTTTCATGAACAAACCAGTGCGCAGCCCAGGAGAAATGAGAGCTGGGGGCAGAAGGGGAGGAGGGGAGAAAGGAGGGGGAGGGGAAGAGGCTGGAGGCTGGTGATTAAGTCTCAACTCTCTAATCTGAAGCACTTTTCAGAAATGGCACATTTGGGGGTTAAAAGCCACAAATGTGTGTGTGTGTGTGTGTGTGTGTGTGTGTGTGTGTGTGTATGTGTGTGTGTGTGTTTCCCTCTCAGGGACAGGATGGCAACACAAAATCATTGGGTGTCCCTAAATAAGAGAGACTAGAGTGAAAGGCCTGATCTGGGTGCCTCAGTTTCCCCATGTAGATATATGAGAGCCTTCTCCACCCTCAACCAGAAGTAGGTTGAGGTTATATGAGATCACAAATATGAAAGTGCTTTGATCCCTGTCAGATACATGCTATACATCCTAAGGGATTATTAGGATAATTACCACTATTATTATAACATCCTGACCATTATCCTTATCATGCCTCTTGGCATCTGAGATTTTTCACCTGGAAGAATCTCATTCACTTGCAAGGTCCGTGGAGTTCCTCGCGGTGCCAGGCTCCAACCAGATTCATAAACAGTGGACTCGACCCTTCTCCTTCACGGGGAAAATGCCAACTCCCTCCAGGGCCCAGGGAGCAGAAAATTCCCCAGGGATGCCTCAGACTCCACGCTGCTGGCGGAAGAGGACGCAGCCACCCACCAACACCAGCACTGGGAGGAGCAGACGGGCCAAGTGGAAATCCCCTTCACTCACCGGAGCGAGGCCTGGGGACAGTCGCTGCTGCCTCTCCCTTCCCCAGCCCTCCTGTTGCTCTGTTAAAAACCTTGCTTCCTGCTCTGGGATGGGGCAGGATGCATCAAGCAGGTGGGACTCTCAAAAATATCAAGTGCTGGGGCAGGTCCCCATGGACCCCCGTTTTACCCCATCCCTGCTCCTGACCCCACTTCCTTTGCACAAAACACGTCCTTGCTTTCAGCAGCATGTCACCTAATCTCCAGGAGGGAGGATATCCCCCTCCAGAGAAGTTTGCGTGATAGCAGGCATGTCTGGAAACTCACGCAGAAAAACACCTTCAGCGATTCGGCATCCAACACAGTGAAAAGGAGCCCAGCTGGTGTGGCTCAGTTGGTTGAGCTTCATCCCATCCTTCCGGAAGGTCACTGGTTCAATTCCGGGTCAGGGTACATGCCCAGGGTGCAAGCTCGATCCCCAGTAGGGGGCGTGAGAAGGCAGCCAATCTACGTTTCTCTCTCATCCACTTTTTATCGCTCTCTCCCTCTTCCTTCCTCTCTCTGAAATCGACAAAAACCTATTTTTTTAAATAAATAAATAAATGAAAAGGAGGAAGGAATAGGGATGGAGTGAGCATGCTCCACACTTTGCAGATCAAAACATATCCCCTCCTGATGCCAAGACAGTGCATCTCAAAGGCAGACAGATGGACAGACTGGGTAGCCTGGTAGCTCCCCAATTGCCCTCTGGAGGCAGAGTGAGTCCTTGCACCTCCTCTATGAAAATGACTAAATCCATCAGAACTCCTTGGGGGGTGGGAATTCTGAGGACTACAGCTTTCTTTGGTGTCTTCCAACTTCCTGGGATAGAGAGACAGACAGATGGGCAACGAGTGCAGTAATCCAGCAACTGCTTCCCCCACCAGAATTCTACCTCCTCTGCACCAGCGCAGGCCCCGCCCTCCCCAGAAGGCACCTGCTCAGAGCACAGAATGTCCCCTGCCCATTGAGACTCCCACAGGCAGCCACTGGAGAGACCTGCATCCGGGACCCAGACTGGGCTCTCTCTCCAGCTCCCACCCACTCCCCACAGAGGAACATTCAGGTATTGCTAACATGCGGGTAATTTTCTGACTATTGATAACATTTCATCATGGAGCTTACCAGATCCCAGAGCCTTGATTAACAGACGTGCACCAGGGAGGTCTGGGAAGTTTGGGAAGCCTTCCCACTAGAATATGAGCCCCCAGGTCTCTGGGGACTGTTGAGGGATTACCACCTCCTCTATAGCTCTGTGAGGGGAGCAGGCTGTGTCCGCTGTCTGTGCCTGGGAGCAAGACTGTCCCCCCTGCTCCCTCTGCCCTCTTTGGGGACTAGAGTTTGCACTGAGGAGCCAGAAGGCGCCCCTAGTTCTGGCCAAGGGAGCCCACGCTGGAACACCCATCCAGCTCCGCAGACCCACCCAGCATTTTTTGAAACCAAAATATCTGGATTTGCTCTCCTTCTCCACGCAAGCACCCCTTGCCTCCTCTCACTAAGTGAACATAACAAGCAAAGAAACGTGACACTGGAACCGATGGAGCCATCGTTTGGAAGCTGTCAGACTTGATGTCTCCGAGACATGGGATCCAAGGCCGTCCCTGAGATATTTAATAAAGTAAAGCCCTCAGGATCAAGCGGCAGCCATTCCTCCGTCCTCCCCACCACTGCTCTGGAGTTCTTTAAAGCCCGCCTTGCGTCTGTCTCTCTCCAGAAAGCCTTTCATGCTGCCTCGCCAGACTGACATTTTGACAAGTTGCCACGAGTGACATCTGATTTGTACAAATTTCAAGACTAATAAATCTACCTGTCAAAGCGGAAACTTTAAAAGGAGCTAAGCCCAGCGGGTATAGTTTAACAGAACTCAAGTTGATGAAACTGTAGGATGGAGAAATTATATCTGTCACAATCCACCCACATTAGTTCTGCAGAAATGTTGGCAACTGAAACAGACGTCTTTCGCAGGCATTACTGGGGAAAAAAATTTTTTTTTAATTTAAAAAAAAACATTTTTTAATCGAAGAAGGAGATTGTTAATACCCCGAGTAACAAGTAACGGTTCTATTTGTAAACTAACGAATTTTGTGTATTTAATTGTTAATGTTGCTGCAGATGTGAGAAATGTCTCTCCTCCTACCTCCTAAGCTGTCTGCTGGAATCTGGACTTTCCCTTCAAGCTGGAGCCCATCAATCACACGGCGATGTCCCTGCTCCAGGGTGAATGGGGGCGGGGCACGGCCTGCAGGGCTGGGGAGGATCGCTGCCCACAGCCCTGCCTCCTGCCCAGGCCTCTGGGTGCTGGCTCCTGCAGCTGAGTCACTTCTCCTGCTGCCCCCACCTTGACCTGAGGCCCGAGGCCCAGCCCCCATGCTGTGGGATTTCTGTTTTAAGCATGTCAATGTTGGGGCAGGAGGGGGCACTAAGGTGCAAGAAACTCTGAAGTGTGGCTTCCTTTTTATTTTACGTCCATCTTATCTTTCCTCCCTGCCTCTGACACTTTCACTTTTGCCCTGAATCATCATGTTAGCAATGGTGAAGCCAGAATTCACAGAGAAGAGGAAGAAATTAGGGGAGCGGGCGGCCTCCTCAGGATTCCTCTACACCAGGGAGATCTAAGAACAGTAAGAGGCTGAAACAGAGCCCCTTTTTGTTCTCAGTCCTCCCCACCCCAAAGTCAGGGAGAAGGATGGACCACTCCCTGCTCCAACAAGTAGCTTTGAGTTGCCCTGAGGGCTGCGCTGTTTTCTGCTCCATGGTGGCCTCCGCCAGCCATTACCTCTAAATAATCGTTGTACCTTTCCTCCTGGGAGTTGAAAATGGGATCTCATTTGCCCTCTCGCTCATATGGTTAAGAAGCAAATAGGCAGGACAGAGAGCATCATTGTTCTCACATCAGCTAGAGGCAGAGGGCTGAGGTCACCCAGCAAGTCAGAGGCCAAACCCAGCACTTCAGAGTGGGGTGAGGGCTGAGCTAGTAGCCCCGGTGGTCCTTCCAACCTCCCCCCCCCCATATGGGCTGCTTCCTCCCTCCAGTTCCCAAGCTTCTGCTTAGTACTGATGTGGCTGGGACTAGGAGCTAACACCTTCCTTTATAGGTCTTGGCCCACTCCAGAAACTTGATGTGTGAGAATGGCGATAATAAGGATAATGATGCTGCAGCTGATGAGAGGGAAGCTAGGTCAAGACTAAGGGGAGGGGGTGGGGACAATTGGGGGTGTGAGAGTTGGGGATGATCCGAGAGACCCGGAGCAGCTGTCTTCCATGTCTGGGAACCCAATGGAGATCTGGTCTGCCATGGACGGGGGATGCCCCTTGTTCTGCCCCGTTTGATATTTTTCCCAGTTGATTGGCTCTTTGTTTAGCAGAGCCCATGTACCAGGTGCTCTGCTCCATACCGTGAGAGTTACAGAAAAGGGCAAAATATGAGTTTGTCTCAAAGGAGGTCACGGTCCGCAAGGGGTGATGTAAACAAGATGACCCAGAATAAAATAGATCCTGATCCAGAACACAATGAGTTTCAAGTACAAAAAGAAAGCATGATGAAGACCCCAGACCCAGACCCACCACTAACTGGCTGTGCAGCAGAGAGAATAGCCCCTCTGTGAAAGAAGACAGGGGCCAGATGATGTGAAGGTCCTTGCATTTGCTGTAGAATTTTGAGAAGAGGCATCACGGTATTATATATGTGGAAGCTCTTTAAAAGCTGTAAACAGTCATTCACCTTCTGTGGTTGTGTCCCTGTGGCTGGGGCAAACACGCTCGTCTCCACAGAGGGTTTAGGCCATGATCCAACGGGAACGCAGCTGATGAAGGAATGAGTGAATGAACAAATGGAGAAACAAGCTGGGCCTCCTAGGAGAGATGGAATTCAGCCGTGCTCTGCTCCCCTCTGCCCGGGGCACCCACAGACTGAGTTGCCTCCCTACATTCTGGGGCTTCACCCTTCCTGATCAGAAGCACAGGCTGTCAGACCAGCCTGAGGGGATGAGAACAGTAAGGGCAACTCAAAGGGAAGCACCAATATTGCTTTTCCTACACAGATTTGTGGCAGAGCCAAAAGTGAAGACAGTGATTAGAAAGCCTGTGGGGGGACCCCAGGTCACAGAGTTACTTCCTCCCTCCCAGTCACAGCCTGAGAATGGCCAGGCTTACCAAGCTCAGAAGCACAGGATTCTGGGAGGAGGGAGGTGAGCCGAGCCCTATAGCTGAGTAGGTACCTGAGGGGAAAAGAGGAAAAAGGAGATAATACTACTGAAATTCAGTAAGTGGATCGTGTGTTGCACATGCCAAAGACAGCTAGTGCTCCTGCATCATTAACTTGCATCCTCTAACGTAAATGAGCCCCCGACTTACTCAATTTATGTATTTGCATTTAGTCAGAGAACAGCTTTCGAGATGGTTCTTGGGAAAGGAAAGCACAGAGAGGTTCCGTGTCTCGTGCACAATCACACAGCAAGCCAGCAACAGATGTAGAAACTGCTGGGGTGGGTTTTTCTTCTGAGACAGTTGCTGTTTTTCTGTTCCCTCAGCAAGATGATCCCTCCAGGGAAAGGTTCAACTATGCCAAATGTGACTAATAAAAAAAAAATGTTGTTTAAAGAGTTTTTTCTAGAATAAACATTTCACTTTATATTTTATTGGATTAGTATTTGCTAAACTCCAAAGTTTCTCGCCTAGCAAATTGGAGACCATTTCCCTTATATAATGAGGTGAGTCAAGTCTTATGAAAGGCAGACACATTGCAAGGCATAGGTGGCAGCCCAAAGCATGCCCAGAGGGCTGAGGCCCAGACTGGGAGCCGAAAGCCCAAGGGGCCGCCTTCCCCTGCAAAAAGAGGCAGGCTGCTTGGCCCCGGGACACCATCAGTCCCCGGTGCAATTCTATAGCCCATTGCCTCCTCTCTGGGGTCCATTACCCACGCGGCAGGAGAAGGAAGGCCCATCTCTTTCTACTGCCTCCAGGCAGCATTTTGGGTTTTGCAACCAAAAAAAGAAAAGAAAAGAAAAAGAAAAAAAAAATCTTGAACTGTTTTTCAAATGTTCTGGGTCTTGGCAAACCCCAAAATGCCTTTTGCCAAAATGCGTTTTCCCTTAATTTTTAAACCTCGGGTGTATTTCCAGAACAATCCAATCCATCTGCTTCTGATTCATTTACACTTAACTCATTAGGAGGCTGTTGCGTAAGGAGCAGTTTGACGTCCCCAAGATCCCCGAGTGAAGGGTTCTGCTTCCCCCTTTTGAATCAGAGGGAGGCAACTTGCCAGCTGGGCATGAAACACAAACCCTAAAATATTGAAAGCCTGGTCTGCAACCCCAAGCCCCAGGATGAGAATAGGCTTCCCTTGTGTCCCGCCCATCATTCATCCTCAGATTATCTCCATTATGGCTGTAATTGTCATTAAGGACACAACAAATGGCCACACATCATTGTTAAAGGCTTTAACAACATGATACTATACACTGTATTCCACTGGGCGCCATTCTTCATTCATACACTCTGGACTCATCTGTTCAGACATTAAGCAAGCGCTCCCAACCAATTGTGAACCACCAGCAGGGCCCTGTGTGGGGCATCAGAGACAGGACTTACATGGAAGCACAGCCCCATCCCAACTTGCCTTCTGCAAGGGCTCTGAGCTCTACCAGGAAGGCCAGGAGAAGAGATGTGGACAGAGAGCAGCTTCCAAGGGCAGAAAGCAAGGCTGGAAAGTGAGAATTGCCCCAAGGGAAGCACAAAGAGAAAGAGACTGCTGGTTTCCAGGGGCATAAACGACTGGCGAATCTAAGACCCAGTTTCTGCTGTGTCACAGGAATCATCTTTCTTTACTAGAAAAGAGGTTCTTCCCGCCCACCTTCCATTCTTGCTACCACTTTTATTCAACAAAACTAATAAAAACGTATTGAGTGCTTTCTATGTGCTCAGCCCTGCCCTAGGCTGGGAACCCCACAGACGGAAAAGACCATGAAGTGGACTTTCCTTGAGGATTTGCAGCCCATCTGGGGAAACCTTTTGTTTTTCATGAGCACATGTCATTAGCAAGACAGCTTTTGGCTACATGAGCAAGGCAGTAAGAAAGTATAAGGTTTGTCCATCATAGAAAGAGATCTCATGAGCTGGACTGGTTGGGAACAACTTCATGTAGGAGGTGGGTTTCAGATGAGCCAGCATGGAACATCAATGCTTGGCTGGATGGAGAGGAAGGTGTATACAGCATTCCTACAGAAGGAAACAGGGATGAAGGCTCCTTGACAAGAAAGACCAGAGCATGTTGTGGGGCAACAACAGCAACTATGTTGAGAAACAGAAGCAAAGAAATAGAAACATTGGCTGTAGGTGATTCAGCTAAGAAGTCTGGATTTAATCTCCAAGGCAAGAGTGAGTCACTGGAAGGTTTTGAGCAAGGCAGTACGATGAAGAGAACAGTGTATGCAGGGTAATAGCCTACTCTTCATGTACAAGTTAGACAGATGTGGAGAGGACTGAAGGCCAGAAACCGGTGGGAGTCTGTTGCAATGATTTAGGCATGACATGACAGGGACCTAGAATAGGGTAGTCAGTGAGAACAGAAAGAGAAACAACAGATACCATGAACTCTAGAGAGTCAGCTGGGCTTGATGGTTCAGTGGCTGGAGGACACTGATGAAGGCAAAAGAATTAAGATAACACAAAAATCCAGGAGTCAGGAAAGAGCATGTGCAACCACAGATTACATTTATGGAGCAGCTCTCAGGTGGCCAACACTGTGCTAAGTACCTGGCATGAATTATCTCCCATTCCTCAGCACAAAAAGGTAGAGCAGGTACTCTGTTTTACTGATGAGAATCTGGGGTTTAGAAGGGTTCAGTAATTTGCCTAAATTCACACAGAGGATGGGTGGAGACTCTAGCCTAAAAGCACGCTAATCTGATACTTTAGTTACCACTACTTCCCTAAACCAAGCCTCAAGCTCTCTCACTCATCTCCTTACTGACCCTCACACACCCAATGCTCATTCACATCCCTTAATCCATCCTGAAATGCCTTCTGCTCACCTCTTCGTGTACCTAAATGCAGATCAAGCCTCAACTCTTGTCACTACTTGAGCTTCCATGAACCTTCTCTCTCTACCAACTCTTATAAGATTTATTGTTGGGACCACAGACCTGAGCATCCAGTTCCACACCTGTCTCTATTGATTTGCTCTGTACCTGTGTTCAGAGGTTTGGGGGCTTGGCACTGGAGCTAATTCTTAATCCCAGCCTTGCCTCTTCACTAGTTACGTCGCCTTGGGCGAGTTATTCAACCTTTTTAAGTGTTTCTTTAACTGTCAGTTGGGATTAAAAGGTTTAATGTCAGGATTATATGAGAGAATGCCTGGCACCTAAAAAGGCACATAATGAATGATATCTCTCAATATTATTAATGTTTTTTATTAATAGACCCATGCTGGACAATGTTATGTCTAAAGCTTTGGCTATAGTAGGTGTTCCATGAATGTACTTCTACTTGATTCTTGCTCATTGAAATGGCTATATACAGTATTTCATACAATAGATATATTCACTATTTATAGTCTTACAATTCTGACATTAATGCAAATGTACTGGGTGAGTAATCCTGTCATTACTCACTTTAGAAGGGGCATCTTCAAACCAGGGCCCAGAATTCCAGACAGAGGCCAGACAACCCCAGCACAGAGTAAGACATGATGAGCCTCCCCTGGGAAGAGGAGCTGGCTCGCCTTCTCCTCCCAACCTGGGGACAGGGGTCTCAGACCGGCTGAGAGCTTGGCTAGTCTCACAGGACCAGGGTTCTGCCCAAAACACTGCCCTCTCAGCCCACTAGCCCTGGTCCACTCTGTGAAAGGACGTTGTGGAGAGAGGAAGGGATGCAGGTAGCTCACAGTTGGAGGTATGGTCACATCCATCTTCAGTGCTCCTCCTTCTTAGTCCCATGAAGTCCTCCCTGCTTTGCTTTGGTGACCATGGAGGCCAGTGCCTAGGGCTCCCTTAGCAGCTCTGAATGCCTCCCCAACAAGACTGCCAATGTTTTCTTCTCCTCCCACAGATCCATCAAACTCAGATCCTACCAGCTGCCCCTAGAAAATGACAATTCACAGTGAATAGTAATGCCTGGTAACTTATTATGCACTCACAGCAAAAAGGGACACAGCCTTAATATCCTCCCTCCCAAAAAATATAACAAATGTGAAGAAGAGATGAAGAGATAACTTTTTTGCTATGCAGAAGGGGCTGGTATTCAGTGGCAAGCATCTACCTTTGATTTTATTTTCATTCACTCATTCATTCATACATACATTCTCTCTCTCTCCCCCTCTCACACACACAAATTGCAGCAAGGGACTTTTGCATGGGACAAACATGGAGATGGAGTTTGTTGTTATTTTTTTAAGACCAAGTGAAGGCCTCTAGGATGAAGAGCCAGGGCAGGCAGGGAAGAACTACAAGGAACACGCCAGCAGAGACCTCAGCAGGCATGGTTTGTGGGAGGTGGGAGGTACAAGAAGGGGAAATCATGAAAACACTTTCCAAGGCTTTACAGGGTGATGCTATCCAGCTGGAAGGGAGATGGGGCCCATGGAGAGGTGGCCTGCGGGCCCATCTTTCCTCAAGCAAGGGAATGGGAGGGAGAAGCCTTAGTTTCCAGCAAACTCTAACCTGAGTGCTGAGGCTGCTTTCAGAGAGAGAACTAACTTGCTGATGGATCTGCCTCCATTGAAGTGTGGCCTGCAGTGAGGACAGTAAAGCAGTTTATTGGGCTCTGCAAATTGCCTTTCAATTGTTGGCCCTGACAATTCACTTGCTTTTCTTTTTAATGGGAATTCAAGGCCAAAAATACACACACACACACACACATGGAGGGTGGCAGCAGGAGTCAAACCCTAAAGCTCATCTCTGGGTTTAAAAATGCACAGGCTGTGCTTGGGGAAAATGTCACCGCTTGGCTGAGAGCATGGGTGGCACTGGCAGGCAGGGAGAGGCAGAGAATAGGAACTGAATTTAGGAGTGACTGGAAGGTCGACAAGAAAGAAAAGCCAAGGCATAGCATCTATACGTAGAAACAAGAAGCACTTCTGAGCATGGCTCTGGCACTTGCACAGCAGGCACAGTGTACTCTGAGCATGAAATACTGTCCTTGCTGGACGTGACACACACCAGGCTCCCAAGCTTTGGTTTCTGCTGCTAGCAGTACTTGGAATATTATTCTGCAAGGCCCACTGACAACACCACCTGCACACACAGGGTCTATCCACTCCCCCAAGTTCACTCCTGCCTCACATGTGTCCAGACACCTTTCTGTCAAGCATTATGGATCTTCCCTCCTCTCACCATTTCCCATGCCCCAGAATGTGCGATAATTTGAGCCACGTCTGATTTAGGCTTTGGTCCTCATCTGTCCTTGGATTGTTCTCTAGAGGTTCAAGTACATCTTCTTTCTCCCACCGGAAATGATATATCTGCAAGTTCAGGCATGGTGCCATTTGCTTCTCTGGTCTTTTCCTGGACACTGTGGCACATGGTTAAGGACAACACAGAAGGACATGGCCATGGGGATTAACTCAAGTTTGAACTCACATTACTGACTATCCACCAAGGATTTGCATGGCCTGAGCCCCATGTGCTCCTCCTTGTGTGCTTTTCCATGTATTTTTTTTTTCTACTCAAAGCTGTTTTGCAGGGGGGGTCTTTCTTTTCCACTTTGGTCAAATTGAAACCTCTTAGCCCTGATGCCTAATCATATCCAGTGGCCCAGAGTTGCCATATTATATCAAAAGATGTCAAAAGCTTTATACTCCAAAAACCACAGCACATCGGGGATTAGGCCAGGAGAATGTAACTCGCTTAACTGTGATAAAGTCTGGTTGGGGAGATTAGAGCTGTTTACCCAAGGAGTAAATATCTCTGAGCTCTGACTAGACCGGGAGGAAGGGAGGTCTTGTCTGGTAATTTTATCATCTCGCAAGAAGAAAAAGGAGAGGAGAAAGGGGAGAATAAAAGATGAGAGGTGATAATCTCCGAAGTCGAGATCACTCTTGTGTTACAGCACATGCCAGAAATAAAAGATGACCATGCTTGCAGTCATCCTGAGAGATGGCCTGCTCAAATGAGGGCTGCCTGCCTGCTGCTTCCTGGACAGCCAGAGTCAAGGGGCAGCCTAGGGGGACATGGGCAGATAAACGTTCCAGGCAGAGAATAAAGGGGCGGAGAGGTTCCAGGAAGAGAGATGGGCAACAGAGAAAGACTGTCTTGTCTCCTCTCATCTAGAATGTGTGTGTGTGTGTGTGTGTGTGTGTGTGTGTGTGTATCCTCTGACTCCAATCATCTTACACCCTGAGCAAAATTCTAAACCATCAAATAGAGGCAAGATGGCAAATGGAAGGAGGTGCATATGACCCAGAAGAAGAGAGAGAAAGAGAGGAATGTGTAGTTTTAGAATTTACTTAGAAAAAATTTTTTAAAAGGGAGGGGGCGAGAATAAAGGGGACCTAATATATGGAGACAGAGGAAGATTTGACTTTGGGTGGTGAGCACACAGTGCAATATACAGGTCTTGTATCGTAGAAATATACAACCTGAAATCTATATGATCCTATTAACCAATGTCACCTCAATAGATTTTTTTTAATGTAATTTGCTTTGGTACTATAAATTGTAATAGTTAATGCTCAACAAAATCTCCTTCACTCATATGTCACGAATTCAAAAAGGAAATGGTTAGAAAACACTGATTCCAGTACATCCTCTTCTTTCACAGGCCAGGAAATGGAGGCCCAGAGACATACAGTGACTTACCCAATATCACATAACTCAGCCTAGCAAAGAAACAAACTTACAGATATTTGTGTTATAAAAAGATTATTCTTTCTTCATCATGGGCCTCCCAATACACCAAAGAGCTTCACTCCTGGGCTCGGCCTGTGGTTGTGGCCCCTGGATTGTGTCCTCAGCTAATCCAGGGCCAGCATCCTTCTCAAAAGGAAGGCAGAAATCTTTCCTAGGAGATGCCATGACATCACGGAAAGGGCATGGGCTTCTGACATCAACACTTGGTTGGTGGCTCCTCAGCTTCCTAGCCGGATGACTTAGGGGGTAACTTCACCTCTCTGAGCCTCATCTGTGAAATGGGGCCTCGTGTGACATGACCACCTCACACGACTATTATAGAAATAAGTGGCATTGTATAACTAAAATGCTGGGTGTTTAGAAGATACTCATTTCTTGTTTCTCCAGCATTGTTTTTGAGCGCTTAACACAGTAGAAAATCACACAGACCTCCTGAGGTCATCTAGTGCTCACGTCATGGGTGAGAAAAGTGAGGACCAGCGTCAGGAGTTCCAGTCTAACACTCTGTCCCCATCACCATGCTGCATGGTATAGCAGTGACAGCCAAGAGCCTGCAGCCTCACCTAACCACTTCCAGTTTATAGAAAAAGCACAAAACCTGTGTGATCTCCTTTGAAAGGTTTCATAATGGTGGTATTTTTTAGCGTCTCACATGGAGTCTTAACGGCCTTAGAGATCCTGCTCCAGGTGTCTGAAAGAAAGAGTTGGAGCAACTGAATGAAAACTCCAGGTCAAACATAGGAAAAATTTCCCTGATGAGTCATGGGTGGATAATAATAGAGACTTGTATTCATTTTTGTCTGCTGTTTACTGATATATAAAAAAATACCACGCTGAAACCGGTTTGACTCAGGGGATAGAGCATCGGTCTGTGGACTGAAAGGTCCAGTGTTCAATTTCAGTCAAGGGCATGTACCTTGGTTGTGGGCACATCCCCAGTAGGGGGCATGCAGGAGGCAGCTGATCTATGTCTCTCTCTCATTGATGTTTCTAATTCTCTATCCCTCTCCCTTCCTTTCTGTAAAAAAATCAATAAAATATATTTTTTAAATAAAAATTTTTGTAAAAAATAGCACAAATTTCATGTCTTAAAATAACACAAATTTGTTTTATACTTCTGTAGGTCATAAGTCCAAAATTGTTTCTGCAGGGCTAAAATCAAGCATAATCTCCCCAGCCCAAGGTCAGTCCATCTGTAACCTTCATGTCCCCTTGCCATATGACATAACTTATTCACAGGTTCCAGATAACAGGATATGCACATCATGAGAGGACCATGACTCTGAGGATGGGAGGAGGTTTGAGCATTGTGGAAGTAAAAAGGAAGGCAGAAATCTTTTCTGGTCACCCACCATTTTATTTACCCTTACCCTGCTCCGCACACTCTACCAGAATGCCAGGCACTGTCCCCTCTGCTGGGTGCTGCCACCACGAAGGTGCTGGAGGCCCCCAATGCCA
This sequence comes from Lasiurus cinereus, assembly GCA_011751065.1. Taxonomy (NCBI): domain Eukaryota; kingdom Metazoa; phylum Chordata; class Mammalia; order Chiroptera; family Vespertilionidae; genus Lasiurus; species Lasiurus cinereus. The sequence continues at coordinate 1,381,230 of JAAGEH010000046.1, read as the reverse complement.
CATAACCGCAGGGTTCCACCAGGTGGGAGAGGAGAAAGCCTCTCTTCCCATGTACATTGTTCTCTGAAGACAAGTCTCAAAGCTGGTTCCCCAGTGACAAGCACATCTTAGTTCAGAGCATTCTTTCCATTTTTATGCAGAGCCATTTTGCTCTCCATGGGTCCAATGGGGGGCTGAGTGGTGAGTCAAAGCTAGTTGTGAGGTGGATAGAGGGCCAGACTCAGAGTCACTCCTGCCAGCTGTGAACAAAGCCTGATCAGCAGGCCACCTGCTTGTGCCCTGTTCCTTCTTCCCAGGAGGCGCCACAGTCTGTGATGCAAATAGGCCCCAAGCAGGCCCACCCGGCAGCTCACCTCGCCAGGCCTGCCCAGGCCTGCGCTCCGCCTGGGATTCCCTGCACACTTCCCTGTGCCAGCCTGCCGCGTGGGAGAGTCACTGCCTTCCTGCTTCCCAGCCTAAGGAAGGCCAGTGAGTGAAAGCTACAAAGAGACGGAATATTTTTTCCTTATATGTTGAGCCAAAAGCCTAATGGATCTGTCTGTAATTGTAATGAAATTTCTCAGGTGGTCGGGAGTGTCTTGGAACAGAAAGTGCTTGAGTCAATGGTGCCCTAACAGGAATGTCGTTAAAAAGATGCCCCAAGTGTCAGACACCTGGCCCTGGAAATCTGCACTTCTATCGTGTTTCACTGTAAATGCTTGCTAGGAAATCACCTCCCAAGTTGCCCTGGAAAGAAGGTCCTGGGCTTAGCGACCGGCTTCACGGCCCAGGGCGAATAACTACACCAAGTTCTTTTAAAGAAGCTAACGCTCCACCCTGAGACCCTCCTGGCTGTGTGTTAAAAGTGTGCTGTACCGGAGCCAGGCCCTTCCACAACCTGCAAGGGTATTGCCTTGTGGTCGAGTCTAAGGAAAAGCCACTGGCTGTCATCCCACTTTTGGAGATCAAGTTTATCCAGGAGAGAGAAGAGCTCATTCTGGGAGTATGTTCTCTCTCCTCGAATGTACTCAGGGCTGCAGGAAGCAGAAATACATTCATATGCTCAGCTCAGGGTGGTAAAAGTGAACACTGGGTTATAGTCAAAAGTCTTGAGATTGAGCTGTAGCTCCCTCACATGCAAACTATAAGATGTCAGACAAGTCACATACACTCTTGAAGCTTCCATCTCCTCACCTGGGGGGAAAAAAATGGACTTACCAGGCATATCATAAGGCTGTTGTGATGAATTTAGGTAATTGTGTGCGAGTACATTGTGAATTGCGTTGGTATTCCCCAGCTGAGCTCCTCTTATTCAGCTGTCTGCACTCAGTGCCTGGATCCCTACCTGGTATGCCATGCCGGTGCTCAATAATCATCCTTCGAATGAGTTTAATGTTTCTCCAGAGGAGAAATCTCTCCAGAAGGCAATCAATAGTTAAAATTCTAAGGAAGCTAAATCTTAAGTCTTTAACTTAGGCAAGATCTCTGTAGCAATCAGAGCAGTCTGCAGGCTGACTCAAAGGCAGCAATCATTGTACCATAGAGGCATTCAATCCTCGGAGGCTTGGAGGCTGTCAGAGGCTCTAGAATGAACTCTTCCCACAGAACATAGGACATAGAGAGTGGCAAAACCATGCCAAGGTGAGATACTTCACTGGAAAGCAACCTTCACACCTGCATCTCAGAAAGCATAGTTCAAGCTCAGGCCTCCCCACGATCACCATCGCTGTGCCATGCACCTCTGGGTGCAAATGTGGAAGCTGCTCTCATCAAGGGTTATTGAAAACGGTGTTCTCTCCCTAGACCTCCAAATCCAATATGCTACAAGGGTGGTGACCCTTCACTTATGCACTTGTACCAGACACTCACTGGATTCACTCGTTCATTCAACAAGCATTGATCGAGCACTTAATCAATGGCAGGCATTTTCACAGGATGGGGAGCTGGGGGTGGGGGCCAAGATGGGGATGACAGTAGGAATAGAATACAGCATGCATCCAAGCATATGTGTTCTGCCTTGGGACCATTTATATCTATCTGGGAGGCAGACATCCTATATAGTAAAAGGCTAATATGCAAGTTGTCCCCTCGGGAGTTCGACCACTCGCTTTGACGTGCACCAACCATCAGGGGGTGGTGGGGAATGAAGAAAGGCCCCAGCTGGCAGTCGGCAGCCAGGGGAAGGAAGGCCCTGATCAGCCCTGATCACCGGCCAGGCCTAGGGATCCTACCCATGCACAAATTTCATGCATCAGGCATCTAGTTATTAAATAACTAAGCAAATAGATGCATAATTGCAAATTGATTATTGCCATGAAGAAAAAGCAAAGGGGCTGTTGCGGGACTATAAGGGGGCCACAGTCAGAAAAGGCTTCTCTGGGGAAACGATGGAGACCTGGAGGCTGAGTCTATGTGAGCCAGCAGGAGTGGAATGAGATTCTTCAGAAGGACAAGGACAGTGTTTGCGAAGGCCTGAGGCAGGAATGTGACTGAGGCAGTGCAAGAGCAAAAAGATAGCAATATGTGGCTGCAAATGGTGAGCCAGTGGGTCAGAAGCATCTCTCCTCTGCTAAATGCAAAACATTACCATTAAAGGACCTGCATCAAGGACTGATGAGATCAGGTTTGTGGTTTTATAAAGATTCCCCAAGAAGGGAATGGAAGGACTCCAGAGAGGAAGCAGTTAAAAAGCTATTGGGTGGTTGGGGAGTAGGGATGACTGCAGTGGTGACTTGCACAAAGGTGGGGTGCCAGTAGAGAGGTCCTAGCAAATATTGATTCTGTTTGAGCTGCCACCCACAGGAAAAGGTAAAAGAGTTAAATTATGAGAATAAATTTAAAGCAATCCTCAAGTCTTAGAGAGTCAGAAGACATATAATTAGAGTTAAAAGATAGCTCTGAAGCTCAGATCGCTCACATAGCCTCAGGCTACCACTTAAAGAAAAGAGAATAGAAGGAACTACACCAATAAGTTAACAGCAGTTATCTTGGATTAGGGTGCTTTTTCCTTCCATCCTTGTGTGTTTCTGTTTTCCACATTTTCTACAGTTGTTTATGTGTTTCTTCTGTAATCAGGAGGTGCGGGGGGGAAGGGGGAAGTCCATATATTAATTTAAAAAATAATAATGTCATCTTCTCACTTCCTGGGTGTGTCTCCAGGAAAGATTTAAAAGTGTCTGCTGGGGTTTCTTCTCCCCACCGTGATGGTGACACTTCCTATGGAATAAAGAAAGGGGGGCATTCAGAAATAGCAGTACCATTTCCCACTCTCAGAAGGTCCCTGATCTTTAAGACAGAAACACACACCTGTCATTGCTTTCTTCAACTGCCCGAGTACCAGGCACAGCTCCTTCCTGTCGCCCACCCCTGACATTGCCTCCCTGCCACGCCCTCTCAGAGTGGCTCCCCTGGAAACACACCACTTCCCCAGGCTCAGGAGCTGCTGCCCATTTGGGCCAGAGACAGACATGACTCAAGTTACACCAACTGGATTTTCTCTCCCAGGAACTTGGAATTGAGACAATGAGACAAAGTGGAGAAAGATGATGGTACTTGAACAAAAATGTGGTCCCGTAGCCGGAGGGCACAGCTGATGCAAGCCAGCGCAGTGAAGAAGTGCAGACAAAGAATCTCCCAGGAAAAGCCCTGAGAGAAGGCACAGAAATGAGAGAGGCAGGGTTCCATGGAAGGCAGAGGAGGCCGCTTAGGTCCTGGCTGCCCACCTCATTCCCCAGATGGCCTGTCTCTTCTAAGATGTCTGTGTCCTTTCAATAAATACCTTTTTTCTTTTCTTTTTTGGTTAATTCTCACCCAAGGATATTTCTCCCATTGATCTTTTAGAGAGAATGGAAAAGAGAGGGAAAGAGGGAAACATCAATTGGTTACGTCCTGCACATGCCCTGATCATGGCCCGGGCCAGCAAGAAATCTGCAACCAAAGTACATGCCCTTGACCAGAATCAAACCTGGGACCTTTTGGTCTGCAGGCCAGCACTCTATCCACTGAGCCAAACCTGCTAGGGCAAATTCCATTATTTTAATTTGTCTGAGGGATTTCTAGTCCTTATAACCAAAGAGCTTCAACTAAGAAATTCCCATATTGAGCTAAAGCCTAATTACCTACCCTGCACATTATCAACCCTCTGCCCAGATTACCTGGGGAAGACCATAGGGCTTTAATGGAGTTCCCTCCAACCAAAGGTCCCACCACCCATCCAGGTCAGGACAGGCTCCAACTCCCAACTTGGTACAGCATCTGCACTCTCCACACACTGAGCAAACCAAGAGCTGGCTGCTGCCTGCCTCCGGACCCTCAAGAACATTCTGCTCCCTCTGACCTCATGAACCTCCCCAAGGCAGAAATTTGCCCCTTGGGGAGAAGCCCGGCAGGAGGGCCAAGGGCCCAGCAGCCACCGCCTCCAGCCAGAGGAGAGAGGGAGTTTGACAGCTCCAAGGTAAAGCCTCTTTTTATTAAGACAACACAGCAAACTTTTTTTAACCACAGCTGACATCACTCTAATAAATCACCATCATGTCTTGGGGGATAGAAAAAGCCAAAACACTGTCACATTTCATTTTGCTGGCTACTCGAATCTCGAGAACAAACCATGTGTTTTTAATCAACAACACTTTGTTTTGCATTTCTCAGACCCCAGTACTCTTTAAATAGTTGCTTCTACCAGAGGGCTATTTTAAACCCAGGGTCAGCTCCTTTGTAGAGGACATGAAGAAACAGAACACCACGTTACCGGTTCACTAGGCTGGTCCCGAGCACTTTCTCTGCCGGGATGATTATATATTCGGAGGTTCTAGCTATCTGTTACAAGGGGCTTTCCTCTTCCCTCACTGGGAATTTAATTAGATGTCTTCCCAGAAAGTTGGAGTTTTTTGGTTTCTCTAACAGGCAACCTGACTGGGTTATGGGAAAATGGCAAATTCCCATCCAAAGGAAACAGAGAAAGTCACATCTGGAACAAAGAGTCCAGAGGAGAGAAAGAGGAGGTGACAGCGGAGGGGGTAGTTGGAGGGGAAAGGAGCAATAAAAGGAGATTTCCGGAATGGCACATGTCAATTTCTGCAGGCAAACGGGCCCCAGGCTTCTTGGAGGCAGATGTGCTCGGGCAAGCCCACTGAAGTTTGCACGGGGCTCGTCCTTGGGTTTTCTGACAAAGGGTGATGCCTTGAGGCTAGAATAAGCTGTGTGCAGGAATTCCCATAAAAGTGCTTATTTACCTGCTGCCCGATTCGTCAGGATCTCAACAGTGATTGGCAGCTGGGTTCATCTTGTACTGACAGCTGTCTTCAACAACACCTAGATTTACAAAAGCAATAAAAAAAAGGAACTGAGAAAAGACCCTAACCTAAACTAGAGAAACACTCTATACTGCTTGCTGAACAGCTAACCTAAACCAGAGAAACATCTGAGAAGTTCACTTAAACCCAGCTGAACAGTCCAACCAAAAACACGGGCGTGGCTAACATGCGATTCCAGTGTCAACTGCCATTCCTTAGCAGAATGGCGAAATGCTGGTCCTTGGACTAATGAAATCATCCAATGCAGGTCAGGTCGGGGCTTTCTACTTCCACTGTAATCCTAGCTGTTCATCTCTGCTGGTCAAACCCTGCATGCCACACAGGTGGCCCCATGCCATTTCAATTCACCCCTCATGGGTCTCAGCCAATTGTGTCTAACCACAGAGGCCTCGCAATTGTCCAAAGTTCACTCTTTCGTGAAGCGTCTTCATCAACTCTGGTTATTTCTTTCTCTATTTATTATTGTTCCATAAACTCATGAGATATGGTATAAGCATGATACTACCCCATGGAAAGCCTGTCAATGTCCTCAGCAATGTCCCCAAACACCTGCCCCCGCGTTGGAAGAAGGCGGCAGTTTATATGTGTGCCTGTCATGGGGGGAAAACCTTCTGGCTGAAGGCTGTCTGGAAGACCCTCTACTCCATTACTCAGAAACCCCTTCTTCCGTGATCAAGTTCCATGTCCCTCTCACAGATGTATTTCCTGGTTCATGAACCAGCATTAGTGGCTGTTTACTTGCAGCCCGCCTGGGCTTTGCTGTATTTTCATACTCACCTGTGCGGATTTCATTGGCCATGTGAAGGTCTTGAGGCTAACTACTTACAAGTCAAGGTTAGGGATTGCTTTTCCAGTTGAGTGTTACAAATAGGTGTTTAAACTCTTGGCCTGGACCCTTAATGTTCTGTGGCAAATGTATTTATTCATTTGGGTGTCTTCACAGGATAAACTAGGAAAATGGGAGAGGTAGTAAAATATTGGGAAACATCTTCTGGTTGCTATTTATATAGGTATTCAAGACTGGTTCAGAAGGAGGCATGGGTGGGTGCGCACTCTCTTGTGTTGGTGAGGATTGCATATTTCAGACTGACACCTGGCGGAAACACCCTTAAGCAAGCCTTCAGAGTCACCTTTCAGGTTTCTACTGTGTTCATCTCCATCTACTTCCCAGGTCTCCCATCCATGGCCATGGCCAGGAGCACTAAGCTATAAGGATTAGAAAAGGAAGGATCCTGGCTCCCCAAAGTGGCCCCTGTACAGGCACTGCCATGCACAGGCTCCACTGACCCACCCTTACTGATACAAAATCTGCATCTTAATGAGGTTCCCCATGTGATTTGCATGAATGTTAAATTTGAGAAGCACTAGTATTTCTCAACCCTGGCTACATGATAAAGTCATCTGGGTATTGATGCTAAGTTTCCATGTTAGACCAGTGAAATTAGAACTTCTGGAGGGGCGGCCCAGGCTTTAGAATTTTAACTATCCCTAGCAATTTCCAGGAAGGGCCAGGGTTGAGACCACTGGTCTATAAGAATGAGCATCTCCTCTATACCAGCCATTGATCAGAAGTTTTACTGAGGCCCTTGCTATCCTTAGCACAGCAAGGCACTGCCCTCCCCACCTTAACAATGGCTCATCCCACATCCCCTAGGTCTCATGTCAGAGCCTGAACTCCAGGCACCATGCCTTCAGCCTATCTACCGTAGCCCATATCTGAGGACCACTGATGAGCAGAGAAAAACAGCCATGAGCTCCAGGAGGCCTGGGCTCAAGAAATGCAATGTTTCTCTCAAAACATTAAGAAGAACAGGGAGGAGCACAGATTTGAGATCCTGCTACCACACAGCTGAGACCTGAAGGCAGACTGGCCATGCCCACCCCCCACCCCCATCCCCGGAAAGGCCAGGTGCAGCAGCCCCAGACCAGGAGCCCCGCCATGCAGAGGTACCTTCCAGTGGCCCCTGCCTAGTCAGATCCAGAAAAGCCAGGCCAGCCAGGTAAAGGATTTCAACAGAATTTAATGGGACATTTATGAACACAACATACTTATTAGTAAATAATAATTATAGGAGAGCAGGTGCCCCAAGGGGAACAGGGAACATGGCATCCCATTTTCTCGTGCCCTCGGTGAGCAAGCCATGTTTGAAATTAAAACATCCCTGCTGTCAACGTGGGTGTTTAAGGAGACCCGGGTTTCTGTAATCTGAGCAGTAATTCTAATACCTGCTGTTAATTGAAGGCTTCATCGTTTGCAAGGTGCTTTCACATCTACTAATGCCTTTAATCCGCACGACAAGCCTCTGAGGCAAGTATATTTTTCCTTATCCCATTTTATAGATGAGGAAACTGAAGCTCCAGGGATTTGAGGTGGCACAAGGTCACACAGCTGGGGACTGAGTCATGGGGGTGGGCTCTGGGATGCAAGGCCAGTGCCCTGTGCACTGCACAGCTGCCTTCCAAACCACACTCATGTCACTCAGTCAAAACTTCAGTCTCACCGAGGAAATGTGTCCCCTTACACTGCTGGAACAGCTTTTGCTGCTGGGCACCAAAGCCTTTGGAGCCCTAACTATCTATGTCCTGTGTGCTGGCTGAATTCTTGTCCCCTGTGGGTCCCTCTCTGAGCCTCAAGGCAGCTATGAGCAGGAGTTTGCCAGCCCAAAGGGAGAGCTGGGACAGGTAAAACTTTACACACAAATGCACACCCACACATGCAGACACACAGAGTATCTCAATAGCAGGACATTTTTAGGGTAAGTTTTTAAGTCACCCCAAAATTCTGGGTGGAGTCGTGACTCAAAGAAATCACGAATGCTTCAAATATGGCTACCAAGTTAAAAACGTCATCCCAGCTTGCAGAAGATTAAGGAATCTGGGAACAAATTAGCCTGGTGTAGACAGTGACTTACGGAGAAGTCTCAGAGAGGAGTCAGAAAAGCCAACAATTTTAAATCCTGTAAAGTTTCTTAATCAAGTTACACTATTATTTGAAATTGGCAGGACACCAATGGAATTGGTCCAAAGACATAACATATGACTTTTTTTCCTTGGTTTTCTTTTTTTAAGGGCATTAGGGTTTTAATTCCTTTTTTCCTTCTTCTTGAGGTTGTTTTTTTTTTTTTCTTTTTTTTCTTTTTTGGCAACATGTCGCTTTCTGTTCTCAAATCCGTTCCTATCCAACATGTAGGAAATAAAGCCAGCTCCAGAGAGCCCGGCACCTCCCTTCTCCTCACACCCGTGGATGAGCTCGCTCCTGACTAAACTGGGGAGCCCCAGAGCCACAGACAACAACACAATTTTGCGCAAATGGTTCTCTCCGCAGCCTGGTTCTCGGAACGGTCCAGCTATTCCCGTGTAGAGAAAGAGGGTGGGGGAAGCCCTCAGCACCAAATCACCCCCAGGATTACAGGTGAGCCCTCCCCTGCAAAGATCTCCTCCATTGCACATTCCTCTCTGGGCCTGGCTCACAAGGCCGCACAGCCCCAGGCCCCGCCTGCCCTTTGCATTCTCCGGGCCTCTCTGAGGGCCGCCTGCTTCCTTCTCAGGGCACCGCCAGCCCGCCTGCCCGCCTGCCTGCAGGCAAGGCCTTCTAGGGCCCTGAGTGCACACACTCCCACTCCCTCCCAGGGCCCTGAGAAATCGGGAGATCAAAGGACTCGGCAGCAGGGCCAGGTGTCCCTCCTCCTCCACAGGCCGCGATTAATCAAACCGCCTGACTCACAAGGAGATCAAACCTGGCTCCCCGCCAGCTGTGGGTTAAAGCTGGCCTTCAAGTTGCCCTCATTAAATCCCCTCTCCCTCTCTCTTCCCTGGTGACTTCTGTCCCGTGACCATCTCTATCTCTTGGATCTTGCACTCAGAGCTCCTCTTTCCCTTGCTCTCTCCCTTCACCTGCCCATCAATTTCTGCTTTCCTGCAGTTGACTTGTCTCTCTCGCTTCACCCTTCACCTCCCCGACACCCCTCCTACTCTGTTCTCTTTTCAACTCATTTGAAATTCCACGGTCCCCAAACTCCCTGGCCTGGACACTCTGTCCTGGTCCCTCCTATTCAGTCTCTGAAGGTTCCAACAGGACGTTTTCTGGGGTGTCTAGGCCAGGCTGCCGCAGGGGTGTCAACGAGTGGGTTTCCCTAGCTCTGAAGGCCAAAGATGAGTTTCCCAATGCTGACCTGAATTCTCACCTGGCCCTCTTTGCATAAGACACAGGTCTCCCCAGCACCACACACGCGCACGCACACACACACACACACACACACACACACACACACCACACACACCGTGTCTGGGCTACTCTTTACTTTCTGTTGGAAAAAGGCCTCTAAGCCCTCAAAGGGGGCTTCTCAATGCAGCCAGCTTCACGGGGCCAGCTGGCCCATCCACTCTTGACGGCAGTTTGCAAGCCCCCACGGAAGAAGCCATTCCACCCCCTCAAGAAACAGAAGGTGCCACCTCCGAGTGGGAACCAGGACAGAGCCCTTTCCTTTTCCTACCAGCCCCGCCCAGAATGAGGAAGGACGGCAAGGCTGGATCCTGACTTCTCCTCGGCGGATGTGTGGAGAATATTTACTCCAGTTGCCTGAAGTTTGTTTTCAGACACTTTTTCCTACAACAAACACTGGCAAAAAGGAAAAGAAGGAAGCGAGTACAGGCTGCAGAGCACTGTCCTCTTTCCCCGTCTCACATATATACATCCCTGTATTTTTTAACTTGTTTTCCATTTCAGTGGTTCTTCAAGCGCACAGGCGTGAGAAAACACAGATGGAGCAGAGCAGGCCGTGTTGTCGCAGTGCACAGAACACATCGCGCCACGGTAGAGATTTTTAGAAGTCTTGGAAGACCTCGAGAGGCAGAGAGGGTTTGGGGTTTGGTTTTTTTTCTCTCCTCCCTTTCCTCCTTATAGAGCTGGAATGATCTCCTTGCTTCCTGTCTCTGTTCCATTTCTCTACCCCGTAGCATCACCTGCTACCCCTGGGAGCACAGGGTCCCTTGGCCTCGGTGATGAGGTCACTCTGACTGCCCTGGGTTTGACCCCCTCTATCTGCCCGTGTTTCCCCAGCTGTGGTGAGGCGAACCTGGGGTGGAGGGAGGAGAAGCCATCCATCACCAGACGGCAGCAGAGGCCTGAAAGAGGCGAGAAGGGTCAGCACTGGTGCGCGCACTTGGGCAGGTTGGAGGGGGTGGGGGCATTACAAATTGTTGAGATATCAGGGCTGGGCTTGATGGATGGGGCAGAAGGAGGACAAGATGCTGGCACCAGGACATAGCCTGTGCTCTGGCCCGCCACCCGCTTCCTCCCAGCCCACCCCCAGCGGCCCCTTTCTCCAAGCTTTCTTTTTCTTGCCTGCTCACAGCCCATCCGTCAAACCGTGCCCCGAAGCTGACCTTTTGCAGAGAACAGCCAGCCTCAGAGAACCATTTCTTTCTGAAAAACCTCACCAAGGAATGTTATTCATGCTGGCAGGCCCAGCAGTCATGGTATGCCACCACGGCTTCCTGTACCCTCCGCCTGCCTCCTCAGCCCTGAGTTTTGTTAGCTTTGAGCAAGAAGGAAAAGGGAAAGGGAAAAGGAAAAGGAAAGCCAAGGGCCGTGGGCGACCAGATTTCTTTAGCTGTGGTCCCTTTTCTCTCTGCCCCAAGCCCACGTCTGCTGCAGAGAGGCCCCGCGGGTTTGACAGTCACCTGTGGAGTTGTGGGTGCTTGTCTCACTCTGAGACTCACCCGTCCGGCCTCTTGAAGGCAGTGATGGGCTTTTTCCAAAGTGGCTTCCTCTGGGAGAAAAGTGAAAATCAACTGGACGGACCAGCTGGCCTAGGGAGGAGACGTGTTCTGAGCCTGGGCAGAGGGTGGACACATCGTTGGGCATTTTCTAGCTGGCGAGGGGACCTGTCCATCTGGTTGGGGCTCCTCTTTGCAGACCACACAAGCTGCCAGCCGTGCCACAATAGAACGGAGAATGGAGACGTGTTGGGGCAAATGGTGGTGGAAGATGTTTAATAGAATTACTATTAGGCCTCAAGTTAATGAATCACAACTGCAAGAAATCATGATAATCCAACAGGCATTAGTGACAGATTAGCTTCAAAGCTGCCATAAAAGTGTCATAATGCTTACCTAACGGCATGATTAATTCTCCCAGTACATAATGGCCTTGTGAGGGAACCAGGCACCAACAGAGGCTTGACGGGAAACCATGCCAAGATCCGCAGGGCACCAGGGCACCCCCACCCTGCCTGGGCCCTGTAGTTTCCCCTCTACCTGGAAGCAACTGCCCCTACTGGATTGTGGGTAGATGGGGCAGCTGCTCAGGTTTACCTCAGGAGCAGTCCTCCAGAGGGCCTCCAGTGCATTGCCCCTCACCAGGTGCCTGTCCAGGGAGAGTAGGAAGTCCCATTGCCCCAACCCCAAGATAGGTACCTCCTATGATCAGCACTTGTGCCTAGAGAGCACCATCTCAGTCCCCGGATCAAAGGTTCCAATGTCAGGGGTCTAGAAAGAGTACTGAACTGTGCTCCTCACCAGTTGTGTGACCTGGCCAGTCACTGGACCTCTCTGGGCCCAGGCAGTCAGCTCTGAGGCTGCTTCCTAACCACTACGCACCTCCCTAATATGGCACCTAACAGTTACTAATCACTAACTTCTATTCCAGGCATGATGCAGATCTCCTTAAATGTATTATTCCATTTCCTGCCCTTGACAATCCTCACTTTATAGGAGGGAAAACTGAGGCTTAGAGAGGGAAGGTCACTAGCCCACAGTCAAAGGAGCAGTATATGTGGAACCAGGCAAGACCTCTCAATTGCTTGTTTCTCTATCAGCCTGCTTGAGCCCTAATACTTAACAATTGAAGCTGTGAGACACTGAACATTATTTTTTACTAGGAAGAGAGAGGCCTAGGGCTACTAGGTTGCCTGCCCCACCCTACCGCCACCCCCATGGCTGCAGAAAAACTGTGAATTGGAGGGGCAGCTGGTCTGGACCTCACATCTTATGTTTATCTTGATCCTAGAAGTCTCCTGTCTGATGGTGAGACCTTTGGCATGTAACCATTCCTGGTTTGTCTCAGCTTCTCTTTTATACAAAGGGAATCCTAGTAATAGCAATGATAATCTTATATAATAAAGACAGAATATTCAAATTGACCATCACTCCAACACACAAGATGGCTGCCCCCATGTGGACACAAGATGGCTGCCACAAAATGGTCAGCAGAGGCAAGCAGTTAGGGGGGACCAGGCCTGCAGGGGAGGGCAGTTAGGGGTGACCAGGACTGCAGGGGAGCAGTTAGGAGTCAATCAGGTTGGCAGGGGAGTGGTTAAGGGATGATCAGGCTGACAGGCAGAAGTAGTTAGGGGCAATCAGGCAGGTGAGTGGTTGGGAGCTAGTGGTCCTGGGTTGTGAGAGGGATCACAGATTGGAGAGTGTGCAGGCTGGGCTGAGGGACACACACACCCATGCATGAATTTCATGCACCATGCCTCTAGTTAATAATAATGGCTTGCCCACCTGACAACAGGAGTGTCTTGACCCCTTAGGGCTCAGCTCTACCTTTTCACAATTCCAATGAGAGCCTGGGTCGCTCTCTGGGACACACTCACAGACTCCACTCCAGAGGCTCCCACTGCCGCCTGCCCACCTTCTATACTAGTAAATATATAGGCAATTAACACAAAACCCAGGACCAAAGGGAATTCTTGGAGCCGTGTTCATCTTCATAATGTTGAAGAAAACTCCCCACGAGGCCTGAGTCACTGCTGTGGCAGGCTCACTGTTGCTGCTCTGATTAACTAGGGTTCCATGGGAGGCACACAGCCCTCCTTCCAGCAGCCTTTCTCCCAGCCCACTCACTCCGGGGTTCCCACCAAATGGGCCCTCCTAGGCTGGGATTGCTACAACTGCAAAAACGGGGACTGCCAGAGCATGAAGAGGTTCCCAACTTCCCCCAGGGTCTGTACTCCTTTTAAATTCCAAAATCAAATATTTACTTGTACAGGGCACCATGGGAAAGGTCAGAAGATTCACTCATCCCTTTGCCACCCTGATCCCCAAAAGAGACATAAAGCTCAAGGTCGTGTGCTGCCAACATTGGGCAGGGTTTCCAAAGGTGACTACCTTCATGAGGACCTGTGCGTCTCCTGCAGCTGATGGTCTAATGGGTGTCAAGTGGGCCCTATCACTTTAGTAATAAAGTCATAACATTGCGAGAGACCTCAATGATTGCTTCTCCCACCCCTCCCCAAACCCACCCTTATTTCCTATTGACTCCTCTCGAGTCAAATATATAGTTCTTATTTCAACATGCTGTGCTCAGTGAAAGCTCAATAAATATTTATTGATGGTAGTGCCCATGATGAATTAACAGCCAAAGCTATAAAATTAAAGTTTCACACAAGCAGAGACCCTGGTGAGAAAGAAACTGCTATGTAAAGTTTGAAATTTTTCAAAATGACAAGCATTCACACACACACACACACACACACACACACACACACACACACTTTGTGGTAGACAGAAAACCACAGTTCCCAACCTCACCTGCCTGGAGAATCGCATTGGAAACAGGAAGTATTCTTACAGAATATGCATGTCTTTGTGGAGGGCATGTTTCACTTCTCAGAGGCCAATCAATCCAGCCTATTGAGATGTACCTGGCCCTGGACCCAGAGTCCCTCTTTGTCTCCTTGCCAGAACCAAGGGCCAATGCACCTCCTGAGAAACAAAATGGTGTTACTGAGTGCTGTATCAGGTGTCTCAGATAAGCTCAAGAAAGTGCAGTAACATATACAATTCTAAGGATGCTATAACTTCAAGGGAAAAAATCTAGAATGGGACAAGTGGCTTAAATAGGAATCTTTAACAAGATAGTATGTACCTACAAGGAAATGTAAGAAGTGTCACCATAAAGAAGTCAGAAACATTGAGGCCTAATAGGTAGAGAGGAGTCATTGCCAGCCAATCAGATCATGTTGCTGACAACCCCACCCCAACATGTTTATATGCAGGAACATACTAACTGTAGGTCTCTACAAGCCTCCCATGATTCTGTCTGAGAACCAACAGACAGAGCTAACTTTTTCTGTCCTCTGGACTGCCTTGACCCCCTCTAACTGCAATATGGAGGCACCAAAGCTCACTATCAACCCACTCAATCTCCATCTCATGTGACTCTAAGAGCAAGTTCGAGGGGCCCACTAAGTATAGGGATGAAAGCAAGGATCTTCTCAAATTGAGCCATAGAGTTACCTGGAGGTCAGTTAGAAAGAGGCCCTGCTATTCCTGAAACCAAGCAAGAGAGAGCCATTTATAAGCTGGCTAAAGAACATTCAGCCATTTATAAGCTGGCTAAAGAACATCTCATTCAGCTTAAAAGGAGAAAAACAAAGGTCTTGAAGAAATGAATTTGAGTTTATGCTAAACCTATAAAGTGAGATTGCATGTGTAACTCACTACTACTGAGCCCAGTCTGTACCCTGAGATTTTCTCATACTGGGCGAAGAAGCTAGTTCTGTTGCAGTATGTGTCAAGGCATGGGACTGAGACAGAGCAGGAGGAGGCCTTGAAAACCAAAGATGAGTCTTAGATGGACACTTCACCCCACTCTTTCCCCACTTCAATTCTTTGTACAATGTAGCCAAAGATCTCCCAAGAGACCTGTGAAAAGATACAGTTCAGGACCTATGACACACACCCCCTGGGGCTGCACTGCCTTTTCTGGTCCTCCCCTGGCCTCCTTCCTGTTCTCCCTCCTCCATCTCTTGTCCCTTGGCTAGTCCCCAGGAGCCCTCTCTTTAAACACCACGGGGTGGTTGACCAGGCAATCTGGGAGAAGAAAAAGAGAGAAGGAACCTATCAATGACCAGCACTTGGTGGCATCATCCTGTGCCAGGTACTCTGCTAGGTAGAGTCCTCCCACAGGAAGATCACAGTGTGTCCGTGGACAGAAAGAACACCCATGGTTCAGCTGGCAAAGCTTGCTGGCCCCTGCCCAGCACAGGCCTGTCTGCCCAGGCTGCTGAATACTGTCTCATGATTCTGTTCTAGTTTTGGTGTTTGTTCCTACCCAGATGGGGTGTCTGATCTTGCCACGGCCAATGTTTTCGGCAAAAAGGGACCTGGTACACTTTTATAGGAACCCAGTAGTTCCCTGGGGCCAGATTCTAATGCTGTCCAGATGCAGGAAAACAGAAGGGCCATTCAAAAACAACCGAAATATCAACACACTTTGAAAGCGGTCTGTTAGCACTTGCCATAAGCACAATAAACAAAACAATGAAACCATCAGAAAGTACCGTGAGACAGTCAGGCTTTAGGAACTTGGCTTTGATGACTTAGAAAAGCAAAGAAAGGGGGTAGAACCAGTTCCCACTTGGGCTGAGACTTATTTGTTCTGCTTATCTGAAGTCAGAGCTACAATCCCCATCATGATGAAAGGACGCAGAAGTTTCTCCTTTGCGACAGACCCCTATGCAGATTGGCTCAGCTGTCCACAAGTGGTCAGTGGCTGCACATGACCCATAAAACGCCCATTTATATAACACCACTCCCATATGTTGAAAGACCCTTGTTCCCTCTGAGTTAGCTCAACAAACAAGTGAGCTCAACCAACGAGGTCATTTGCAGGAGCTCTTACCTGGGTGGGCTGGAGGAAATTGGATGTAGGCTGGTAGGGACAGAGTTGCTCATTTCCTCCTCAACAATTAGACACCCTAACCCAAAGTGAGTCAGAGCCAGGCCCAGGGGTCTGTTGGTCCTGCGTTTTGGAACAAGGGGCTGAGAGACTCATGTCAACTATCCCCATGGCATGCACCAGCCTTCCCATTTGAGTTGTAGAGCTCAGGCTGGGGCTTTCCCCCGGGTGAAATGAGGCCGCCTGCTGACCAGTCACTCAAGGTTGTTTCCCACTGTCTCCACAGCTCAGGCTTTGCTAAATCCCTACAGTGAGTGCTGGCCAACTCATCTATCAGATTACCTGCCAGTGCTTTAAGTGAGCTAGTTCCTGTGGGTACAGTCTTGCATTTTGACTCTTAGTAAAGCAAAATAGGGGATTAACCAAAGCGAGTGGGAGAATCTGGCATGGTTGTCTGCTGTGAGAGCCGGGGCTCCGAACATGAATGATGGCAAGAATGAGGACCTGGGAGGCCCTGGTCCCCTGCTCAGCTGTATGACCCTGGGTCCGTCTCTTACATGCCCCTCTCCTTGTATATATACCCAGCTGGCCAGTCTGCTAAGCTCCATGGGCAGATAAAGCAGAAGATTCCATTCTGTTCTCCCTCCTAACTGAGAAAGAAGGAAAAAACAGATGTCAGACAAAGGAACCAAACATACACAGGACAGGCACTCTCCCATTTCTGCTCCAGGCCTGGAGGCTGAAGTCTATTCCGCCATAACCCTCCTCCTTCCATGGAAAAACCCCGGTGCTATCCACGGGTTTAGGCTGTTTCTCTGGATCAAAAAACAGTTCCACAACAATCTGCAAAAACTCACTGGACACCTTCAGTATGCCCGAGTACTCCCTTTAACTACTTCAGACATCCTAACCGGTGGGAATAATCCTGGAACCAAAGCCTCCACTTCCCCAGATGCCTTTCAACCTGTGTGGCTTCAGCCCCTTGCACTGCAAGGCCTGCCCTCTGCAGTCCCTACAGTCTCCTAGCCCCATGGGGACCGAAGCAGCAAGAGCCAGGAGGCCGGGGTTCATATGTCTTCAAAGTGGTCACCTTCCCTTTGATCAGCCTCCTGTGGCATAAAAGACAGGACAGGGAGCTTTGGAGTCAGAGAAACCTGTGATTCAAGTCCCATCTTTAGCACATGCTAGCTGCCAGGCTCTGAGTAGTGACAGCTAATTCATGTGACTGCCGTAAGGACTAGAAGAGATCATGCTGAGCAAGGACCAATGCACCGCTCAGCACAGAGTGTGTGCAATAAATAGTAGCTGCTTTATTCTCATCTCTTCCCACATACAGCTGCCAATCAATCAATCAACACGTATTTGTTGGAAGCCAATTAAGTGCCCATCACAATGGGAGTTCAAAGGATACACATAAATAAGCCAAGGTCACTGCCTTGGGAGAGTTCCCAGGATGATGCAGAAGATGAGCAGATCACTTCAACAGATAGAGAAACGGCATCAATATAGAAATACAGAGTAGTTGCATTATAGGGAGGCAGGCTAAGCATCATCCGGCTTGGTATTACTCCCTACTGTCTGGATGACCTTGGATCAATCACTGAAACCCTCCAAATCTTGGTCTTCTCATCTGTAAAATGAGAAAAATAGTGTCTATCTTATAAGGCTGCTGTAAAGATTAAATTAAATGTGCCCCTTATCAGTTATGTAATCTCACGTAAAATGTGCATAATGGACCTAACTCACAGGGATGCTCTCAGGATTAGATTTAACACATGTAAAGCATTTAAAATCACATTATATAATTGTTCACTATCAATGGCCTCTAGAATATAAGTTCCCTAAGGGAAGGATTTTGTTTGTTTTATGCATTGATACACAAAACAATAGAACAAGGACTGATACATTCCACATAAATATTAGTTGATTGAATGACTCCTTGAATGTTTCAGGAGAACCAGGCAGAGAGGCAAATTCCATTCCCAGAGGGCTTCCTGGAAGAGGTGGTGCAGAAGGGTGAATAGGAGTTAGACATGCTGAGAAGGTGAGGAAGGGAAGGCCTGCAGAATGACCACAGGAAGGGCACCACCCGTGATGAGCATGGATGGCATCGATGGTAAACTTCAAGCCATCTAGCATTTGTAGAATAAAAAGTATAAACCAGGAAGAGGCAGGACATGGAGGCTGACTCCCAGAACTTTCAGTGATAATGGGACCAAATACACTCTGGAAACCATACCCAAGGGAAATGTGAGCAGCTGAAAAACACAGCTCTGTCAGACACTCCAAGTTGCTGGGCCTGATCCAAGAGAACCCCAAAATAGCATTTCCTATGAGCCCTCCACCTCTGGGGAAAGTCCCATCACAGGGGACACTAACCCATCTGTCTGCAAGATTTCCAGCCCACTTGGAAAAGCCAGCGACCATGCCTGTGAACTCTGACCCCATCAATCCCAGCAGGGCCTGGGGAAGCATTTACATCTTCAAAGGTCCTGGTAAATGTTAGCCAACAGCCTCCCCCTTCCCGCCCCTCAACCCCAACCCTCATCTTCTCCCAGAGGTCAGGGACTAGGGTCACACCTGGCCAGGCCTGGCCCAGGCCCAGGTCAGCCGGCATCTCTTCCACGGAGCCACCCTGCTTACTGCCCCCTGTGTCTCCTTCTCTCCAGGCACACACTTGAGCCCAGAGCTAGAGAAGAAGGTGCAGACCATCAGAGAGGGCACCCCTACAAGGAAGGCCTAGGAAACCTTCCACAGGGCCTTCAGACAAAGAAGGCTGGCAAGAGCCCTGGGTTCTGGATTGAAGGGAGAGGGCAGGACAGGTCCCTAGCCCAGGGCCAGCCCCAGTAACTGCCCCATCAAGCAGGTTTCAATGACCTCTCTCTGACCCCAGTAAGCTCCAATTGTCCCTCTGATCTCAGCAAGGCCAGGAGGCCTGTTAACTTTTACCAGACTCCTTTGACATGGAGTGCTAATAAGAACCTGGGAGGGAGGTTCATTCAAGTGTCAGTGGCTCTGCACAGTGCTCCACAGCCTCAGCTCCTGCACCCTGCCCTGCAGCTCAGGCCAGAACACTGCCTCTTCACCCAACACAGGAGGGGAGAGGAACAGGGGCTCTGGGCCCAGGCCTTGCAGGTCTGCCTCCACACTGGCCACTGGCATGGGTCCCACCTCAGACTTCAATCTCCCCTGCCAGTGGCTCTTGCCCGTTATGGCCTCAGCTCATAGCCATCTTACAGATGAACATATAAGACCAGTTCCAAATTATTGGGGCCTTGCCATGGCAGAGAGAGGCCTGGAACCAAGGGCTGAGAGTTCGGTTGAGCTACATGCTCCTTTGGGGACAGTCGCCCAGCCAGTGCTGGCAAATGGGCAGGAAGGAAGGCCACAGCACTCAAGGTGAACCTCTCTACCCCACCTTCCAGGCCCTGTCCCCACTGAGTTCCCCACAGCCCCTGCCTGAAGGGGGCAGGCACAGGCTCCTTAGCAGACTAAGGGTCAGAGGCTGGACTGTCCCATCGATTCTACAGTAATGAGCTGTGTGGCTTGAGAAAAATGCTTACCCTCGCTATGCCTCTACTTCTCCACTTGTGAAACAGAGATGGGGGAGGGAGGTCTCAAAGTTCCCTTCTAGTTCTGCATTCTCTCCCTGTGAGTTTTCACTGCCTCCAGTTTCTTCTACTCCGTCCTCTGAGTTTTACCAGAGACTTTTTATCCAGAGGGCTTCATCTAGCCTAATCCTTTTACTTAAAAATCAGATAGCTGGAATCCAGGCTGATGGATTAGCTGAGTGGCCTTGAGAAAGATGCCTAAAGGCAGAGCTGGGCCTGGAATTCAGGTCCCCGCTATTTTGTTCTTTATGCTTTCCAAGCTCTAAGCTCCAACCCCCCAATCCCTAGGAGCCCCACCTCCTCAAAGGGAGCAAACCAAATTCAAGGCCTCCCGGCCCACAGCCTGCCCATGGCCTGTACTCTCACTGCTCCCTGGGGATCCCCTTGCTCTTTAGTCAGACTCACCCTCTCTCCCCTAGCCAATCCCAAGCTCAGCTTCAGCCCAGTCTCTGCTCATGAAGGCCCTCTTCCCACATCGTATCCAAGTCTACCCTCTCCCCAAAGCCTCCTACCCACATGGCACTGCCCTTACTATTATATATTAGTCTTCATGTATGTATTTCTCCCAACTGTAAGTTTCTCTGAATATAAATATAATAATGTATATCTTGGTGATTGGTGACTGCTAGAACTGTGGTTGATGTGGCATTCAAAACTAAATGGATAGACACATAATAAAACTAGTCTTGGAGGGACTCAACATAGGGATGAACCAGCTTGTTACCAGAATGTTGTTCAGTGGCACAGCTCCAGGACCCAGGGACTGCACCTTTTCTCCTAACCAGGGTATTCCCCAAACCATGACGATGCCCCTGAAAATTCTAAAGGCCCTGCCCATCTCCAGCCACCAACAGAATTCCTTACATTCTATTGGTCTACCCTCTCTGCTTGGTACCCAACCAAGCCCCCTCCTGCTCACCCCATACAGACAAAAGGCTTGTGGGTGATTGATGGTGACAGTGACCTCCGCTGACCCTTTCAACCTGGGCCTGCTGTTGTCCATGAGGCACTTAGCAGCTCCCTGGCTGTTTGAAATGCAGACTCCCCACCTGATGGGGCTGCTGGTTGTCTTCTTTGTGAAGTGGAATCTTTGATGTGGAGCCTACTGGGTTCTTTCCAAATGTCTGGACCCTGGACAAACTACCTACAAACAGCCTGCCCACCAGATTGTCTTTCTAGGTTCAGTACAGGAAGTGAGAAAGACCTGGGTTCAAATCCTAACTCTGCCACTTTCAAGCTGTGTGCTCTTTCAGACTCTGAATCTCAGAGTCCTTATTGTGAAGGAGGAAGATACGGCATGTCCCAGGGAGTCGCTGGGAGGATTACATTAGACAACATAGAAAGCTTTGGGCACAGTGGGGCACGTTGTAATTACTCAACAGATGGTGGCCATGGTGAGGAGGAGGAGGAGGATTATATGGTGAGAGGAGGAGGAGGATTATAACAAGGTGAAGGCAGAGGACTGTGCCTCTGAGGTATCTGAGGACCAACTTTGACTCTGTTCTGTCGTCCCTCTCCCTCTTATAATAACTCCTTGATCTTCCTCCAGAGAATGGTGACATCCCAAGTACCCGTCCATTTCCTTATTCACATACAAACTCACACACACACACACACACACACACACACACACACACACACACTGCATCTTACCCATAGCCTTTTATTCACTTTCTCCCTGCCCAGAACTCCTTTAGCTGCTGCTTGGGACAACCTGGCTCCCTAAAGCATCTCCTTTTTGTTCCATTATCTCTCTGGGCTCATGTCCTCCGCCGGTGAGCTGCTGAGACTCACTGTCCAAACAAAAGACCCCTATTTCCACAAGCCACTGAGCATCTTACATGTTACCACTTTCAAGCCATTCATGAACTCATTTGCCTAGTCCTCAAAAAATATATATTTTAAGTGACTTTCTGTAAGCAGATTTGCATCGAGCCGCCTGGACCCTGAGTTAAGCTGTGGCTCAGGCCTAGCACCATTTCAAAACACGCAGCCAACCCGCAGGAGGCCGCGCGGGCCTCGCTGCCATCTTACTCAGGTTTCCGTGCAGTGGGACCATGAAGAGCAGCTACCCGGAAAGGTGATTGTGTGGAGGTCTGAGCTGATGAAACCCAGGGTGCCCATAAAGGCCACGGTGCCCGCACGGGGGGGCATAAAAAGAGAACCCCAAATCCACCAGCACCTGCTCCTGCTCCCCTGAGGCTACTCACAGGGTGTGAAACATGAAGGTGTTTGCATTTGACAGGAAAGGAGGTTCAGCTTACCTCAGAGTTCCAGCTCCAGGAGCCATACATATTCTCTCTCTCCCCCCACCCCCCACCACCCCTTTCTGCCTCACTCCTAGGCACTATAATGACATCCAAAAGCAGACTTCCTATACTTTTCATTGTAAAGGCACCTGGTGGAGCAGATGAGGGCCCAAGAAAAGGCACACTGTAAGGCTGGAATAAGATAACCCTGTTCAAAGACTGTCAGTAAACACCTCTGCAAACAGCCTACCCTGGAAAGGCAATGGCGAAAGAAGAGATCTTGTCCAGGCCTCCATTCCCGGAGGCTCATGGGACACAGAAAGTCCCTGGAAGAACCCCACTGGCATGAACGCAACTCCTCCCTCTGTTCTCATATCCCAAGGAGTTCAGAGCAGCGGGTGATGGGGGTGTGACCAGGGAGAGGGGTGTCTTGGGGATGACGAGTTTTAACAACTGAAACATGGAGACCAGCATCAGAAGGTCTCATCTATTCCCCCTCTCGCAAAAGGAACTGAGGGAGAAGGAAGAAAGGCAATGGGGGAGCTTTCCAAGTCGACTGCGCCTCTGAGTTAAATTACAGGGGCCTGGGAGGGGTGATTAACAACCCGCATGGTTTTCTGCTTCACAGCCATTACTCACCCCAAACCTGGGGCTTCTCGGTTACATAGCCCAGCGCAGGCCGACCATTTTTTCCATTGACTGAAAACACATTCTGACTGAAAACAAACTTTGGATCCCCGAGGCTTGGCAGGCCCTGGGTCCTTCTCCATATTTAATCAACGGGAAGCTAAACACTTTCAGTCTGTGATGGCTCATTTGGACGGGGTCTCGGGGCTTTTGCTCGGTGCCAGATATAATAACTCTCCTCTCTCTTTTCTGAGGCCTATTTTATAATTTTGCTGTTTTTCAATGTCAAGCCCATCTTTTGAAGAATTTTTATTGGATTTCCTGCTAGACTTCAACGAGGATTTTTCTTGCTTTGGCAGAAATATCAAGCAGAACAGGGGAAAAACTCAATCATCATCTTGGAAAGTCGGGATGGTTTGGGAGGGGTTTGGGGCAGTCCTTTGTCTGTTTGCACACAAATAGGTTTCTAGAAGGCTGGAGGCCCAGTTGCCAGTTTTGGGGGGCCCTCTGACTTCTGATTCCTGGCGTGGAAAACTGACAGTATGGATGTTGGAAGGGAAGCTGGGGCCAGATAAGGGGAAGGGAGGCATGAGTGTGTGAGAGAGGGTAGAATGGGTCGGGGGCACGAGACCTGGCAGTGTCTTACACATCCATTCACACCCGTTCACAAGAGCAGCCAGGCCCTGAGGAACAGGAGGCAGTGCCCACAGACTCCTAACCAAAGGGACGACCCTTCAGAGCTACTAAATCCCCACCAGCAAGGTCTCATCCCAGAGACCCCTGTCTTACTAGCCCCAGGCATCATCTCTGAGCCTCCTCAAGGCAACATTCGGATCTTCAGTTTTTCTTCCCAGAGATTATTCTCCAGAGGAAGTAGCTTGCCAGTGAGTGACAGCTTTTGTTTGCTCATGTTTTCCTCTCTTCCTAGAGTCAACTTTCAGAATATACCAGGACGTTCCCTCTTACTCATGAACTTTCTTTTCATTTCATTTCATTTATTTTTGTTTCCTTTTGTGTGTGTGTGGAGGGAGGGGGTCTACAGAATATTATTCAGAAGCAAGAAGTGTTTCTTAGTCCAGAAATGAAAGAAAGGGAGAGAAAACCCTTTGATACTCCATTTTTATATTGTTTTCATGTTTTACTTTTTTATTTTTTTTTTACATGGAGATGTTATGTGACTGCATTTCACACCTCCTCAGCATTTTCACATGTCTCATATTTTTATTCCCACAACAACCCTTTGAGATAAACAGGGCAGGCATTGCAATTGCCATATTAGAGGTGTGCAAACCAGGCTCACACAATTCTCGTGACTTGCCTGAGTCTTATGGGTAGCGAGTAGCCAAACCAAGGTGTGAACCAAGCTGAGCACTTTTCCCCACTTTGCCACAAAGTGTATACACTGTGGGGACGGAGGGAGGGGAGCTCCCTGGCCCCTTTAACAAGATGTTCCCTTATGCTGGGCAGAGCTCCCCAGTGTAAATCCCTGCAACAGAATACATTGAGAGTTGGGACGTCATGGCAATTTTACCACCAACTGCAAAACAATTTCTCTTCAGGCCAGACTACAAGACAAGCCTTCCAGGGCACCTCAGGCACTCCTTAGTCCTTCCATTTCCAGTAGGAAAAAGGAACAAAAATGTCCAGGTAAACAAAAAAAAACTTATGAAACACCCACTCAAGGCCAAGCACTGGACTGGAATATTGAGGGAGTCATAGGAAGAAAAGATATTGTCCCTGCTTTTGAGGAGTTGACAGTTCAGATGAGGAGGTAAGACAAACAGACACAAAATTCTAGACTGTTGGAACTGCAAAGGACCTTAGAAGTCATCTACCTAAAGCCCTCATTTACCAGTGAAGAGATGGGACAGTTCAGAGAAACAGCGACTCAAGGGAGGCCATAGGAGACAGTATTTAATTACATGATAAAGAGGACTGGAAACTGGTCAGAGAAAGCAGGGAAGTCAGGGACATGCTCTAGGAGAAGATAAAACTTGACCTCCACCTCGAAGCATGTGCAGAACTGGATGGATGGGCAGGAATTGAAGGTCCACAAAGGGCAAAAGGAGGTGTGTTTCCAGGAACATGAGGGTTTAGAGATGGGAGATGGGAAAGGGATCAAGGCTGAAAACTTGGCTGGAACCAGATCATGGAGGGTCTTAAAAGCAGTCGGGAGAAGTGCACACAAAAGCAGTGAGAAGCTGCATAAAGGTCAGGGGTTAGCCACTTGCTAACCAGTGAGGCCCTAGTCCTATAGTTTTCTAAACTCCTTATCTATACCTGACAACCCACCTAAATTTACCCCACAGAAGGGGACAGACAGAGATCCCAACTGGGCTATACTCTGAGTCTGAGTAGGGTGGTAACTAGTGTAGGGTTCACCTGCTATTCAGGTCACCCTGCCTCGCCATCAACCCTCCTTACCACTGCAGCCACCCGCTCAGTGGTCCCTGCGAGTTTCCCCACTCTCAGCCCCTAGTCCACGACTATCCAGTAGGGCCCAGGCAAGGACAGTATGCATGGGCTGAAAAGCAAAGAAGGAAGAATCGAGGAAGAAGGAGGCTGTCTCAGGGGAGTAAGATCTCACATCAAGGATGGGAAGTTAGAAAACCTACCTTCCTAAAACACCACAGAAACTCCAAGAAAATTGGCATCTGGAGCAGAATTTTTTCCAGCCTTCAGGCATCATAAGGGCATGAATGCTGGGAAAAGGACACACACACACACCCCTCACTGTGTCGCTGCCCTCCTGCTGTACCCCTGTGGCTCCAGCATCTTCATCCACCTTTCTTTCTTTTTACATTCCACCCGGTGCCTCACTTTACTCATTTTAACTGAAAAGCAAAAATGTCTGCCCTCTTCTTTCTTTAGAGAGACAGAGATGAGGGCAAGTCTGAAGGTAAAGGCCCACAAAGCTTCAGGGGAAGGGTGTGGTTGCTGTCGCAACTAATACCAATAATGGCCACAATAACGTCATTGTTACTCTGCCTCCAAAAACAAAGCCTATCTGCCCTCATGAACAGCCCGTTGTTCTTCCTGCGGCTCCCCTCTGAAGGGGGCACACATCCTCCTGATGGTTCTGCCAGCAGCCAGCTTCCCATCATCCTCCCCTAAAGAAATACCCCTCCTACCCCAAAGTCAAGGCCTCCCAGATTCCTAAAGCCCCAAACCCTCCTCCTGACTGGCTTCCCTCAGGGAAGAGGGACCAGCACACCTACCCTCATTTCACACACAAAGGCTCCAAGAGTAAAGGCACACCCACCCAACTGGGAAGACTCCCTTTCCCATGGAGCCCTTTCTCCCACACGTTCATCAGCTCTGATCCGTCCCAGGAAATGCAAACTCCGTAATCTAGGCCTCACCCTTGATTGTCAACCATCGATTCTTTTAAGTTTCCTCAGACCAGACCATTCCCAACATGATCCCCAGCAGTCCCAAAACAAACACCATGCCCAGGGAAGGTGGCACCCCAATAGATATGTACTTGCATAGTCTGAGGCGGAGTGCCCAGATTCCCTACCTCTCTCTACTGTCCCGCTCTGACTGCTCTCATTCATTCAAGGCTGTCACCAACCCCCTAGAGCTATTCCCTTCCCTTGGCTCTCTCTGTTTTTCTTTGTTCCTGCCCCCAGCCTCCATCTTCATCTCCCTCCTTTGCTGTTTGAGGTTAAGAGGCATCTACAGTATTCCATAAATTACTTGGCAAGAGTGGATGACAAAAACAAAATGTAATTCAGATTAAAGTCACCCTCCAGCTGAAATGATAGTTTATTAAATAAACGGCAAAGCTGCCAGTCAACCTAGCTGGCAACTGGGTCCCTCGTATTCATCTTTCTTGGGGTGATTTAGGACCCACCTGGGTACCCTGTGAAGATTCTCCCGTCATTTCCTTCCCATCTCTCTGGATCAGGCTGCTGGGCTTGGCGCAGTTGACAAATTCCCCAAGTAATCCCTCAAAAGATTGGAGAAATGCTCTGAATGCTCCATTAAATTTATTTTCCATGCTTTAAGAGACCCAAAACTATGTCCAATAAATAAGTGTTCCCTGTGATTTACTGAAATGCTCCTCTGATTTAAAGTTATAGGGGGGGAAATATGGAGCCCCTGGGAGCCCAGGACCAGCCTTGCAAGTGAGACCAGATGTGAGCTTTCTGCCCGGGGAAAGGGGGAGGGGGAGAACAGCCCAACTGGTGGAGGTTTGCAAGTGACAATGTCTGAACCCCGGTTCTCGGCTTTAACATAAAAGGTCCCCAGTTGAGCATTCTTTCTCACAAAATTTATTGTGGTTGTAGTTAGAGAGGGAACCATCAAAAGAGTAATTCTGGCCCTTGTTTTGCAGAGCTCTTTTGATAAATATGATACTTAGAAATATGCCTCCCACTAGACAGAAAAGCCATATAGTTAAAATGAAGTAATCTGTCAGTAAACTCGCTAGAATCAAAGCCAAAATGAAACCTGTAAAAGGAGAAGGGGAAAAACTCCACTTAGAAACGCTTGAGTCGAGCAGGGGAGAATGCGGAGATTAAGAATTGTCCTTTATTCAGATATTTTTATCTGTAGAGTTAAAAGTGGAGATTTATTTTTAAAGGGGGCTATTTATGTTCCAATCTCCAACAGATGGGCCTGTGTTCCTGCCTCCCTTTTGCAGCCCCGGCTCAGCAAAAAACAGCTTCCCTGATGAAGTGAAACATACCCAAATGAAGGAAGAATCAAAACTTTAGAAGCAAATGTCACCTTTGGATCTGCTTGGTAAATACTGGATCTGTTTTACTACAGAGGCCCAGATGTGGCAAGAAGCAAACAGGAAGGAGCCAATGTTAAGACTAAACAATATATGAATATATATTATATTTATACACATCATGTGTGTGTGTATGTGCGTGCGCATGCACTATTTCCCAACCAATGGAAAGCTTGAGCAAAGAAATGCCCCAGTGGCCTTTCATAAATGGAAGGCTCGCCTGAGAATGACACCAGGATAAAGGTAAGTAAGCAAAGACAAGAGGTCAAGAGAGCTGACATCACTGAGACCCAGTTGTTCTGATTAAGTCCAAGTACTACATCATTACATGCTTCTCAGGCTGGAGGATACACAGCCCCGAAAACATCTTTCTGAAGCATCCAGTTTATTGCAGGCTTTGAAAGAACCAAATCCTATCTAATAAAAGACTAATATGCAGATTGACCATCACTCCAACACACAAGATGACTGCCCCCATGTGATCAAAAGATCCTGCCCCCATGTGGACACAAGATGGCCACCACAAAATGGCCAGCAGGGGAGGGCAGTTGGCAGAGACCAGGCCTATAAGGCAAGGCAGTTGTGGGTGAACAAGCCTGCAGGGAAGTACAGTTAGAGGTGACCAGGCTGGCCAAGGAGGGAAGTTGGGAGTGACCAGGCCTGCAAGGAAGGGTAGTTGGGGGGGACCCAGGCCTGCAGGAGAGGGCAGTAAGGGGTGACCAGGCCCACAGGGTAGGGCAGTTAGGGGCAAACAGGCTGACAGCGGAGCAGTTAAGCATCAATCAGGCTGGCAGGGCAGTGGTTAGAGGGTGATCAGGCTGGCAGGCAAAAGCAGTTAGGGGCAATCAGGAAGGCAGGCAGGTGAGCAGTTGGCAGCCACCAGTCCTGGATTGTGAGAGGGATGTCTGACTGCCTGTTTAGGCCTGTTTAGGCCCAATCAAGGCCTAAACGGACAGTCAAACATCCCTTAAGGGTCCCAGATTGGAGAGGGAGCAGGCTTGGCTGAAGGACATCCCCCATGTATGAATTTTGTGATTTTGTGCACTGGGCCTCTAGTACTTTAATAAAAACGACCCCTACACACACACACACACACACACACACACACACACACACACGGAAGAAAAGAAGAGCAGAGGAGGGAAGAAGGCCCCCAGGCAAAACAGTCTAATCTTTGAACTTTCACCCAGATAGGGGCCAAGGGATAGATTTACAGTAGGGCTGCCTCTCCTCTTGTCCCCACAGGGCTCCAGGCCATCTTCCAAGCTCAGGTGTTTTGGGTATAATGCTTCTGGAGGCCAGGTAGTTTCCTGCAGTGAATCCTGTGCAGAGAATGCCACAGCAATTTGCACACCTCCATTGTCCACTGGACTAAGTCCTCTCACTTATATGCAAGAGGTCCTTGCACCCATAGTATGTACTTCCTTCACTGCCACCTGGCCTACCTCCAGCCTCTGACCTATCTCTCTATACCATGTGGCTGGGCTCCCTGGAACTCAGCATCCTCAAGTTCAGCATTTAAAACCAAAGAATATATATATATATATATATATATAACTGTGTACACAGACAATAGGGGTGGTGAAGGCTTGGGGTATTGGGTGGGAGTGGGCTATAAGGGGACAATAGGAGAAAAAGGAGACATGTAATACTTTCAGCAATAAAGATTTTTGTAAGAAAAGGGAAAAAAATAAATAAAGGAGGAAACAAGCTAACAGTTCCAAGTCCAACAAGTAACTACAAATCAGCTTCCTAGGCTATTAAGAACAAAAACCTCAGCCCAGCCAGGGCCTTATATAAAATGTGTTTGGAATTCCATTACAGTGGTGCTTTATAAGGTCAGAGCAAGAAACGAACCAATCATGGCTGGGGATAAACCACAGTGGTTTTCTCACTTTTTGGTTTCAAGACTCCTTTACTCTGAAAAAAAATAAATAAATAAATAAATCTTAAAGACCTTTTTTATTGTGTAGGAGAGCAAAGATTATATGTTTACTTTATTATAAATTAATATCTATAAGGTATTTTAGTGGCCTTTTAATTTATCATTTGAAAATCTGTAATAATTTTTGTCTTTTAAAAACCTTATAATGTCATCTTAGCTAGTTTGGCTCAGTGGATAGAGCATCAGTCTGCAGACTGAAGGGTCCCAGGTTTGATTCTGGTCAAGTGCACATGCCCAAGTTGCAATCTCGATCTCCAGTAAGGGGTGTGCAGAAGGCAGCAGATCAATGATTCTCTCTCATCATTGATGTTTCTCTCTCTCGCTCTCCCTTCTTCTTTGAAATCAATAAAAATAAATATTTAAAAAAAGAACCTTATAGTGTCTACCATTGAAATATTTAATTCATTTTTCTTAAATGTTGATTAGTCTTAAAATAATGTTAAAATTTAACTGCTAACACAATACTATAAGAAAATGTTCTGTTGCATAAGACATGGGAAGGCTCACTATTAACATCTATAAAGCCTGGAGGAAGATTGCTTTTATTATACTTTTGCCAATAAGATTATTAGCAGATTTCTCATCAGAAACTTTGGACACCAGAGGACAGTGGGTTGACATATTCAAAGCATTGAAGAAGAAAAGCTGTCAACCAAGAATTCTATATCTGGTAAAACTGTCCTTCAACCATTTGTGAGAAATTAAGATATTTCCAGATAAACCAAAGCTAAGATCATTCTTTACCACTAGAGCTGCCTTGCATGAAGTGAGTTAGAATAAAAGGGCACTGGACAATAATTCAAAGCCTTATGAAGAAATAAATACCTCCTATTAAAGTGAATACATGGATGATTATAAAAGCTAGTATAATTGAGGAGGGAAAGAAAGAACTGTCCCAATGGGGAAGTAACCTCATCAATGATTGTCCAAATAGTCCTATCACTAGAATCCACTCCTCTAAGAGTCCCCCTCCACCTGATAAATCACCTGTTTGAAAAATGCCTTTTTTGCAGTTAGTGATAAAAAAATATTTTGGGTAACTGTCCTCATGAAATTACCCCCAAAAGAGTGTCTTACTCTTCTTTACTCTGTACCTAAACCAAAAGAAACCTAACTGCATGGTTCCAGCAGCTCTTGTACATGTCACTTTAGAAACACAGGGTCCCAAGCTTTCCAGAATGGCCAGGGCATGGCAGGAACAAGCTCTCCTCCCTGAGAAGCAGGCCCTGAGCTGGACAGCTTCCCCAAGGCCTCATCTTAGGAAAGACCTCCGTTTGTTGTGTCTGCCTCCCAGGGACTCCCCATTCCTGTTCCCAGCACAATGCCCAAAGCAGCCAGCCTAGACAATAGGAACTCCCCACCTCTCCCTTGCCAGGATGGGAGGCAGGAAGACCTACCTGCCCTTCATTCTGCTATCCACATTTACTCCAATCATGGGACAAAAAGATTAAGATCCATGGTGAACATATAACCTCAGACAAGCTACACTATTCAAATTATCCCATTCCTTCCACTAGTGTATGTACTACAGTGCAATGTGCTTAAACTGAACCTGGGAAAGGAGAGAAAGCAGAAAAGGTGTCATGGAAGGGATCTCAGATACCAAATAACCCTAGATCTGACCCCGGCTCTGCCATTAGACATTTGTGTATGACCTGAGACCAGTGGCTTCACCTCCCAGACCTCCATTTTTTTTATTGCTGTGGTGAATGGTTGAACCAAATGGCCTCCTGTTCTCAGACTCCCAGAGGCAGCTCCCTTTCTCATGGCCCAGAAATCTCCCTCTCTCCACGGCCACCGTGCCAGTCTGGACAGAGCTGGAGGGTGTGGAGTTTGAGCAGCACCTGTGTTTACACTGTACAATCTGCAGTTTACTTTAATAAAATCATTTAATACAGTCATAATTTTGTTGGCAAGGGGTTGTGTTTATGGTGAGTAAGACAGAGAGGGAATGATTGACTACAACTGAATAAAATGATAAATCCAAAACAAAGGCAGGACGACGCAAAAAGCACAAAGCCACAGGCAAATCCAATTTAAGTCTCAAGTTCTGTGCCTTTGTGGGAACAATTCCGTCTGATGATGAGCCAGCCCTGAAGGTGGGGGCCCGGGGCTGGGGGTGGGTGAGATAGAGCCACAGATTCCAACAGTTCATCTCAACAGGGTTTATCCTCTTAGGGTAGAAAAATAAGGAAATGGCTCTATAAGAACTAGTTTTACAAGAACTAGTTTCCTAGGGCCTCCATCTTCAAAAAGGATTTAGAGGGAGGGCCTGAGAATAAAGGGGTGTGCATGCATGTGCATGCGTGTTTATGAGTGTGCATTCATGCATATGCATGTATGTCTAGGTAGGATAATTTAGCAAGACCTTAGAAGGACTTCCCAGAATCAAAACTATTCCTCACATACAGCGTCTGAAATTCCACACTAGCAAGGATTACTTAAGATCACAAACACTTCTGACCTTGTAAATATCGTCCTTCAACAGCTGAGTGCCTGCCCCATGCCAGGCACTGTGCCAAGGCAGAAAGGTTACAAACGATATTCATTCAACAAATGCTAACCAGGCACCCACTCTGATACAAGTACTGTCCTAGGCCCCAGTGACAGAGTAGCAAAAAAGAACCCTTTACCCCATGAACCTTCAATTGTTGGGGCATTTATATCATCATGAATGTAAACACCATGTTGAACCTCAAAGAAGAAGCACACAGGCAAGGAGTTCTTTGCATCACAGTATAACAAATGCTATAAACCAAGTGTGTATAAAGCTTAGAAATGCTAGAAGGTGACTTCTAAGCTCTAGATCTTCAAGAAGAGCTATCCTTTCATAGCCAGGAGATAATAGTGTTCCAGGTAGGGTCCCTGCCTTGACAAAGGTATAGAGTGGTTGAAGGTCCTGCTGAAGTGGGAAGGCAGATACTTTAACTCCTAGAAAGGGCTGGGTGTCTGGATATCAGATTATGACAGGTAGTTATTTAACCACTGTCTGAGAGCAAATCTTCAAAGAACAGTCAGGAAGCACTCCTTATGATAATTGTGCCTACCTTACTGATTAAGTGACATCAGCTGGCCTCTGTCATTTGGGCACCCTAACACCCCACCTCCACCTCCATTTGCTATAAAATATAAGAAAGTGAAGTCATGTAATAGAATCTCCTATGATCAACCCAGCCTACAGAGGACAGCATCGCTGAACTTCTGGACAACATTGGTGATAATGACATAGTCTTTATCATGGTCGTAATTGGGCTGGATGGGGAGGGGAGGTGGAGCTGGAGGTAGTCCTTTGGCCCTTTTAGAGAATAGTAAGTGGTGGGTTTTCCAGCCTTACATAATAGCTCTGCTCTAGCACATACACTTTTTTAAGACTCTTGACCCACTCTACTGTGGCAGCTCTGGAATGGCTACTACTGAATGTGGACTTTCACTTGCTCCAAGCTTCCAAGAGTTGCCCCAGCATGCTGGCACTGTCTTCCAGGGCCCTGGTCCTATGGTTAAATCCTGAATAAGAGGAGAATGCTCCCATGAGAAAGAACAAAACCCAAGAAACCTTTCCCATTCCACTATGCTTTGCCACTCTTGATCCAACACCTTCAGAATGCAGCTCCGTACCAACTCTCCCAGTTCCCGGAAGTCTAAACTAAGTCTACAGCTGACTAAGTCTACATCTCGTTGGGAGTGTAGGCCCTTTACTTCCTTAGCAGGCACAGCCCTTTTCAGACCAGATGATCTTATGACTATAGCTATTGAGCTGGTGGCCAGGAAAGGAGGAAAGGCTGAATCCTGAAGGGACACCTGTGGTCTTACAAGGCTAAGGCCTCTACATTTTGTCAAAGAGTTGAGAATTCAGTCTTTTCTTGGGCTCAGCTATCTTTTTAAGTCCTAGATCAAATCTTACTTTGATCTCCCCTCTGGCTGCAGGCAATAAGATTCTCTTTTTTTAAGCTTCCAAGGAGGTCCTTGGCATTAAGTTGGTGATTAATTATCCTCAGCCTTTCATTGTCTTCTCCAATGTATCAATACAACTATGTTTCCTTAGTCTTTATAATTACTACTGCCACCTAACCTCTCAAACACCTAAGACATTATACCTGCCAGTACGTTTCCTTCCATCAATATCCCATTTAAGCTCACCACCAGTGATAGATTTAACAACTAAACTGCTACAGCATGCCAGGTTCAATTAGTACTCCTGCT
This sequence comes from Lasiurus cinereus, assembly GCA_011751065.1. Lineage (NCBI taxonomy): Eukaryota > Metazoa > Chordata > Mammalia > Chiroptera > Vespertilionidae > Lasiurus > Lasiurus cinereus. Next base: position 1,347,939 of record JAAGEH010000046.1, on the reverse strand, counting down.
ACCACCAGAGACAGGGTCTTTGCTACCAGTGGGCTGGCAGAAGACCAAGCTCCCATATCACATTTTAACATGTGCTTCCTAGCATCTCTTCCCATACCAAGTGTTCTAGGTCCATCTCCTTGAGAAACTGACTTTGAGATGGTGATTTGCCTGCCAGTGACATATTAGGGAGTGTCCTTGAGAGGGTGTGAAGGAAGCAGGTCTGGGCAGAAGTTGAAGTTCACTTCAACAGAGGCCTAAGCCAAAGCCACAGAGAGCTCTGGAATTGGAGTGAACTTCATAAATGTCCCATGTTGAGACAAGAGGACCTGATCTTTATCCACCACATTGTCCAGTCATTGGACATGGGCAGTCCCTGGAGAGGGAACACAACCTTGAATAAGGCTGCTCCTTTCAGAAGAGGGCCATGTCTGGAGAGGAACAAAGTGAAGTGTCATCAGCAGCAATACCACCTGCAACTGGAGAAATGAAAGCCTTTATTCCCAAGGAGGGTCTAGGCAACTCACAGTAACATTTCACCATACCCCCAAATTTGCAAAATTAAGAACATTTATGAAATCTTCAGCATAACCTTTCGGCCTGCACTACCAAGAAACATGTCTGACACTGGAGCAAGGAGATATCTGTTCACTGACTCTCTTGACTCATTTTGGCCATCACCCTCATGGGTGTGATAGTCACAGAAGAACATGATAGTCATGGAAGGGGAGGGGCGCAGCAGAATATGTTTCACTTTCAACTTTTCATGCCAACCACATTGATGCTTTATTACTGGTTCTCAACCTCAAATCATCACCTAAACCAGAGTAGCCAAACATTTACCAAAAATTTGCAATGCATGCAATGCATTTTAGATGATGCTCATTTGCCCAACTGCCCATCCAGAGACATGGAGCAGGGCAGAAAATGAGAAGAATTGCTGGAGAGAAAAGTTGTTGAGGTAGAAAGCCACACACACACACACACACACACATGGAGATATCTGTTCACTGACTCTACACTCAAACGCAACAACAGAGTGACAGGAGGACATCTCCTGCAAATAATGAGAGAGAATTACATGTAATAACACCATACTGAACCCTTTAAATACTCTATTTTAGTTAAACATCACAACAACTTTATAGAAAAGGCATTACCTTTTATAGGCAAAGAAAACTAAGGCTAATGACTTGTTCCAGGTAACACAGCTAGTAACTAGAAAAGCATACATTTGAGTGCAGGTCTGACTTACTCTGAAGTCCATGCTATGTCTTCAAGGACAATTCCCCCAACCATGTACCGTCTGCAGAGATAACCACCCTCCATCTTCTCCCCCTACCTAGGCTCCTGGGAGGCCACACTGGGCCACCTGCAATGCATTGCTGTTCACAGCAGCTAAGATGCCACTTTTAGGTTTTGTTGTCATTTGTTTGTATTGTTTAGCTTGAAAGGCAAAGTTTCTCATTTGCTTTCCCATTATATTTTCAGTAAGAAAAGGCTGAGGGCTCCAGAAAAAGCCCCAATTAGCCACCACAGTAACTGAAGCATGCTATCCACCATTTCCTAATATTACAGATGAGAACACTCAAGTACCCAGAACCTGAAGAGTCCTCACTCTGTAGTCAAGAATGGTTTTCCATATAACAGAGGAGTTTGTTTCCCTAAGGATCATAACTTTTCAGAATATTCACTGTGTAAGTTATATAAACATCTAATCACTATGTTGGACACCTGAAACTAATATAATATTATATGTCCAGTGTCATTAAAAAATGTAAAATTTTTTAAAGAATCATAACTTTTTATTAAGCTTTATACAATTTCCACACATACTTTCCTACATCCTTAAATAGGGGTGATAAATTTTAGAGTCTTAATTAATGTTTATTTTACAGTAATGACTCCCAGGGTTCCTAAGTTAAATGATCCCAGGCTGCATGTTTTGGAGTTCCTGTGTCTGCTTTTTATAGTTTCCCTGTCTCCTCCCTTGATGTTGGACACTTGGCCCTGCTATCAGTGTGATCTGTCTGTATCAGCCTTTACTTAGCCATTTCTAAGTAGAGCAGTCTTGAAAACAAAACAACCAGGCTTACTGGAAATGTGTGTTAACTAATACTAACCAGACTCTAAGCGAGGCCTATGGAACTTCAGTGCATTTATTCATTCCTCAAGAGTTTGTCAAGCCACTGTGTGCTGGGGATATAGAAGGAAATGAAATAAACAAAAACCCCTTCCTTGATGGAGTTGACATCCTATTAGGACCAAAGAAAATTGGCGACTTCTCTTCTATGCAAAGGCCATTCTCACTCACTGGCTAGTTCCTCCCTGTGTTGCACATGGGCAGGTTGATAGACAGCCGAGTTCCCCACACATGAGGTCCTATTGTTCCATAAGCACCAGTCCATCGTTCTGTTAGCAACACAAAGCTAATGGAGCACTGTTCGTTCTATTATTTCAACACATTGTGGATTAAATGGGCTTTTGTGGGCTGGGCTGGGTTGGGAACCTAGCCACCATCCATACCTCTGTTTCTACAAGAAAATATATTCCAAGTTCCAGACAACTGACTTTCAGATGAACTTTTGGAACAGAACTCATTTGTAAGTTTAGGACTGCCTGGACTTCTCTATAAATGCTCCACCTCATCAGGCCATATTTGACCTAAGAGCTAGAAATGAGCATAACTGGATATCACCCAACACCCCCATTAACTAGCTTAGATGCCTCGGGCGAGTCACTGACTCTGAACTCAGCTCAGACCCTTATATATTAGGTTTCATGAAGATTTTATTAAATAGACAGGGGCTCTGCTACTACAAAAATATTTTAAAAGCACTATTTAAAAGAACTAATGAATATTTCTCCAAGGAATGAATAAATAAGTGAATGAAATGAGAGAATGGAGAAACTTTACTTATATTCCTAATATACCTTGAGCGGCGTCCAAAAATAAAGAATATTTCATTAAGAATTGTTTTATCTTTTTCCCCTTTCCACAGTGGCTTCTGACCCAAAGTCCAAACATTTGTGAAAGAAATAGAATGATTTTCCTCACTCCTGGGGATCTCAACTGAGAAGCTGGGCTCTGGCAGGACCCAAAAGAGAGAGTTGCTCATGCGAGTCAATCTGATGAATTATTAGGGCTGCAAATGGTTGGAGATCACTACGTAGTGTGTACTTGTTTGACCAACGAGAAATAAAATGTGGTATCTGAGGAGAAAAAACAAACCAAGAACTAGCTTATCAATAATCATGCACCTCTTCCCAATGGCCAGGACCAGGACCAGTGTCCTTCTAGTTGTGCCTCCCCACCATCTCCCCCTACCCTCTGACTACCAGGGAGGACAATACTGAGCCAGGCAGGCCTCATTGGGAGGGAGCTGACCTGTGTATTTCTAGGCCAGGCTGCTGTTGAAGGCCCCGATTCTAGATCTCAAGGTCACATTCTCCTTAGGAAGATCTTTTCCCCACCACTGTCTTTCTCGGGTCCCCCACCCCTCGGAGGAAGGATGGCTTGAGCGGGGAGGCAGGCATGCCAGGATCTTTCTTTGTGTGAACAACATTAATGAGAAACATGGAGAAGAACATCCAGGAGACCTGGGAAGCTGTCACCACGTGCACGAGTAGGGAAGATTTATGTGGAGGACCGGGATGCGAACAGACCAGTGAATTATCCCTTTGTGCCAAAGTAAATTGGATGGGGGAAAGAAATGTGTGTCGAGGAGGCAGAGCCGGGCTTGGCTGCAGTCCTCACAACACCTGGGGAAAAGGTCCTCCCTTACATTCTCGTAACTGCAAAACTGCTCGGAGCCAAAGGTTCCTGCAGGCTCTCCTGTAGGAGGAAAACTAACATGTCTGAGCACTTCTTAAGTCCAGCACCTTTCTTACATGAACTCATTTACCTCCAAAACCCTAGAAGGTCAGTACTAGGACTCTCCTCACTTTAGAGGTGAGTAAACTGAGGCACAAAGAGGTTAAGTAAGTTGCCCAAGCGAAGCAAAGACATAAACCTGAACAGTCTAACTCCAGGGCAAGCCGCCCTTCCCTGCCAAACCATACACGCTGCAGCCACAGAAAACATATAGGAAACCTTGACGTGAGAGATACATCCTGTCCTCCTAGAGGAGAACACTTCCAAGTCCCCCCACCTGATGTTTGCCAGCGTTCAAGGACAACAATGACAGAAACATGCCCCCACTTGGTCACACAAGAGAAACTCAATATGAGAGAAATCCAACACCACCCATAGGTTCTCAGCAGCCTTTAAGGAAGGACCGGAAATGGAGGGACCCAACTGTTCAGATGCTTTCTGTCCCTAAACTTTTCAGGGGGAACCCTGTAAAAATTGTGGTATATATTGCTCCATCCTTTTCTATGCATCTACACATATGCCCATAGATTCATAGAGATACATTTTTTTATTCTGCCTCATCAACTGAACATGATGTCACTACCATTTTTCCTTCTTTCTGGGAGGTACTCATGAATAGTGGATAAGCCCACAAATTGAACTGTCAGAAAGCCTAGGTTCAAATCTGGTTTCTAGCACTCAGACCTATCCATTCTTTGGACTTTAGCATTTTGGTATAATGGCATAAAAACTCTTGGAAAATTGATAAATAATAGGGGGCATCAAAATGTTTACCCTGCCTTTCCTGCATGAATTCTATGTCAAGCTAACCAAATGCGTAGTTGATGAGAAAAAGCACCTCTTTCTAGAAGAATTCCAACAAATAAGGACAGAAAGAATGATACAGTTTAAAATCTCTCTCTCTCTCTCTCTCTCTCTCTCTCTCTCTCTCTCTTTCTCCCACTCCCCCTCACCCCCCATTATTTGTTTCAATTTTATCTTGCAGGTGGAGGGAAATACTGATGAGAAGAAAAAATGCAACTCTTCTGGTAAGTCTCACCCGCATTCTTCCACCCCAAGAGAAAAACTGCCTGAAAAGCCATCCTTGATAACAGACCCGGGAGCTTCTCAGATGAGAAGACCAAGGAGCAGTTGTCACGTCTCCTTTCAGGCCTTCTCCACACAGACAGACAGACGCTGCCCCCAGAGACCAGGCAGGGAGAAGGTGGGGCCTGGTAACCACTGCCTCCCATTTACTTTCTCTTCAGAACCTCAAGTCTCCCCTCAAAGAAAGAGCGTCTGAGGTTCTTCCATGCAACTGAAGCCAGGTTGTTTCCAGAAATTGTTTTCTTCAAAGATCTGTAACGTTTGCACAGCACAGAAAACTTTGAGAAGAAAAATACTTGAATATTGAAAACCAGTTCTACATTGGTTTTAGGATGGTACAGTACCTTGAATGAAGAAGTGGTCATCAAGCAGTCAAATTACCAGGCTGGAAAGAGAGCAAGAGGATCAAATTCTCTGTTTCCAAGGGAGGCCCCCCGCCCCCAACACTACTGCCCAGAAAAATCCCCATTATCTTTCACACTGACAGGCCTGGCTGTACAGAGACTGACCCAAGAAGCTATGAGCATCTCAGTCACACAGACAGAAGTCTGAACCCCACACCACCTCTAACCCAAGATTTCAGCAACTTGGCAGGTACTCATACTGCTGTGTCTTCATTTGCTCAGATGTTACTCTGAGAATACTGTCCACTTCTCAAGAATGCTGTTATCTCTACCCAGCTAAGGTGGCTCAGTGGTTGAACCAGGAGGTCCTGGTTAGATTCCTGGTCAGAGCACATGCCCAGGTTTTGAGCTCAATCCCCAGTAGGAGGCTCCCAGGAAGTAGTCAATCAAGGATTCTCTCTCATCATTAATGTTTCTCTCTCTCCCTCCCTCCTTCTTTCTCTCTCTCCCTTTCCTCCCTTCCTCTCTAAAATCAAAAAATATACACTGAGTGGCCAGATAATTATGATCTCTGAATGCACAATAATCTGGCCACTCAGTGTGTATGTGTGTGTGTGTGTGTGTGTGTGTGTGTGTGTGTGTGTGTATTTTTTAGAGGCACAGGGCATGAATTCGTGCAAAGGTAGAATCCAGCCAGCCTGGCCAGGGGGAGGGAACATGGGCAGTTGGCCAGCCTGCCTGTTGGTTGAACTCCTGGTTGAGGGGATAATTTGCATATTATCCTTTTAATATATAGGATATACACTGAGTGGCCAGATTATTATGCCTTCAGAGATCATAATTATCCGGCCACTCAGTGTATTTTTTTTTAATTGCTGTATCTCTATGAAAGCTAGCCCTGTGCCCAATTTTATAAGTTGAATTGTTTCCACTGGATGGGAATAACTTCCTTTATGTGATATAGATCACCAACCCAGTCATGGCCCAGGGCACCCAGGGGCTCCCTCCCTTTGTCTGGGCCATGATGTCACATTTCCCACATTTTAATGATCACTTGGTATGAGAAGCATGGATACCATTGGGCTTTTCTGGGTTTACCCTGCTGTACATGTGGACCTAACAAGAGAGTGTCCCCGGGATAGAGCACCCCACATGCCCTGGACATGGTGTGTGTTCGTTCATACAGGTTAATTTAAAAACATCAGCAGCCCCATCTCAGCAAAGGAAGGAATGGGGTCTTGAAGGGGTGGCAACATTGTCCAAAGCAGTCTGGAAGGCACTGGGGTGGAAGAGCAAGGACTGAGAGGGATACAAGGAGAACTAGCAGAGGAAAGGCAAAAAAAAAAAAAAAACAGGTGGGGAGGGTATTGTGTGCGAGCCCTGGAGGGGCAGGATTCATGGTGATTTCCTGCCAGAGGCCTGGCTCCTGCATGGACGGTTCCCATGCTAGATGTAGAAGGTTCTCAATAACAAATACACTTCCTGCCCAAGTTCAGATGGGCCTCCTCTGCCAGCAAGGGAGCCTTCGAACTGAAACGGTGCGGAGGCAAGGAAAGAGGCAGAGAGAGGGTTTGTGGGAAGCTGGATCAAGCTTACCTGTCGGCAATGGGGCCCCTGGTCACTGCGATGCATCCAATCTCCCCATGGAAAAGGCTCCTGTCCGCCAGCCCCTTTGGCCGCCCCACAAATGGAGGCCACCTTGGTCCCCAGCTGGTCGGATTGCTTCTACAGGAATCTGTGAAATGTTAGTCCCGTGTAGGGTGGTATTTCCACCCCACCCCACCCCCCTTTTTTTTCTTTTCCCACTCTTTTGCAGAAACAGGGCCTGTGCCTTCAAGCCAGTGTTACACATATTGGCTCTGACAGCTCAAATTAATATGTCAGATGCTATGATCCTCGCTGGCGACAGGCCTTTTGACCCTATCAGTGCAATCTGCCTCCTTGATTGAAAATCTCTGCACCTCAAATTGATTCCGAGTTTTATAAACATCCTGCAGCCACGATCCAAGGAAACCACCGATGACAAACTTGGGAGAGCTTAAACGCCTTCCTCTGCCCCAGCCCCTCCAACCAGTAGGGCGGCAGGGCGGGACAAGCAAAGGAGTTAAAAGGAAGGCCTTAGAGTGGGCAACCTGGTGGGCTGGGAGCTCCTAGGACCCCCAACTGAGCTGTAGGGGGGGTGGGCCGCATGCATCCATCCTAAAATGCAGTTGGAATGGTTGGGTGAGAGAGAACTTGATTTGGCATCAGAAGGCCTGGGTTGTCTGGCTCTGCTGTTCACTAGCTGTGTGACTTTGGAAACATTCCTTAACCTCTTTGAGCCTTGGTTTTCTCTTTCTAAAATGCAGATATTAAGAACCCTTACTTCAATGGGCTGCTGTAAGGGTGCAGTGAGCTGTGCATTCTGACGCCCTGATGAAATACAAGGACTCATGACTGGTTTTTGGAATGCGCTGGGGAGATGGGTGAAACAACATTGGCAAAATATGAATAATTGTAGATGCTAGAAGATGAGTACATGGGAATTCATTATGCTTTTCTAATTTTGTGAGTGTTTGAAAATGTCCAAACTGGGGGAGGAGGGAGTCAATTGGGGGGAAAGATGACATATATAAAACTTTAGACAATAAAAAAAAAAAATGTCCAGCCGAAACCAGTTTGGCTCCGTGGATAGAGCGCCAGCCTGCAGACTGAAAGGTCCCAGGTTCGATTCTGGTCAAAAGGCACATACCTTCGTTGCGGGCACATCCCAAGTGGGGGGTGTGCAGGAGGCAGCTGATCGATGTTTCTCTCCCATCGATGTTTCTAGCTCTCTATCCCTTTCCCTTCCTCTCTGTGGAAAATCAATAAAATATATATTTTTAAAAATGTCCAAACTACATTTTTTAAACAATATATACCGAGCCATGAAGTACATACATTTCAGAAATATGTGTGTGTGTACGCACGCACACACATGCACGCACATGCAGAGAAAAGTCACTTCCCAGGGATCCCTTCTCCTCCTCACCAAGTTAGAGGTCTCTGCCCATTGAAACAGTCTTAACTATAAAAAATGGTGATGGAGATGAAGTTGGATGAGCATAGCAAGATATTTGTGATACACTGAAGGTTTAAAAAGATAGATTATAACACGTGCAGGGAAGGGACAGTTCCCTGACAGGGACCCACAGTGGGAAGGGGCAGAGTTCTCCGCACAGGATCCCTGTCCCTGAGGACTCTCCCTTCACGTGCCCCAGCACCCTCCCTGGGCCTGTAGCACAGCAGTAGGCACACAAAATGATAAGTTATCCGCTTTCCTGACATCTGCACAGCACCTTGAGCCTCTTATGGCAGGCACAGGTGTGTGGTGGTGATCTCGGTCCCTGGTAGCCAGCACATAGCACAAAGCACACTGCTGAGTAAACCAGTAAGTCCTCCCCTCACAACCACTTAGCCATTCTACTGGCTTCTCCATCTAAGGCCTCCCCCAGCTTCTAGCACCTTCTGTCCTGCTGCTGCTCTCTCTGCAGTGCAGCCTCTCAACTCCACTACCAGAGACCGCCCTCTCTCCTAAGGGTACAGAGGGTGCAGGGAAGTGCCCTGTTTGGGGCAAGCATGCCCAGGTGGTTCTGATGGGCACATACTTTGAGCAGCCCTGCCTGAACATCGTCAGCCTGCCCAGAGTGGGTTCCGGCAGCAGTGGGAATGGAACAGTCAACCCCCTGTCATGGCTTTTCCATTCTCCTCCCCATGCTGATACTGTAATAGAAGAAACATTTCCATTTCCTCCAAACTTCCCTAAGGCCTCAGGGGAACTCCGGGGGGGTCCTTCACCACCCCCCACAAGGAGGTGATTCTCTCTATGCCTTCCACCCATGCCCTCTGTGCCTGCTCTCCCAATCTGTGCTTGGGAGGGAGAGTAGATGAACAGGAGAGAAGGAGGGATGATGAGGAAGGATAAGAAGAGAAAGACTGTGAGTTCTGGGTGAACCAAGAGACAAAAGCACACACACCATCTAAACCACAAGGGACGTTCACACTGGTCTCACTTCCTCACAGTGGAGGCTGATGGCCTAGAACAGTGGTAGGCAAACTCATTAGTCAACAGAGCGGCAAACAGGTGCTTTAGAGCCGCATATGGCTCTCGAGCTGCGGTTTGCCGACCACTGGTCTAGAATGTCCTGGCTTGGCAACCTAGCAGGCAACTCCCTGCCACTGGCCACCTCCCTGGGGCTCTGGAGAAATAATGAACACAGGCGCCTCCTACTTTGCTTCCTTACTCTCCACTTCCCAAACTGTCACAGACCAAACTGGTTCCAGCTGGTTTCCCTGCATGTAGATGAAATTACTCACTCACTGCCAGTGGTGTCCAAAGAGATGACAAATGGAGACGACATTCATGGAGACAAATTCCATCTGCCTAGAGCTTTCTCTGCAGCCCTACCTACCTGGTCCCAGGTGTGTCCTGGTCTAGGGAAACACCTTGTGCCTTGGGTTCAGACCTTGGCTCCCCTACTTATCAGCTGTGTGGCCTAAGGCAAGTTACTTAATCTTTCTGTGCCTAAGTGTCCTCATCTATAAAATGGAAGTAGTGACTATTTACTTCATAGGGCTGTCCGGAGGATTAGCTGAGTTCATATTTAGAAAGTGCTTGGCACAGTTTCTGACACATAATAAATGCTCTGTGTGTTGGTAATCATCATCATCGCCATCACTTTTACTATTTATTATGAACCCTTATTTCTGGATTTCTAAAAATTGGTCTTCTTCTCTCCTTCCAAATCATGCTTCCCTGCCTCATCATTTACCAAGAAGTCTGTTCTCAAGGTCCAAATCATGTCTCAAATCTAAAATACGATTTTTCTTTCGCAAACTCTCTTCCTTTTTGCAGACCAGACTCATTCCTTTGTGGTGTCTTATGACCCTCAGGACACTGGATTTTTCTCCAGCAAAAGCAACAACGTATCCTTTGTTCATCTGAATTTGTATTGGTAATTGCTGCCGGTTTACAAAGCTCCTTCACTTCCACTGTGCCGTTAATCCTTTATGGAGGTAAGTGGTTTGCCCAGAGCCCTTTCCCTTCCATCTGCAGCTGGTAAATGGCAGAGGTGCAGCTGTACTCCTGGCCTATCTGATCCCACTGTCAGTCTTCTCTCCAGACCGCACCTGCCTCCAGTGATACCCAGAAGACTACACCTGAGACCCACCACTGTGCAGAGAAGAGAAGTTGCCCAGTGACCCACGCCTTTCCCTTCTTGCCTGTTTAGGGGTCTCTAGAACAGCCCGTCAGAACAGACTCCTAATGAAAAAAACTGGTGACAACGATGAATTTGGGTCAACATGGAAAGATGTCTGTGACACAATGTTGATTTTTAAAATAGGTTACAAAACATTGTGTACAACAAGGTTTCATTTTTGTGAAAATACACACACCCACACATAAAGAAAAAAAGGCTGACAGTGGCAGAATAATAAAGTTTTTATTCTTTTATATGATCTGTATTTTCTCACTTTCCCACAAAATGCATTACTACATTTTGTAATTTAGGACCTGGACAAATGGACACAGGCTCAAGGGCTGCTGGTCTGGAGCTTCCTCCTCACTGAGTAGCAGTGGACACACAGGGAGAGTCTCACCTCTGTGCGGGCTCTCTGATGGAGACCCAAGGCAGCCCTCCTTCCAGGAAGACTTAGTTCCTTCTCAATGGCATAGTGAGACCAGGATGGGCACCCACATGCCCGTGGAGAGAGAAAGAGCTATCACCTTCACACCATACTAGCACAGGCAACCCACTGACATGTTTTGTCATTTGATCCACACATAGCCTTTGAGATGAATCATGCAGGTATTATCCTCTCATCTGAGACCTAAAGAAGTGAAGGAATTTGAACAAGATCCCACAAGGGGAAGGACCAAGCATCTATAGAGCCCATGTTTCTTGACACTAAGCTTGCCTCATTCACACCAAGACCTATTCGATGGTCCAGGCTACTGTGCCAGGGATCTGAGAAGCCACCCTTGCCCTCTTGTCACCCGAAAACTTTCCCCTCCTGGCCTTCCTGGGGGCTTCCCACTCCCTATCTATCGTGAATGTCCTGGCTGGCGCACTCTTAGCCAGGTTTGCTAGCACTGCTATAACAACATGCCATAAAATGGGTGACTTATACAGCAGAAATGTATGGTCTCTGGAAGCCAGAAGTTGAAGAACAAGGTGTGGAAAGGATTGGTTTCTCCTGAGGTCTCCCTCCTGGGCTTGTAGATGACTGTCTTCTTCCTGTGCCTTCACACAATCTTCCCCTTGTGTCTGTCTGTGTCCAAATTTCCTCTTTCTATAAGACACCAGTTGTATTGGATTAGGGCCCACCCGAAAGACTTCATCTTAATGTCCTCTTTAAAGACTCTCTCTCCAAGTATAGTCACATTCTGAAGTACTAAGGGTTAGGACATATGAATTGGGGGTGGGGATATGACTCATCTCATTACATCTGGCAAAGTCCCCCATACCTGGAAGGGTGCCCCAAATCTCTCCTGTTGACATTTCGTTAGAAACTGGATACCACTTATGTTAGTAACCCCTTGATTCCTGAGGGAGGATGAGATGCCAGAGGAGAAAACTGGTAGTGACACCAAGTTTAGGGGGTGCAACACAAGGGAGCTGGGGAGATGGGTGCTGTTGAAGGCAGGTCCCTCACAGGCTGGCATCAATTGAGGAGGACCATGGAGGAGTCCATGGAGATAGTCATCCCCCTTGTGGTTGAGGCAGGTGTATCATGAAACATTTGTACTTATAGAGGGGAATTCTTATAGGACAATTGCTTTCCTGGGTGGGGTGGGGGATTAGAAAACTTGGGGATTTCCTCCATCTGCTCCCTTCCGTTCCCATGGCTGTCTTCAGTCCCAAGCTCCTCCTCCTGTGTTAAATAACAGAAGAAAGAGAAAGAAGAGTGTTTTGGGGAAAGCCTTAATGCAGTGGTTCTCAACCTGTGGGTTGCGACCCCTTTAGGGGTCGAACGACCCTTTCACAAGGGTCACTTAAGACTATCAGAAAACACAGATATTTACATTACGATTCATAACAGTAGCAAAATTACAGTTATGAAGTAGCAATGAAGATAATTTTATGGTTAGGGTCACCACAACATGAGGAAGTGTATTAAAGGGTCGCAGCATTAGGAAGGTTGAGAACCACTGCCTTAATGGTTGATACCAGGAAAGACACATCTCAGTGGAAAAGAGAAAAGAATCCACATACACTGACATTGTTAGGTGCCTGTGAACTTCCAGAGACACTGCGCCAGGCCCTTTTGAGGGCAGTAGAGTTGCCATGGTATAATGGGGAAATAACTTGTGTTCTCATCCCTGGGGACCCAGCAAGCACTTCCCTCTGATCTACCACCTCCAGGGGTGAAGACTCTGGTCTTTATTGTCAGACCCTGAGAATAAAGACCAGAGTTTGGCCATTTGGACCTCAGCCGAGAGGAGACAGGTGGTGCCTGAGGCCAGGAGAAGAGATCCTGGGAGCAGAGGCTGCCCCAGTGCCACCTGCCCCCATTCCACTCCCACCAAGCCAATTTGTGCATGTCTTGGCCGCTCAAAATAGACCAAGGTTCTAGAGGAAAGAGCTTGTGTCATCTTCCTTTATATTCTCAATGCTTTTCCTTCCTCTCCACCTCCCCCCCTAAAATAATAATAACTTTCCTAGCCCTGGGCAAGAATGAGCACTTGTTAAATGTTGGCTGAATTAAATTAAATTAAACAGGTCAAAAAATAGTTCCTTGCCTGCCCAGTCTTCATCATCATTGCCATCATCGCAGGCTAATATTTCATGTTGTGTCTACACTGCTCTAGGTTCTGGAGAAGATCCGTAGATCTATAAGTTCTGGCAGATCTAGAAAGAGCTTCTGGCTAATGCTTCAGGGAAGGGAGGAAAGGTAGGAATTTACTGAGCCCTTCTGCAAATTTTTGTAAAACTGGCTTTTCTCCATTCTCATCCCACGCACACCCATGTACGCTCATTTGAAACATTCTCAGTTCAGATAAGATGTTTCGGCCATAAATCTATTGTGGTGGGGCAAGAGGTTTTATTTAGCAATTACACCGAGTACTATTGCACAGCAATTATCAGCTCAAGGAGGAAAGGAGCCCAGCCTGCCTATCTCCCTTATCTGCAAGCTCTGGCTGAGATGTCTGTCAGAACCAGAGCCAGCAAGCTGCCTTTCAAGTTTGACATCTCTGAGGCCTGGCTACATGGGACTGGCCTTGGGGCCAGGCAAGGTGCTTCCACACAGAACTGGGACTGGGTGCGCCCTCCTCATATGGAGGGGAGTGTGGTGTGGCTCTCAGAAAACCCCCTCAAAAGCAGGAGATTCTCCTTCACCCCTAGATGTCTGGGAAAAGGGGCCTATATTGTCCTGTAAACCAGGAATCTAGTCCTCCCAGGCCTCCCAGTGCCTCTGGAGTCTGGATCAGGAGCATTTGCCCCTGGAGTTTCCTCAGAGAAGGCGGCAGTGTTCCCAAAAACAGACTAAGAGCCATCATCACAGAAACTAACCTGTGCATTTCACCATAAAATTTACAAAACACCCACTCCCCATTATCTCCTGAGCTATTATTATTTCACAACACTCCAACGAGGTCAGCAGGGTAAGTGTTATACCCCTATTTTTTCAGATGAGTCACAATGAGATGAAGTGAATTATCCAAGATCACACAATTAGTTAATGACATATATTAGGTCAAATCATCATAAATTGCCAATAAAGATGGGGTGATCACAGGCCTTCTTCCTCTAAATTCAAAGGGCACCAGGAGGCCTTGACCTGGAAAAGCCTTTAAGGGAGTCAGGCTGTCCACATCCGGACCACTCACAGCCATAAATCCCATCGTGAAATTGGCAGGGGTGGGAGTTGGAACCCCACCTTAGTCTTCCTTTATCCTCCACTCCCTTCTGTGCTCCAGGACTCACGGAGTAACTGGTCAACCTCAGCCAGTTCTCAAATGGCCAATGAACAAGGAGCTGAGTGAAGAAGGCATTGTCACTCACCTTCCCAGCTCAGGTTGTACTTGCCAAACTGAGAGACTCGGTGTTGCAACTCTTCTGTCTGCGGAGATGGATCTCTTCTCGTGGCCTCAGGCACCACCTGTCTCCTCTAGGCTGAGGTCCAAATGGGCAGCTCTGCCCTTGTCCCCAGACTCCAGGACACCGCTCTCAAGCTAGCAGGACCTTTGCATGGAGCTGCCTTGCCTCATTGCAACCTCCGTGTCTAAAATCAGTTACTCTATTCACTTTTACATCTGACTTTGTCTCTTCTCTCTCGCTCGCTCTTGCTTCTACTCTCCAAGCTCAATACCTCAACACGTCTCCAAATTCTCTCTGTTCCTTTGCCCAACCAGCAAAAGTCCCATCCATAATATCATACAGTATTAAATCTCACAGAGTTCTACCAAGAAGTTCAAGGGGACCTACAGAAAGAGTGCTGTGGTTCTTTCACTTCACAGGAAAAGCAAAGAGACCCATCATACTTGCCACAGAGCATCTCTCCCCTCCCTTGCCTGTGGCCCCTGCTCTAGACTTGAGCTCCAAGAGATTGAATAGTGTCTCTTTTCCTCATTACCCTGCACACAAGACATTCCTGGCATGCAGTAGGGGCTCAGCCATCCTCCCTGCACCAGGCACTTAGAACTTACACTCCATAACACCAGTCTCTCTTCTTGTGTTCTCCAACTTTTCGAAAGAAAGCAGAAAACAAACAGAAGGACAGAGAGTCTAGGGACCACCTTCACACTGTCTGACTACTTTCCATTTTTAAATCTGTCTACTGGTTCCATTTTAAACCTGTCTGACTCCATTCATCTACCCAACCTTACTTCCTGACAGGTCCTGACAAACACACTCTTAAGTGTGAACACATAGATCTTGATCCAGACCCGTGTAATTCTAGAAGCAGTGCCCAGCCCTTGCTGCCCTATGGAGTAGGCAACTGGCAGGATTTCAGAGCATGAGAATTACAGGTCCCTGCCTCAAAAATGCATTGTCTCTCTTGTCAGTGCTAGCAACTATTGACAGGGAACAAAGCCCAGCTTTATATAACCAAGGATGAGGCTATCAAGCAAATAAGTCTGACTAAATATTGACTTAAATTCACACTAGAGTGTAAATGACTGCTAGCACATCCTTTCCTGGGAGCTAGCTGATGGGGATACCTGAAAGGGCAGTGAAGTCCCTCCTTACAGCAGAAGAGGAGGAGGAATCAGAGTCCAGGCTGTTACATTGTTTCTCCCAGTGGAGAAAGCACTGGTCTACCAGCAGGAACAAGAATGCTAGTCCCAACTCTGCCTAGATCTCAGCCTAAGAATGTTGTTCTACTTCTTTGAGCCTCCATTTACAAATCTATAAAGTGGGATCATTAAACTAGGTGATCTCTAAGGTCCTTTCAAGTTCTGGCAAACTGAGACATAGTTATTTCAGTTATGCCGCCAGCCTTTCAGGTATGTGTTTTGTTTATATTTCTAATACAGTGGTACCTCAAGATATGAGTTTAATTCGTTCTGTAACCTTGAGGCATGGGAAACTATGAGACGCTCGAGTCGCGGTAAACTGGTGGGTCATGTGCAGCTGGCCGATCCACAAGATTACTCCTATCTCAAATGTTGCTTGTATTTCAAAGCAAAAATTGCTTGCTCAATGGCTCGTATCTCAAAAATCTCGTATGTTAGGGCACTCGTATCTCGAGGTACCACTGTATATTTTTGTTGATTTCCGAGAGGGAAAGAGAGATAGAAACATCAATGATGACAGAGAATCATTGATTGGCTGCCTCCTGCAAACCCCCTTACTGGGGATCAAGCCTGCAACCCAGACATGTGCCCTTGACCCATCCTCCTTATAGGGAAGTAACCCCCAGTCCACAGGCTGATGCTCTATCCACTGAGCCAAACCAGCTAGGGCTCAGGTGTATAGTCTTAACCTAGCTGTGTACATATAACAACTATTTGTCATGAATCTGCCTAAAAATTCCCATTGTTCAGACCACAAGTCAAATAATGTATACCAAGTGCACTTATTAGTAGGAACCAAGGTCATCACAGTCTTGAGGAGTACAGAGAAACAGAAGACAGACTCTCAACATACTGCAAAGAATAGGAGTTGAGGTTCAACTAGACATGAGGCCAGACTCTGCAATAGCACATATGAAATTACAATAATCCCTCAGATTATTACCCATTATCTAATTTGATCATTTCATCTCTAGAACTGTGTGAAATAGACAAGGGAAGAGTTATGACCCCATTTTATAGACTGAGAAACCGAGTCTCCAGCAAGTAAGTGGCAGGCAGGATTCAAACTCAGATCAAGTGAGTCCCCTCCTTCTGTCCTCCCACCCCCATCCCATCACTGCCTCCCTTTTCTATTTTCTAGCCCTGCTCCCAGATCCAAAACCAGGCTCATGAAAGGCAGGGGGAGATCAACTTTGGAAATAAACTCAAGTGAGAAGCAAAGACAATAGAAGCTAAAGGACCCCCCTTAGCTCTGTCTCCTCTTTCCAGCCTCACTGCCACTGGGGCCTGGGAGCAGAAACCACCCCACCATCCGCTGCTTATTGCTGTGCCTTGGCGGGACAGCCCCTAGTCTCCATGACCTGGTTAGTTGGGTGGTTTAGTTGCTTTCCCCTGATCTCTGCCCAGCCAGGGCCAGGTTGACTCCAGAATAATTGCAAAGCTGGAGCCTCCTGCTTGTGACTAATCAAGCAGGTAGGACAGAGGTAAGAACAAACCCAACCAGGGAAGGGGGTGGGGGGGGAGAGAGAGAGAGAGAGAGAAAGAAAAACAAAGAGAGAGAAAGAAAGAAAGCCGCTTTAATAATAGGGTAATTGCCCTGTTTAGGATTACAATCTGCCAGCATTTCACTAAACTTTATGACACACGATGACAAGTTAATAAGCCAGATACCTCACTGTGTGTGTTAAACAGATGCCCCAGCCTCCTTGCAGGAAAGTAACCCCCCAGCAAAAAAAAAAAAAAAAAAAAAAAAAAAAAGCAAGGGGTGGGTTGGGGGGGAAGGGGCCAGGAAGGTGGAGAAACTGGTTATTTCTGTTGTCAAAATGGCCCCAGCAATAAATCACCATTAATAATACTGTCATCTATCAAAGAGGAGCTCTGGTGCCAAGGCCTTTGAAGTGGCAGCACCTATAATTTCCCACCTATAAAAGGTACCTTTGTGCATATGTCATGCTGGAAGCTGACAGGAGCAAGACGCCCAGGAGTTCATAACTTCTCCACGCCCATCCCGCCCATCCCACTCTCTGCCACAAGCCCATGAAGCTCCCACTCTCTCCCGCAGCCGCAGCCGGTGGGGCCTGGGGCCCAGGCTGTCTCCTCTGGGTCCCAGGTCTGAGAGGCAGGCGGGGCTGCGGGCCTCCAGCAGCCAGCACAGGTGGGGGCGTGCTCGGAGGGGGCGGGAGTCCAGGCAGATCTGGGAGCTCCCAGCCCCCGCTACAAGCCTCCTCGGGAGCTTCCCCTCAACCCTAACCCCCCAAAGGAAGGCCTGGGTGGGCCTGAGGGCTAAGGCAGTGCCTCTCAAGGGGTGGACCCTGTCATCCAAGTCACCCCAGGCACCTCCCCAAACATTACTAGGTAAGGCGCTCTATGGGAGGAGTGGTCATGGAGTCTCTATCTTAACAGGCTCTCCTAGGAGAGGTTCTCAAACACATACAGAGTCTGAGGCGCCTGGTCAGTGGTCCCTTCCCCTCTGGCCGACCAGGAACCTGGGAGCCGTGGGAGGGCAGCCATTGCTGCAGCCATTGCTGCATATTCAGGTCTCAGGAGGAAGACAGAGCAGAACCTGGTTAGAGCTAGTTCTAGCTGCCATAACCAGGTACCAGACGGGGAGGCTGGACAACTGAAGTGTATATTGTCATAGTTCTGGATGCAGAAGTCCAGGACTGAGGGGTTGGCAAAGTGTTTCCTCTGAGGCCCCTCTCCTTGGCTGTAGATGGCCGCCTTCTCCCTGCATCTTCACCAGGTCTTCCCTGTGTATGTGTCTGTGTCCAGATTCCCTCGTCTTAGAAGGACAGCAGTCATAATTATCTCTTTTTCACTTCATTCCCTCTTTAAAGACCCTATGTCCAAATACAGTCACATTCTGAGTGGCTGGGGGCTGGGACTTCAACCCACAACTTTGTGGGAAACACAATTCAGACCATAATACAGCTCAGAACAGGAATGAATCCCCCATAGATGAAACAAAGGCCCTAAAGCCACCTAATCTCGTGGCAACCTCTGGAATTGGGATAAGTCTTCTTCTGAATTCATGAAACCCAGTTGTCTCTAGGGCTTCCCCTTCTGGGTGATCTGTCCCTAGACGTCAACAGAACCAGCATTCCCACATCTTATTCAAGAGGGAAAGATCCTCCTCATTTCTCCCGGAGTGAAGTCCTTTCCAATGTGACTTAAATCAAGATCCCAAGTTGCCTCTAAAAGTGGCCATTTATTGAGCTCTTACCGTGACCCCAGCACTGCCCCCAAGAACAAGTGTCATTTCCTTGGTGCAACTACCTCCAAAGGTCAAGTACAAATGAGGAAACTGTGAGGCAGTTTGCCCAGGTCCACAGCCAGCCAGGGCCCACCTGGAACCCAAGCCTCTGTCACTCCAGCACTCACGTCTTCATCCCCCTTCTTCTCTGTCTCCTCCCTCCACATGTAGCTGCTGAACTGTCAATGTTTGAGCTGCTGGGAATTAAGGATGAGACTTTTAACATTTTATAGAGGATTTAAAGCTACTTTTATCTGGGAGGCATTTTTCTGAAATCGTGGCCATATGCGTTTATGTGTTTTATAGAAGCACATATGCAGTTTATTGACAGCAATTTGTTTTATGATTCAGCTCAGGCTTGAGTTCCTCGGATCCCCACCCTGGGGCCAGGATCCCTCTCTGCCCATGGTTCTCCCTTCTGCTGCGATTCCCTTCTCTTCTCTGGGCCTCCATTTTCCTCCTGAATAAATGAAAGGGTTAAGCCAAATTATTCCTGCAGCCCCCCTCCCTTCATGAGCACTTCTGATTCTTCAGGAAAGGGAATGATGTGAGTTTGCCTAAACTGTCCTCCTACCCCTTTCTGGAGGGCTAACAACTCAGTCCAGACCTTCCACATGCCCTGAGGTGACAGGGAAGCTCAGGGCCTCCTCTGCACCCACACGAGGAATCCCTGCAGCCAGGGCCCACCTGGGACCCCAGCCTCTGTCAGACCATAATAGAGCCCTACTCTCAGAACAGGGTGCCAGGTGAGCGCTGGCTGTAGGTGGGCCCAGGTCTGTCCAGGGGAGGGGCACCCTGTCTGCACACCAGCTCCTCACCACCCACTGTGTCTGGGATCCTCCAGCTCCACCTTATTTTCTCCACCGGCCTTGAATTTCCCATGGGTATCAGTCCCTGAACTGTCTGCAAAAACCCACAGGCGCTAGCTCCCTGGGCACCAGAGACTGGCGAGGAGGGGTTTCCTAAAGGGCAGGGGCCCTTTCTCAGTGTTTTGAAGCCTGGTGGATGCTCCTGAGGCCTGGAGACTCAGCTCTGGTTTGGGAGTTGGGAGAATGGTTCTGTGGTCTGGCTGCCCTAAGGAGCCCGAGGTGTGGGATATGAGCAAGTTTTTCATGCTTCTGAGGGGCTGGGTTCAAGGGTCCTTGGCGGCACTTGTGGCTCTGAGTTTCTGTCTCCTCCATCGAGTCCATTCACCTACAAAGGCATCGTAGCCTCTCTCTCTCTCTCTCTCTCTCTCTCTCTCTCTCTCTCTCTCTCACACACACACACACACACACACATACACACACACACACACACACAAAGTGACCACTGCTGCGCCCCTCGCTCTTGCCTCCCCTTCCACGGGCTCTGCTTCCTCTCCCACCGCAGCAAGCACGCCGCGGCCTCCAGGAGCAGCTCGCAGAGCAGGACGGCTGTGGCTCCTGAGAGGACAGCTTCTTGGCAGACATGGGGGTGGGTGGAGCAGAGGAAATTTTTTCCTTTGAGGCCCAAAGGGCTGTCAACCGTCTTCAGCTGCCCTGAGGCCTGACAGCCACAGAGAGAGATTTACAACCTGGACAGCTTTGATCCAGGCCTCTGATAAACATCAGGAACAGTTCACTCTGAGCCGAGAGGGGAAGGGAAGAGGCCTCCCGGAGGTCTAACGTCCTCTCCTCCGACATCTTGAGGGACAGGGATGTAAGGGGTGCAGAAGCGGGGCCCCTGAAACCACAAGCAGCATGGCTCGGGCAGAGGCGACGATTCCGTCAAAAGTAAAACCGGGAAGGGGTGGAGGCTCTGGCCCCGGCCTCTGAAATTCCCTCACACTTGCTCACCTGTTCTTCCCTGATGCGTTGCTGTGTTTCTGTAAACACAGAGAGACCGGGGAGAGAGCACCAGATAAGATGTGAGCTGAGAAGGGCCCGTTTCACCCCGAGGGCTCTCGGGTTCTGTTGTCCCCCTTCTTGTTGTCGATACCGTTGTTCTTAGCGATGGTGGGGGTGGTAAATGGCTGGGTTGTATTTCATCCCTGCTTCCTTGCAGAAGGGCAGAAGGCGGGACAAGCTCCCTGTGGTCACAGAGCCCTGGTGGCCATGCCCTTTGCCCTCAGGTCGGCCCTGCAGGCCGGCCGGGGAGCCATATGCCCCTGGGAACCCCCCCAGCTCTGCCGATGGAGAAGATAGCCCCCAAACCCAGCTGTAACCAAGGGGAAGAGGGAGCCAGGTGCTTTCATCTGGACACTTTCTCAGATTGGTTGCCTCAAGTTTAAAGTCTCAGTCACCTCTGTAAAACTGTTCCCGTCCGTCCCTCTGTCTACCTGGAGAGCTGGACTGGGGCCTTCACAGAGCAGCCGAAAGGCGGGGTCTCTGCCCACAGGATCCACCGGGTAATACAGACATCAGGAGACAAACCGCCCAGAAGACACCCTGAGAAACTTGCAGGTCTTCCTCGTGCCCCACAAACCAGCTGCGGCCCGTGCATGCAGAAATAAATACATATTTGCTGAGCACCAAATTGGGTCTAATGACCCTGGCCTGTCTCACAGGGTCATCTTGAGAAATAGCTGATGTCAGACGATGAGCGTGAGCAGCTGTTCTCCATTTGCACTCAACAAGAGGAAAGGGCCTTAAATTACAGCGGGAGGGATTAAGGTTAAACATTAGGAACAGCTTCCTGGCTAGGAGGGTTGTGAAACACTGTAATGTGTTACCCAGGGACTGCTGTAGACATTCCTTTTTCAATGAGACTTTAAAGAAGAAGGAGGTTGGTGATCTGCCCAGGCAGTTTTATTAGGAACTTTATTAGGTCACCTGGTCCATCCTCCTGAAGGCCAGGGCTTGGACTGAAGAGCCACCTAGCAAGGCCTTTCCGGATACAGGATGACCTCTACGGTGCCTTACAATCCAAATGCTACGATTCTGAAAAAGCTCTCTCCATACCCTGCACAGTGAAGAGAGAATCCAGAGCCATCCGCAAGACCACCCTTGGGGACCTACTTCCAAGCCTTTGCTGGTGGTGGTCAACGTTAACAGTAAGAGGAGGAAATAGGGTGATTAAAACCCTCTGGAAACCAAGGGTATTTACCGCCCACACCAAGAGAAAACCCCACTCTCCAAGGGACTGAGAAATCATAAGCCTGTAACATCTTATGGCCAGGAGGACAATACACCCATTTTAGGATGAGGAGACTGAGGCCTAGGGATGGCCAGTGCCTTCACACAGTTACTTTGTACCAGAGCTGGGCCTGGAAAACTCTGAGTAAGAGCCTGACTTGACCACTAACCAGCTGTGTGGCCCTCAAATAAGTCATTCAGCATCTCTGCTCCTCAGAATCCTCT
This sequence comes from Lasiurus cinereus, assembly GCA_011751065.1. Taxonomy (NCBI): domain Eukaryota; kingdom Metazoa; phylum Chordata; class Mammalia; order Chiroptera; family Vespertilionidae; genus Lasiurus; species Lasiurus cinereus. The sequence goes on along the minus strand of JAAGEH010000046.1, from coordinate 1,325,822 downwards.
ACAAAATGGGACTATTAGCCCTAACCAGTTTGGCTCAGTGGATAGAGCATTGGCCTGTGGACTGAAAGGTCCCAGGTTCGATTCCAGTCAAGGGCATGTACCTTGGTTGCAGATACATCCCCAGTAAGAGGTGTGTAGGAGATAGTTGATCGATGTCTCTCTCATCGATGTTTCTAACTCTCTATCCCTTTCCCTTCCTCTCTGTAAAAAATCAATAAAATATATATTTTTTTAAATGGGACTATTATAAATATTAAACCTAAACCACGGGGCACCGCCATCAATTCTGGGGCACCCTGGGTCTAACCTTCCTGCTCTTATTATCATCATCCTAGTCCAGCTGCCTTAAACATAGACCTCTAATGTGGAAGCAATTCTTTTGAATTTTCACATTAAGAGAAAAAGAAAATGTTTGATCTTTAAGGCCAGGAGGTATATAATTAATCTTAGTCATCCTCCTACCCAAATCTGCTCACTTCGCAGAGGAGGAGATGGAGATTACCCGCAGGCTCTCAGAGAGAAAGACAGGAGAGAACATGCTAGAAGGGGTCGGGGTTGGGGAGAGAATGCCAAGGGCAAGCTTTGTTGACCAGAGCCAATCTGCTGCTCCCCGGCCCTAGGTATGATTTCTATGCATTAACTTGAAATCCCAGGCAGTGCCTCAGTGGCCTCCCGTTCCATAGGCCCCAGTCACCTGATCTTGGGGTTAGCACCCGGAGGGTTGTGCAAAGCCACTGACCAATTGATGACCCCAGGGTGGGAGTTTGCTGACACCAGAGAGGACAGGCAGTTTGTTCACTGGCTTGGCCTTCCTAGGCCCTCCCACCACCGTCCTCCTGCCTCTTACCTTCTCCAGCCCTGCCCCCACACATTCACCTCTGGCTCAGCCCACCCTAGTCTCTAAAATTAATCCCCACCCAAGACAAGAGCCATTGAAAGACACACAAGGACATTTGTTAGCACCTCCTATTTGCAAGGCTGGGTGGGAGCAAATATTATTTGATTTGATCTGCCCCCCAATCATCATGCAAGAGAAGGAAACCAGGGTGAGAGAGGTTAACCAAGCTGTGCTGGTCACACAAGAAGCAAGAGTAGCAGATCTGGGATTAAACCGGGGTCTCTGAGTTCTGAAGCCGCTCCTCCTTTGCTAGGGCAGCTGACTGTGGATTCTATGCTGGAAGGTAGTGCAAACCAGCCTTGCCACTGCTGATGCCACCGTCTCCGCCTGTGCGGGGCCTGAGTCCACTTCTCAGGGAAATTCCACTTCCCCTGGGACTGGCAGAATCCCCTCCCTATCCCCTAGGTCTTGGAGTCCCAGATGAATCACAGGCATCCTTGTGGTCACTTGCCTCCCTGGATTTTCAAGCTTCCAGATTCTGTGTCACGGTGACCCTCCTGCCTTTCGGGAGGGTCCATCTCCTCACTCTGTCCCCTGGGTGTTTCCCTGTCTGTCACCACATCCTTGGGGTTACCTGATATGCCTGCAGAAAGGAACTCCTCAAAGGGCCTGCCCATCCGGGGGGCCTTCGCTTGCCTGCTGTTGGACCTGGCCCGATCCCCACCCCCACCCAGCCATGCCCAGACCGAGATGCTGCAGCTCTGGAGACACCCTGATAGGCCCTCCGTAGCAAGCAGTTAAAGAACAGACTGCAGTCAGGCTGACTAGCTGGGAGCTCCTGGGCAAGTTCCCTGTCTGTGCCTCAGGTCCCCCCTCTATAAAATGGAAATAGGAGAACGCGCCTCATAGAGTTAGTGTGGGAATTAAGTGAGTTCATATGTGTATGCAATTAGAACAGAGCCTGGTACATGATTAGGGCAGCATACATGTTACTAAACCAAAGTACATTCTAGCCCTGGCGCCACGGCTCAGCAGTTAGAGCATCGGCCTGTGCACCGGAGGGTCGCAGGTTCAGTTCCAGGTAAAGAGCATAGACCTGGATTGCAGGTTCAATCTCCACCCCCTGTCAGGGCCATGCGGAAGGCAACCAATGGATGTATCTCTCTCACATCTCCCTCTCTCTCTCTCTCTCTCTCTCTCTCTCTCTCTCTCTCTCTCTCTC
>JAAGEH010000046.1:1195553-1323752 GCA_011751065.1 Lasiurus cinereus | reverse complement strand
TCTCTCTCTCTCTCTCTCTCTCTCTCTCTCTCTCTCTCTCTCTCTCTTTCTCTGCCTCTTCCCTTCCCCCCTCCTTCCACTCTCACTAAAAATCAATGGGGAAAAAAATACCCTTGGGTGAGGATTAACCAAACCAAACCAAAAAGTCATGCCTAGACCCTCTAGCTTTAAAATCCCACACCAGGAGTCCCGCCGAGGCTTGAGGGGTCGGAGGGTTGGAGGAGGCTCCTCTCTCTCTCAGTAAAAGAGTCTTTGCGACCACAGCCCTGGAGTGGAGCCTCCGCTTCTGGAATACGTGTGAGGACGGGGAGCTCACTGCCTTCCAGCAGACTGGCCCCGTGTTGGGCAGTTTTCACTAGCTTTGCTGGTTTTGTTTTTACTCTGAGCTAAAGGCAGCCTGCCTGGAGCGTCCACGTCCTGGCCTGAGACCCAAGCCGGCTGCTCCCTTCTGCATGACAGGCCGGCCCCACCTTCCCCTCTCACCCCAGCTCTGGGCACCGGCGGCCGTGCCCGTGATTTACTGGTGGATTCTATGCTGGAAGGCAGTGCAACCCAGCCTAGCACATTCCTGCCTGCTCCCCGCACCTTGAGTCTCCAAAGCCCCATGGCTGGCATTCCGGCACGCACACCCCGTGTTGACAGCTCCCGGGGCAGTTCAGCCAGGCAGGGCGTGGTCCGGAGCCAAGTGGACGGTGCCCAGGGACACAGAAGAGAGTGTGGGCTCTGAGAAAGGCCTCCAAGCACAAGTCCAACGACAGGGAAGGGAGAGGCTTTTCCAGAATCTGCCTTAACACGGGCAGAATAGACAGGTGGCGGGCATCTGGGAGGCACCAGGAAGTCTCCTGCCCTTTTTAAGGTCTTGTGCTTTGGGCTTACGCATTGTCCTCTCCCCCTATTCCTCTGTTCCATGTAGAGGCTGGTGGAAGGGATAATACAGAAAGCCTGCAATACTTTGGTGCAAATGAAGCAGATGTTTTTGGAGAGCAAGTGACAGGACAGGGTACCTGGGGGAAAGAAGAGTCTGAAAACTAGAGGAAAGGGCACACTCCCTCTACGTCTCAGCTTGCCTGGAATGAGCGAAAGGGTGAAGATAATATCTCTTCTAGGGACTACCACATGCTATGCACTGTCCTTAACCACTGACCGAAACCAGCGATTTTCAACGAGTTAGGGGAGCACTGACCTCATTTCCCTTAAACAGTCAGATTTTTTAAAAGATACCAGCCAACACAACAATAGCCATCTGGTCTGAATGAATCAAAATTCTACCTATTTTTCCCTTGGTCAGTGTTCTCAGTGGTTAGAGCATCGATCTGAGCACCAAAGGGTGGCAGGTTCGATTCCCAGCCAAGGGCATGTACCAGGGTTGCAGGTTGGATGCCCGGCCCCGATTGGGGTACCTGCAGGAGGTAACTAATCAACCTCTCTGCGTTTCAGCTTCCCCCTCTGTAATATGAGGATAACAGCACCTAACTCCTAGGGTTTGGGGCATGATGAAACCAGTTCCTCTTTGTAGCACACTTAGAACAGTGGAGCACGGGTCACGTATGAACGCTGCGGAGAGCTCAGAGGGACCCCGAGAGGCCAGGCTGGGTTAGCCTCACAGCTTTCCCAAGCCAAACAGCCCAGCCACCGCTTTAAGTACCTCCCTCTGGGGTACCGGAGCCTTATGAGCAGGTGAGAAATACTTGCAGGCCCAGAGGTCATGGGGCCTTCTCCCCAGGCTTTTCGGAGATGTTGAGCTAAAGGTTCTAAGTGCTCCGTGTCTAGTAAACCTACTCGTACAGAGGAATAGAGCCAGCAGGTGCCAGCAGGACCCAGCAGGGCTTAGCAGGACCCAGCAGGGCCCAGCAGGAGTCAGCAGGGCTTAGCAGGACCCGGCAGGACCCAGCGGGAGCCAGCAGGAGCCAGCAGGAGCCAGCCACCATATGCCCTGAGGGGTTCTTACAGCAGGAGGGCTGAAGGCCCTGGGTGTGCATGAGGGTAGAGAGCTTCTCCACTCTGCCACACGTGCTCCCATGACATATAAACTTGCTTATCTCCTAATCAGCAAAGTTTCTTAATGGCTCAGAACAATGCTTGGTATCAGCCCGTGAGGGGAGAGTAGCTAGGGATGAAGACACTGCTAGTCAGAGAGAGAAGGTCCCTCCACCATCAAGGGTCACACACCACTCAAATTACCCTTCTCAACCCCCAGCTTTTATGTAGGATGTTCTTTCCAGCCAAGCGACCATCTCCAGACTCTCTCCATTTGAAATGAAAACACAGCTTACATCTCATCTCTTCTGAGGAGCTCCCCTCCCCCACTCCGCACCACCACCCATGCCTCTTTCTGCTTTCTCCGGCATCCCGGCATCCCGTCACAGGCAGCTCCTCAGAGCTCAGCATGCATGGTGCTCTGAGTCTGAAGGAAGAGCACAGGAGGTCTGCATCAGCCAGCCATGTTCCACCTGCCCTTTCCTGGCTGAGGTGCTAACCATCGCTGAGCCTTGATCTCTTTGCTCTGAACGGGGGATAGTTACAGTGCGTACTTGCCTCCTGAGAGCTAAGGGTAAAACACGTGCCTAACACAGAGTAGAAGATGTTACCTATGGACATCGTTTTATTTTTCCAGCAAAAGGCAGCTCGTGGAGTATTGAGCATAAAGTCATTTCTCAGTATTCACAGGAGATTGGTCCCAATACACCCTGCAGATACCAATATCTGAGGTTGCTCAAATCCCTTATATAAAATTGCACAGAACAATGCATACAGTCGGCCCTCCAAATCCACAGATCCCCCCCAACTGAGGATCAAAAATACTGTTTGCTATTTACGGTTGGCTGGTTCCATAGATATAAAATCAGTGCATAGGGAGGGCTGACTGTATTCTTGTTGGGACCCCCTGGGCACAACCAAGCCCTTGGTGGGCTGGGTAAAGATGAGCCCCAGCTCAGTCACCAGCTAGCTGTGGGACTCGAGGTGCCCTGCTTCCTTTCTGGGCCTCCGTTCTCTGGTCTGGGGGAGCTCAGCAGCCTCTCCTGACCCAAAGCGTAAAGAATGGTTGACAAATTCAATAATAGTAGCAAAGGGGCGTGGCTAAGTGCACCCAAAGTTGTTCAGACCTGGAACCTAGGTTTGAACCCTGGCCCCACCGTGACCGAGTCACACATCCTCTCAGGCATCCATTTCCTCATCAGTAAAGTGACGGTGACATCACTGACGTCACAGCGCTGTTATTAATACTTAAGTGGCAGAGTGTAAGCAAAACCCCTGGCATGTGACAAACGGACAATAGCTGCCACTAGTGGTGGAAGTTGTTGTTGGTTTGATTCTTATTGTTACTGCTAATCCCAAGAGGAAAAGACAAGGAAGGTACAGAGAATTCAAGCCACAGCTTCTATGACAGAATGACTTAGGGTCACTGCCTCTGATAGACCGGGTGGTAAAAATTTGAGAAATAATGAATTACGTGAACCCCAGAATTTCCTTTATCTCTAACGCTCAGTGTCCGTGGATTGAGCTGTACGCCATTCCCAGACCTCCCCGGCCCCAAGGCCCAGAAAGAAGCTAACCAGTTTGCACCCAGCTGTTTGTTGACCCGAAGACCCACAGTGCTATCTGGGTTTTACCCCTGGCTATCCAGTCAAGGTCCCCAGGCAGCCAAGGCACAAACCCAGCGTGACACCTATGAGACCTGGTCCCTCTCGGGGCTGAAATCATAGCCTCACTGCCCCTGGGGACCTCTCGGCCTGGCCAAAACCCGTCTCCAAAGAGCAGAACTGCTGGACAGGAATCCAGTGGCCTTTGGAGCTCCTGGGCTGAGGCATGCAGCAAATGTCCCAGGCAAGTCCCCCAGCCAGGAGGCCACGGTGACCATCCAGGGGAGGGCCTAGGTGGAGGAGAAGGGAGAGAAAAGAGTCCTCTGGGGACTAGGAAAGGAGTTGAACATTAAATCTCTTTCCCCACGCTGAACACTCCCAAAGCCTGCTCTGTCCCCACCCCACCAGGCCCTCCCCTGAGGTCACATGGCAGCCACTCACGCCTGGCCATTTGCCAACCTTGCAGTGTGGACTTCAGGTTGGGGAACTGAGCAACTCCAAGGTGCTGACCTTCCTGCCAGGGCCAGAACCAACACCTGTCGCAGGCATGAGTGCTAATGACAGGCCCAAGTCAGTGGCATTAAGGTTAACACCTGCATTAGTGACATGCCTTCCAAAGGTCAATGGTGCCCATTTAAGCAACTTGAGGGGAGGGCAGGAGGGAGGGGGCGATTTGCCTCCCTTCAGTCCAAGCAGGTGGCTCTATTACTTGTGCTAAAGCTCTCCCCAGTCACCCATGTAATTGAAGTAACTGGAAGGACTCTCTGGAGCAAGAGGAAGAGGGGAGAGGGGAAGGCACATTTGTCTTAAGAAGGCCCTGCTAGCTTGCTGCTGGGAAGGTGGGCTCTCTCTGTGTTCCGGGAGGGTGGCTTGTTGATGCCAGTACGGTAGCTCCTAGAAATGTTCTCCTGCTTCCTGGTAATGTGAACTAAGCCCGGAATCAGTAGATGAGGTCAAATCCACCATCCCTTTTGTTGGGCCCCCAAGACCAGCTGGCCCCTGCCGCCTTCCTCAGGCACACCTCTCCCCTTGCACTCTGCCTGTTCAGTTTCTGGGCCTTCTAATCCTCACTGCAGCCTCCTCCCCCTGCCACCCACAGGGAGCCCACATGCCTCCATTGCAGGACTTTGAGATAGCTCCTGACTTGGTGAGAACAGGAGAGATTTGAGCCAAAGACCTCCCCATGCAGAAATGATCACCCAAAGACTTCTAAGTGGAAGGGAGGGCTGGGTGACAGGTAAGTTTATAATGTCAGGCCCATACCCGTTCTTCAGAAACAGCGAGGCATGGTCACTTTCCTTCTAGTCACTGAACAGTCAAGAAAAATGCATGAAGGGTCAGTTTTGTGCCAGACACTGAGCTAGCAATCAGAGGAAAAAGATGTGGTCCCCACCTAAAGGAACTAAAATACAGTTGGGTAGATTAAGGGTCCTTGCTACAAAGGGCAAAGTGATAGATGCCTCAACAGAGATACAGGTAAAGATCCGTGGGAGCAAAAGGAAGGGACAATCCATAACCCATGGGGAGAATGAGGGAGGGCTTCTCGGAGGAGGAGGTGACATGTGAATCTTGAACGATAAGATGTGGATGTGAAGCAAGGGGGACAGCACATTTCCCTTGGAAAGAACAGCGAATGCAAGGCTCTGGAGAGGGGAGGTGTGACAGATGCTCCCGATGACAGCATGCATCATGGCCCTGGACATGCCAAGCGTTGACCTAAAAGTTGGGAGGAATGTATACAAAAATAACAGCTCCGTTTCAAGAAAGTGGAACAGGTGTGGGGTGGGGAGGGGGGAATCCAACACTGATTTTTGGGGTCTGTGCCTGTGATGCATGGTGGGTGGTGTTATTATTACAAAACGTTGTCAGGAATAAACCACAGGCCTCCCCACAGATGCCTCTGCCAGATGGGCAGACTGGCAGTATTTTGACCTCACTTGCGCCCTGGCCCCCAGGATTCTCGAAAAGCCTGTCCCAAAGAGCCTAAGTGCTTCCATCAGCAAAACAGAGATGGGAGAAAGGATGACACAGAAGCACCCAGACCTTAAGTAGCACCCTCTGTCCCCCGTCAGGGCAGCTTATTATTCACCCCACATAACACATTTCCCCTCTTCTCACGGGCCTCCAACTCACCTCATGAGGCCATTGTCCAATCGAGGCAGAGTGAGACCCCCGTCACACAGCTTAGCTCAAAGCAGAAGCCAGGGTGATGGCGGTGGCAACAGGTAGTACTTATTGCATCCCAGTCCAGTGCTAAATACCTGCTAAGACTCTTCCCTCTTGTAACCCTCACCTTCTCCTCATCTCCATGTTATAGGTGGGGAATCTCCGAGAAACTGAAGGAATTGCCCAAAGGTACACACAATCCGTTAAATGGTGGGAACAACTCTCAAACCAGTCCATGCTGACCCCACACCTCAAGGGCAGTCTTTCACTGCCATGGCCAGATGCGAACGGGCTTCAAGACCAGGATCAGGAAGGCCTATGGCTGGGGGCAAGGGAGAGGACCCCCAGGGACGGCTGCAGGAGTGGGTGGAGAGCCCAGTTCACTGCAGAGACCATTTTTCTCCTTTGCAGGAGAGACAAGTTCCCAAAGGCTGGCAGGGAGGAAAGCCGCGGGTGGGGTCCACCCCATGTTGGCCTGAAGACGGATTCCGTGTGGGGAAGGCGATGAGAGGAGAAGGGAAATCAAAGCAATAAAACTTCCCCTGCCACCGAGAGCAGGTAACCAGGGAGAAAACAGCGCCGGCAGCAGTGTATCCCTCGATCCATATTTCATAGGAGAGACGATAACAATTGGACATGTCACTCCCGAAAACCAGAAACTCAAAGCAATTTTAGATGAACTTTCAGAATGATGAAACAAATGGCCATGTTCATGTTATACACCAAATAAATCACACCAAAATGATAGTTGTAATTCCCAAAAGTACACAGAGAATTGATTTTACTATGACACTTATCATGATGAACGGGTACACCCCTGCCTGGGCCCATCTGAAGTGGCTGCTGCTTAACCCCTGCCTCCCAGGCCCAGCTCATTTCCACGCAGGGTCCCCCCCTCCTGCTCTCTGAGGCCCTGGCAGGCAGACCCTGCCTCCGGGGGCCAGACTGAGACCTGGGGGCCAGAGGGAGACCTGGCTCTGCCCCATGGGTCCCGGAAGCTGGATCACCACCAGCTTCCAGTTCACCCAGTGGGCACAGGAGCACAGGGGTCTGAAGCTGATCAAGCTTCCATCTGAAATGGAAAAGGGGCTCGCTGGCTACCTCTGTGTCTCTGTCAGACCCGCTGTTTTCACTGGTTGCCTACTTCACCTTCACAATTACCTTTGTACTGGGCATCATTACGTGGGCCTCTTTTCAGGTGAAATCATGGAGGCTCGGAGAGGTCACTTTACCCAGAAATTTGAATCAGGTCTTGCTAACTCCAAACTGGATTCTCTTCCCAACACATTCTGCTGGCAATGTGCTGCTAAGCCTCTTCCCCCAATGCTGAGCCAAAACTTCATTCATTCACCCACCCATTCCTTCATTCCGGGACAGCAAGTGTTTACTGAGCATCTAGTGGGTGTCAGGCACCGGGCTGAGAATACCATACAGGATAAGACCCGATTTCTGTCTCACAGAACTCACCAGCCAGCTCAGGGCTTGACATAAATGAATGAAAAATTGCTTCGGGGCACATGCATGGCGCTGTCCCCACATTAAGGGGGAACTGCCTGGGTCAGGCAGGGAAGAGGAGGCTCCCCTGAGGAAATGACAACTGAACTGAGAGCCCAAGGATGAGATGATGTCACCAGGCCAAAGGACAGCTGAGCAGTGGGGAGCAGAGCCTAGAGGCAGCCGAGGGGGCTGGAGAGGAAGAGGAAGGCAGGGAAGCGGCTGTCAGAGGAAGCCAGAGGCGGGAGAGCTGAGCCTGCACATCAAGGAGCTTTTTCCCATCATGCAGCCGCCAAAAGGCTTAAGCGGAAGGGACATGATCAGATTTGTGTTTCCAAAGCTCACTCCGGTGCTGATTCAGGGACGGCGCCAAGCTTAGTCAGGTTGAACGGAGGCTGAGCTTGTTTTAGGTTGGAGGCCTAGAAGGCGGAAGGTCTTGTATCCTTACGAGAATATTTGCATTCTGCCAACTGGAGGTCAGAATTATATTGCTTGCCATCAAAGGCTGCTGTGAGGCTTAGAGAACAAAGAGTAGATAGAACATGTTCTATAAAATAAGCTATAAACATCAACTCAGGACAAAATCAAAGAGAGCTGCTGAAAATAAAAATAGATGATGTCTCAGAGTTAATGTCATAAACAAAATCTTTTAGCTCTACGGTGCCGTTGTTTTTACACTTCTAACTTCAGAGCTGAGATAACGTGAGCTGTTTTGTTTTGTCAAGGGTGTTTTTCTGGTTTGGTTTGGTTTGGTTTGGGGTTTTTTTGTCTTTTGTTTCCTTATTGTAGCTAATACAATCCCAATGCCAGCCCTTACTTTGTGACTTGGACAAAAGCCTCAACGTCTTTGAACTCCCATCTTCCCTCTGGCTCTAAATGATGATCCTGTGACATACAGATTCTGTAAGCAACATGCACATTTACATCAGACAGTGAATGCTTGTCAAATTCAGTCACTGCAGATTTACAGTCAGTCCTACACCAAAGAACAAATAACAGGAAAGGCCTCTGACTCCCACACCCTGAAGCACAGACCACTGGGCTCAAGGATTCTGACTCGGGGCAGAAGACATACTTTTAAAACCACAACCATGACAACTTGCCCCATGGTTTCAAGAGGTGTAATGGAACAAAATTGTCATCCCAAAATTGCAAAAGAACGAAAAAGCAGGACTCGGGTAAGTACCTCCCAATAAGTTTATTCTCTCTTGACTTCTCCAAATAACAAAGCAAACACTTTACAAACCAAACTCGAAAAGAGAGAAATTTGAGTAAAGTTCTTGTGCCCAAATTCAAAGGAAACCGATTACAGTGACCACAGTATAACTTAGCAAAAACCTAGATCCAAGGTCCTACCAGAGGCCTTTAAACTAGTAACTTTCAAACTCACGTAGTAAAGGATGAGAACACAGTTAAAGGAAGAAATGCCTCACCAATCCCCATGGGGTTGATTTAAGTTATTTTAATACTTATAAATACTAACCTAGGTATAAATCCTTACACCTTAAATCCATAAGAGCTGCTAGCTCTTATGCAAACATAAAATAAAACAAATGTATAGAATTAATGCGATTAAAACTACCAAACCAACACAATTAGAATGAACAACATTAGTTTTCTATGGTGAACAATGATGCTTTGCAGAAGCTGTTCCCAGTGTTGGGCTTATCAGCAGAAACATGATAGTGTCACCTTGATCCTTTGGACTTTAACATGATGGACCATCATTTAATCCAGAGGTTGGCAAACATTTTCTGTAAAAGGCTCAGTGGACCTAGGGGCTCTGTTACACACTACTTAACTATATCGTTGTACCATGAAATTGGCCGTGGACAATGCAAATGGATGGGCCTGGCTGTGTCCCAATAAAACTTTATTTATGAAAACAGGTGCCAGGCAGGATTTGGCCCCGGGGCCATAGTTTGATGACTCTTGATTTCATCCATCATCTTTATTATGTCATCATTTGGCTTCTTGCCTTTTAACAACAAGTTTCACTCTTAACTATTGATTTATTGTTTTTATGGTACAGTCAATTCAATAATTCACTCTAACATGCAACTTTGAAAAAAATTAACAACATTTTTCTTGCGTATTTACCATCACTGCTAAAGAATTGGTATTTTTTTTAAAGGCAGGATCTGAGCAATATACCCTCTCAAGTGGAAATGGGTACATTTGTGTTCTATGTACCTAGAGGCCCATAGACCATGTGGCTGCTCAGTTCTGTCATTTCTTCTATTTGAACTAACAATTAGACATCAATGACATCTTTTACCTTCATTGGACATGAACATATTATTTAAGAGGTGTCAGCCTCTTTCACTGTCTCACTCATTTATGGATAATAAAGAACATTATAAACAGATGAACAAAAATAGATACAGAGGCAGAGAAGCATCGAACAGATGTCAAACTATAGCGGGAACTCTGGAGAGGGTTAGGGAGAGTGGAGGTAAGAGATCAGCCAAAGGACTTGTATGTGTGCATATCAGCATAACCAATGAACCCAGACACTGGGGCAGGGGTTGGGTAGGTGAGGGCATATGCAGGGGGAAGGAGAGAGGGAAGGCCAGAGGGAGGTCAATGGGGAAAAAGGAGAGACATATGTACTACTATTTGTAATACTTTAAACAATAGATTAAAATTTTTTAAAAAAAGAAGACAAAAAATAAAGATTGTCAGCCTCTACTATTTTCTCTTTATTTTAGGATGTAGTTATTCAAACAAAAAACAATAATTATTGAGTATTTACAAATGCCAGGCACTGTTTTCAGTACTTGAGATCTTAAATGAAAAATATAGACCAAAAATTTTGCCTTCACAGATCTCACATTCAGATTGGAGAATGAGCAGTAGACAGATAATAAAAATAAAAATATCGCATTAATACACAAAATGTGTGATTTTAATTAAATCAAGCGAAGGTCTATATTAAATAACTTAAGAAACCCGCCTCTTGCCCTTACTGGTTTGGCTCACTGGATAGAGCATCAGCCTGCGAAGTGAAGGGTCCTGGGTTCAATTCCTGCCAAGAGCGCATGCCTGGGTTGCAGGCTCGATCCCCCCCCCCATGGGGGGCATGCAGGAGGCAGCCGATCAATGATTCTCTCTCACCATTGATCTTTCCATCTCTCCCTCTCGCTTCCTCTCTGAAATCAATTAAAAATATTTTTTAAAAAAAGAAAGAAGAAAAGAAACCAGCCTCTTCATCTCAGAAAATGATCCCTGATTGTGAAGTAGCATCCCCAAGAGAAGAGTAATGTTTTCACCCAGTGCAGGAATCCAAGGCCCGCAGAGAGAGGATGTTTAGTTTGTTTTGCCATTCGGAGAGGTCAGCCTAAAGGAGCCAGGCTTACTCACCAAGCCATTAGGGGCTCCTTGGGTGCCAATGTGGTCGAAGCACAAGTGTTCCAGAACAGAAATGGGCAGCACCACTTGGCACATGCAGATACCCTAGAGCATGCTGGGACTGTGGTTGAGGTGGTCTCATCTCCCTCGAAGCCCCCCGCCTCAGGACAGCCCAGAGAAGACCAAAGCAGGTCTCAGAAGGCCTGGATCAGGTCCTGGCCCTGCCACTGGCAACTGGGGATGCATTGGCCACCATGCCTTGAGTCTCAGTTTCCCCAATCGGAATTCTAGAATGACAGGAATGCCTTTTCTGTCACCCTTAACGAATTCTTAAGACAATCAAATAAGATGAATTATGAAAGAAGTTTTAAAACTAAACAGCTGAGAGCTGGTTTGTCCCCAGAAGGAAAAAGGGGGCCCCTAAAGAGGCAGGATGGTATTGATCTCTAGCATCGCCCAGACCCCTGCAGCCCCTGGGCCTGGTCATTCGCACTGGGTTCTCCCCTTTGGTCAACGCTGTACACAGGTGAACAAGAAATATAATTTGTAAAAGCATTGTTACATTTCTATTGTTATCGCTATTATAATAATCAATGTGTTGGAAGAAATGAAGTGCACGTTGCTAGGCTGCTCACACAGTCGAATCCTCTTCACAAAGGAGAGACCCTTATCTCTATCCACATTCATCTTCACCTCATGAACATAATTAGTTACCAAGCCTAAAGATTTTTTCTCTTTTATTTTTTTTTTCCTGCCTTGCCTTGTATAGACTAGCAATATACATTACCCTTATTATCTTTTGCTTTAATCGTTTTCAAAACACTATCCCCCAAGCCCTATGTCTATGGCATTTTTCCTTGGGGCTTTGAAGAAGAAAAAGGCAAAGCGAAACAAAACTCCATGGCCCTGCGGACTATAATCTTGCAAGGTCTCGGAGTTGAAGGTGAATTAATATTCATATTTACAGAGTATAAACGGGCGGGAGGACTTCTTTCCTAAAAGCTGTCAAACCAAACGTGACACACACACCCTCATCCTGTTCAACCCTGCTGTGTGAAAGCAGAGAATCAGAGCAGAGCATCCATCACTTATTGAGCCCTCTTACATGGATCACACTGCACTACATGCCTCAGTATCAACCAGGATAGTTCACAGAACCTCCACTGGGGGACAATCACTCTACTGGAGACACCCCAGGAACAGAAAAATGTCCCTTTTCTCTGTTTTTCTCTCCTTCCAACTGTCTCTGCCTGTCCCATATCTCTGACCACAAAACTACTAGCTGTTCTCATAGCACCTGGGGCAATAGCCTGAGGTTTACAAAGCCTAATAATAATGGGGGTCCCAAGAGGACGAAAAGATTACCCTCCATCACCCCTACCTCCTCACCACCAGGCACCCCATTCCCAGGAGGCAAAGCCAAGCCAGACGGCCCCTAAAAAACAACTCCCCTAAGATGACAACATTTTCCATTTGCGGTCTGATTTTTTTTTTCTTTAATATGTGTGTTGTGTGCTTTTTCCCTTTGTCAAAAGAGCACAAGCCTTTCATTTTGCCTTTTATTTGTCTTGCTGCTGGTACAGTGAAAATGTATTGGCTTTTCAGTTAGTGATTACACATCATCACATACCCAATTTATAACACCATGCCCCAAAGAACAGATGTAATAAAGCAAGGGCAGGAAGTAGCAACCTTATAAAACCGAGCTGCCGACTCAAAGGTCTTTGCATGTGTGCAGGAAAGAAAGCAGAGGCGGCACAAGGCCTGGGAACTCGTATTTTGCAATACGAGTTCCCAGGCAGATGTTATGGACCCAGCTCCAGTGGGTGGTTGGGACGGGGGGTGAAGAAAGGGGAAGATCCAGTTTCCTGGCCCAAAGTGCTAGGTGTGCACACAGGAGAGCGATGCTCTGTGCTGCACAGCACTAACGGGAGCAGAGAAGGCGATAAAGCAGGAGAAGCATCCAGCACAAGTTCTGGCACCTAGGAAAGACCCATTACATGGTTCTTATCTGTGTATTATCACCAGCGGTCAAAATAAAATAGAAGGGATGGTTTTGAGTCCTGGACCTGCCACCTGTGAATATCACTCTACCGCCTCTGAGCCAGTTTCCTTGCTTTGTTCTGAGGTTGGTTAGCAAAATGGAGATCATAAACCTGCCTCAGTGGACTGTGGTGAAAGTTCAATAAAACGTGGCTGCTCGGCCCCTCGCACCTCTGACCTGTGTGCACACCTAGTACATAGGAGACATCCGAGTCAAGGTAGTATTGTCATTGCATATATGGCGGCGGTGGTGGCAACTTAAGTGGTTTCTAATGTCCCCACCAACTCCCCCCACCTCTGTCCCCGTTGTCCTTACCCTGCCCCATGTCCACTTAAACCCAAGCCAGGCCCTTCCAGGACAAAAACCTGGCCAGGCTTGCTAGAGACAAGATTCCTCTTTAAGATCTCAACACACTTTTTTTTTTAATATATTTTATGAAAGGGAGAGGGATAGAGAGTCAGAAACATCAATGAGAGAGAAACACTGATCAGCTGCCTCCTGCACACCTCCTACTGGGGATGTGCCCGCAACCCAAGTACATGCCCTCGACCAGAATCAAACCTGTGACTTTTCAGTCCGCAGGCCAACGCTCTATCCACTGAGCCAAATTGGTCAGGGCTCAACGCACTTTTAAAATTTATCGCCACTCACTTCTCCCACAGTTTTACAAACCAGACCCCAGATGGGCTTGCAGTCACAGAGCTGGAGTCTCACCCTCTCCCGCAACCTGAAGAAATTCCTGGAAGACCAAGCTTGGATGTTTGAGGAAAACTCCGGAACAGACTCATTGATGTTACACTTTGAGACTCTGAGTAAACAGCTTATTCATTCATATTTTCATTTTCCTTTTTTTTCTGAATACAAAAATAATCATAGAACATACAGAAAAGCAAATATATATGTAACATAGCTGTGACTAATATATATGACTTTTGTTCACAGTTTTCACGTGTTTATTTCAGCATAGCTGAAGTCAACCTGTATAAAACATGTTCCATCTGTTTTCCAGTTAGTGTGATGTGTGACTATGTGATTAATTTCCCATATCATTAAAAACCTTTCTAATGATAGCACCTTTAATGACTCCATAAATACTCCCCCATTTGAAGTCCACTAATTTATTTAACCATTCTCCTACTCCTGGCCCTTGAGGTGGTAACCTCTTTTTAACCCAACGACCTTTGAAGCGGCGTGAGTACACCGTTCTTGACCAGAGGTGAGGAATCCGCAGCCCGCGGGCCACAGGTGCCTCTGCCCCTCCCCGGCTCCCCATTAAGGCCCCGCTCTAATTACAGGATGAAGATCAGAAAGCCGCTGCGTGCTGCCGCTTCACGCACATGTCCAGAATTAACGTTTTAATGGCTAAAGAGCAGGGCGCTGTTCCTCTCCCAGACATCATTTTAGTCAATAATGTAGGTGATCTAAATTGCAGAGGAATCATTTTTAACTAGAATTCTATAAGGTTTATTGAACGAAATACAACCCATAAATCTTTCCTTTTTTTCTTGCCTTTGATCTAGACTATCTTAGGCCAAATTCTTTTGATTGCAAGGATCAGAAGCCCACTCAAATGAGTTCAAATAAAATGAATTATTGCAAGAATACACAGAGGTCCCAGAGGAAACTGGGAAACATCGACTGGGGCCTCAGAAAAGGGCAGGAAGCAGGGATTTGCTCTCGCGCTGTCTTTACTCACAATGATTTCTCTGCTCTTTCCTGGGCCCCCAACCCCTCCCATTCCTGCCTGCTGTCTTTTGAGTTTCAGTGGTTCTTACCTTCAGCAAGGACATGGTCCCCAAATGGCTCCCCAACTCTACATGGCCTTTCAGCACATGTTCCCAGCACCAATCAGAAACATCCTGCTGGTTCCTGGTTCACATTCCCCAAAGAGGGACTTTCATTGGATCCGGCGAATATTTGATTCCAGGCCACGTAAGCCATGGATCATTCTCTGGCCAGACTGTAGCCAAGCCAATACCAAGTTTGGAGGGGACTGTGGAGAAATAGAAACTAACACACTGTTGGGTGGAAGTAGAAATTGATACACCTACTGTGTAAGCCTATTTGACAATTTCTATTAATGCTGAGCCATATACATACGCAATTCCACTCTTAAATATATGCCAAAAAGTAATGCAGGCAACATGATTAGTTTTATGGAAGCGCCAAAAACTAGAAACAATCCAAATCTCCATCCACATAGAATATCATGGTGTATTATATAGCAATGCGCACATATAAACGACTGCTACCTGCAACAACATGGGTGACTCTCGCAAGCAAATCAAGCCAAGCACACACAAAATAACATATTGTATGATTTCATTTATATAAGTAGTTCAAAAACAGGGAAAACTAATCTATGTTGTTAGGAGAAGGATTGTGGTCATTTGGGGGAAGGAGGCAGGGAGGGGATTCTGGGGTTCTGGTCACGTTCTAGTTCTTCCCCTGAAGGGTAGTTACATGAGTGGCTTCACTTTAGGATCATTCACCAAGCTGTACACTATGACTTGGGCAGATATTATACATTAGTTCTTAAATATTCCATTTTTACAAAAGTAATTACCATACAATGTAAACTATCCCAAACTTTCTTATCTTTCCTGTACAGATATGACTCCTGTGGACCAGAGAGGTTAAGTGATTTCCCCAAAGTCACACAGGTAGTTAGTGGTAGGCCAAGTCAACGTAGGTTTTAAAACTCCTAGACCAGTACTCTTTCTACTATATTCTGTTGCTTCCCTCCACATATCAGAGCCTCAACCACAACCTCCACTCTTGGCCAGACTGATCAAATATGCCTCCACTTCACAGAAAAAAGAAACAATTGATATTCAAGACATTTTTTTGAGCCATGAACTAACCTTGATGTAATGACAGCGCTGTAGTGGGCATTAGCCAAACTCAACACTCAATTCTTTTGCCTTGCATATATAAGTCATTCCTGCACAAACACCTCATCAAGAAGGCACCAAACCAAGGCGGCCCCCCTTCCACCAGCCTTCCTAGACAGCTGCTGTGCTGCTGACCTCATGTCTGATATTGCTGCTTTGGCAAGGATGCTGTCTTGCTCTTCCCAGCCCCATTGTTGCTTTAAGAATCTATCTGATTCCACTTAAAACAAAAATAAAGGGGAGGGGGGAACGAAAATGCAAAATTCCTGAACTAAATTGAGAAAAGACAGAGAGTCAACTCACGGGGTCGCACCTGGATTTTATGCCCCTCTGAGGTTGCGGGTGTCTCGTGGGAAGGAAGAATAGACAGCTTCGTCCCAGGAAGAGTTTGACATCACTGAATCCATCACAGTTCAAAGAGACTTTAAAGTTCAGCTTCTAAGAGCAGAGAACAATAAACACAACGCTTGGGAAGCATTTTGCAGGTACCAAAGACTTTTCCATTTCTCAGCTGAGGCTCCCAGAAGTCATTGCAGGTAAGATCGTGCTTTATCCCCCTTTTAGAGACAAGGAAGTCAAAACTCAGGCGGTTTACAGAGTTACTAAGTGGGTGGCCTCCTGTTATAGGTATCAGGTTGGTTGAGTCCAAATTTCAGGCTCTTCCCACCTGCCACACTATAAACCACACCTGAAATTTGTCATCTCTGCTTCTCAAGAAGCCT
The DNA here is from genome assembly GCA_011751065.1 of Lasiurus cinereus. Classification (NCBI taxonomy): domain Eukaryota; kingdom Metazoa; phylum Chordata; class Mammalia; order Chiroptera; family Vespertilionidae; genus Lasiurus; species Lasiurus cinereus. The sequence goes on along the minus strand of JAAGEH010000046.1, from coordinate 1,307,500 downwards.
GGGGGCCAGAGGCCAATGGGGTTCCAAGAAACCCAACTACCGAGTACGGTTAGCCCAGTGGTCAGCAAACTCATTAATCAACGGAGCCGACCACTGCATTAGCCCAAGAGTCTGGCTGGTTCCACGCTAAGTGTCTGTGGATTTTTAAAGATGCCTGTGTGTTCATAACATGCCGCATTTAGAGCACCCGCAGTCGGCCGTCTGAGTCTAACCACCGCAGAAGGCTCAGCCAGTTTGGTGGCAGCCCAGGTCTGCATTAAGAGCATTACAAAGTTAATGGGGAGCCAGTGAAATCAGCATCGGGGATGCAGCCCTCACACCCTTTGTTATTTCTCACCCTAGATGAGATGCTGCCCACCTTAGTGCCAATATCTGCAGTTACCAAAGGGCCCACCGAGCTGACGCCTGCAAAGCCACAGAGCAAATCAATGGGACAGCACATCCCGGAGGATGGATAGCGAGCACACACAGCCAGCAGGTCCAGGATGAAGGCCTGCCCAAGGCAGGGAGGGAGAGGTCCCTACCTCAGAGCCCGGCCACATGCTTCCCAAGGAGGAGTCCAGTTACAAGAGCCTCAGACCAGAACATTCTCTGCCCAGATCTCTCCCAGCATCAAACACACTACCAGCAGGAGCCTATTTAGATACCCTCCCCTCCTGTTACCATCACCCTCCTGGGGCAGGAGCCTGCCGTATGACGAGGAAGGCCTATGCAGTGTTTGTAATAAATGGCATATGGATCAATTTAAAAATCAATCGCTTTTGAACAGGGAGCTTTCTTGTCCAGAGCCTAGCCCTAAACAACAACAAGGGTGAAAGAGACTGCGGTTCACGCAAATGAGGAAGAACCCAGAAAGAACACATTCCCTTGTGTTAGAAATCCAGCTGCTCTCAAGACCATCCTGTTTTCAGCTTTACCTTTCGTTGCACACATGTTCTGACTCTCTTCGCTGGGCAAACTGGAGACAAGCAACGGTCTCAGGGTTGCCGCGCTGCCGTCACTTCTGTAAAAAGCGTGCCCACAGAGCCACTTTGGTGGGCATGGCCGGATGGCTGGAGGGGCTGCAGGCCGGGAGCCAAACCCCAAGTAGCCACTCACTGCCTTTTCCTCCCAAGTTTCCTGAAGTTCTGCTGATGGTGCCTCAAAGGCCCCAGCTCTGCCTGGAGGGAGCGTGAGCTCACCCAGCATCTCTGGGCACACTCGGGCTTGGCAGAAGGGGCCCAGCTGAGCCAGCAGGCCTACTCCCATGGCCGGGAAGACTGGGCCAGGCCGGCTTTCAAAAGAGCCAACCCACAGAGCTCAGGCCCCAGCCCTCTGAAAGCCTTTCCCTGTAGCAACGTGACTAGGGGCTGGTCATCCCCTGCCTGCTGCCGCCTCTGCCATCAAAAGGAAGAAAAACTTGAGCCTGAAGAAGTGGTTGCCATGGGCTGGAGCCCAGCACAGCACAGCACAGCAGACATCCAGACATGTGTCAAGAGTGAGCATTGACATTTATTGACTGTCTGCAGACAGAGGCTGCATCAAGGGCTCCGGGGGTTACTGAGGATCCGCCTCAAAGGAAGGCCCAGAAATACCATATTACCTGTGCCGAACACTCTGCAAACTTGATCCCTACATCAGAGGGTTGGTCTAAGTAGCGCCATCAGGCCAGACACAAAACAATATCAACAGCTGAGATAGCCTAATCCAGTTTGGCTCAGTGGATAGAGTGTGGGCCTGCGGACTGAAAAGTCCCAAGTTTGATTCCAGTAAAGGGCATGTACCTTGGTTGCGGGCACATCCCCAGTGGGGGGCATGCAGGAGGCAGCTCATCGATGTCTCTCATCAATGTTTCTAACTCTCTATCCCTCTCCCTTCCTCTCTGTAAAAAAATCAATAAAACATATTTAAAAAAAAAACAGCTGAGATAAACGTGTACCATATTCAAGCAAAAGTCCATTGGCCCACTAGTTCTCAACCAAGGCAGTCGTAATCCCTCCTGGGCCATTTGAAAATTCATGAGATGGGTTTTGGGTTGTCATAGTATCTTGAAGATGCAACTCCCCCTTTAGAGAGGGAACACTGGGGATGCCACGCCCCCAGCAATGCAGGTGACAATCCTACGCTAAGAATCATCCTACCCAGAATGCCAATCGTGTCCTTGTTGAGAAAACTTGACAACTACCATCCTTAATTCTCAGCCTGATTTTGTTTTTTCTCCCTTGAATTAATTCCACAGTCTCCTACAATGCTCTGTACTTTGAGGAACTCAATACCTTACAGGGGTAGGCTGTTTCTTTGGATGTGGTACTAGCTGGCATGGGAAGCTGTGTGGTACAGTCTCAAAAGCATGGGCTCCCGTGAGCCTTGCAAGGTTAAAGCCCACCTGTATGACATGGTCCGCTCCCCATGGGTACATGTGAATAGTAATTTGCTCCTCCCTCACAGAATTGTTATGAGGATCCAATGAGATGCTGTATTTACAAGGCTGTGTTCAATAAATATAGCATTTTTACTCTTTGAGACTGTTAGCCCAGGAATCTGAATTTAAATTTTTAGTAGCAGACACAGTGGAGAAAAGCGGAATGAAGATTGACTGGGATGCAGAACATCGAGCTTCAAATCCCGGGTCTACTTTCGTACCCAAGAGGCTTTAGCCCAATCAATCGACTCTCAGAGCCCCATCTTTTCACACCTGGAAACAATAAAAACAATAAATCCGTCAGAGGGTGATTGTGAGGATTAACTAAAATTAGGAAGTGAGGATGATTTGACTGCTGGAGGAAACAGCACAAACATAAAGTACCCATCACACATCTCCTCTAAGTAGAACCATCCAAAGCTGGACTATCACGCCCACATGTTGGTGTCTGCTCCTGCACTCAGGATGACATCATTTCCTCTGTGATTAAAAGTAATCAATGCAATAACATATAGAAAGATGTTCATCCTCGCTAATAACAAAAGATGCATATTAAAATATCAAGAGACCATTCTTCACATAACACGTTGGCAAAGATTCAAAAGGCAGACGATGCTCAGTGTTGGTGAGGGAAACAGGCTTCTTATATATAAACACTGTGGGTGGGAATATTAATTGACACAATATTTCTAGAAGGCAATATGGCAAGACATACCAAGCATTATATATGTGCCTACATATATATATAAAGGAAATAATTACTGCTTACAAAAAAAAAACTGTACGAACACATTTATTGCAGCACTCCTTACAATGCATAAAAATTGGAAGTAGCTTTTTATATGTCCTTCAACTGATGTTTGGTTAAATAAATAAATAATGCCACATCCATATATTGGAATATGAGCAGTCATTAGGGAACATACAATAGAGCTATGTGGTCTGGTGGAAAGATGTGTGCATTAAGTTATTGAGTGACAAATGGAAAATTTTTCAAAAGTACCATGGTATAATCCCATTGTTGCAAGAAAAACAATACAAATATTTTATAGCTAACATTTCAAAAAGTCTGGAAAAAAAAATACAGTAGGTGCAGTGGTTACCTGTAGAGAACAGAATGGGGGTTGGGACAGAAAAGGTTTTTCAATTTATATCTAGAGGTGCCTTCTACCGAATGCCAAATGGTCAAGTGTTAAAATCCAGCCAGAGGAGGCCAAAGTGTGTGCACAATTTATATTACAACTTTATCATCGCAGTTTTGCATTAAAACGATATTGAAATGTTGGGGGTTGACCTCAGGTGAGGCACGGTTTTCTTGGGCCGCCAGCTGAAAGGGATGCTCCGTGGCCTCTCCGCTGCCCATTTGTGTCCCTGAAGAGATGGTCCCTTTCAACCACGCGAGGTGAGAAGCAATGCATTTGAGGGGAATTTCATTTTTCTCTAACAGCAGTCTTTTTTCTCCATTCTTTTCCTACTTCCTATTATGTCTGACTCCAGATCGTTTATCATAGATGCTGTATGCAATTTTGGAGTGTTTCCTCCTTTTGAAATGCTCGGATGATAAAGCTGACATTCTGTCTCTATTCATCCTCACAAGATGCAAAGGATTCTCAGATGAGGCTTTTTGCTCGAAAGACTCACGGCCTAATAGAATTAAACATTTAAAAATTAAAAACAGTTCTGAAAGGTTGTTTTGCTTAATGTCATGAACATTATTACAACAAATAATTCTGTAAAATGAGACTTAATGACATAATCTAATTGTCTTAATCCATTTGAGACTGTTACAACAAATTACCATAAATGTAAACAACAAACATCTATTTCTCACAGTTCTGGAGGCTGGAATTCCAAGACAAAGGTGCCAGCAAATTCCCTGTCTGGCAAGGACCCTCTTCCTGGTTCACAGGCAGTGTCTTCTTGCTCTATCCTCTGATACCTGGTCTGTTATAAGAATAATAATCCCGTCAAGGGGCCTATACTCATGACTTCATCTCCCCTAATTGTCTCCCAAGGCCCTGACCTCTAAATGCCATAAGATTGAGATGTAAGGTTTCCACATGATTTAGAGGGAAATACATTCAGTCCATAGCACAAATCTACTTTTTTGTCTTGTTATTTTTTTAGGTTTTCACAGTATTTTTGGTTCCCAAAAAGGATGTGAAGATGTTATATTTTCCCCAAAGCTGTATCCCTAGCACATTCTCTCCTACCAATTGTAGTGCCAACTACTCCCCTATTTGTTCAACTATCTTTGTACATAAAATTAACAACTTTGACACTTCACTCCTGCAATAATAAATGCACATTTTTGCTTCCTCCGGTTGACAAGATCTTAACATGTAAAGCACAAAAAGAGATTACCTCTCCAAGTTCCAGCTGGAGGACTTGCCTCTGTTTCAAAATGAATGTTTACCAATTAATGAATCTGAATGCCACGCCTTGTTCATATCACGGCTGTTATTATGATTAGGTCTGAAGCAATCACTCACAGGTTCGGGGATGCCAGAAGTGATATTGACATTCACATAGACTATCTGGCTTTCCAAAGGCCAAGCCCAAAGTTGAAGCCAAATATCAGATTTGGGCAGAATAATAAGGCCCAAGTTGACCTTCAGTGCATTCTAACTTGTTTCTTATCACATGGTTTGATTTACATGTTTTTACAAGAAGCATGTATTTCTTTTATGATTGAATGGATATTTCTATTAAAATCTTACACAAAAATACTAGCACCTCATTCTCCCCAAACCCGCCCGCAAAAAAAAACAACATATGGATAAGAATGTTAGATGAACTTATAAATAATTCCCAACCTTTTTGAATAGTGGTTGTAGTGGATTATACCATGTTAGAGCTTGCATTTCCCTCAGAGATTAGCATTACCCACTGTGCCTCCCACTCAGAAGTTCCTGGCGGAGTCAGCTGTTTCCCCAGCATCAGTCCCCCTCATGCCACACCATGCCTCCTCGTGCTGCAGAGCGGCTGGCTCAGTCACAAGTCTGACACATCCAGCCCCTGGGCAAAACTCTCTAGGACTTCTTTCACTGACAGGGTAAAGCCTAACTCCTGAAGGGTGACATTTAGCATCAAAAAATGATCCCACACTAGCTTTTCAGTCTCATCCTCAGGCCCTCTCCTTGCTAACCATATTCCTGGTACCCCAGACTCTGTTCCTCCTATTCCCTTCATCTCTTCCTAGGGAACTTCTACTCATCCTTCAAGAGCCAGAATCTACATCACCATCTCCATGAAGTCCTCAGCTACCACATCAAGCAGAATTCATCGGTCCCTGCTGCCAGTCTAGACAGAAAACCCTGCCTCGTTAATATGCAAATCCCACTTCATTATTATCTTGAATCCCCCAGCCCTCTGCATAGACGTAGCCAATACTTCCTGCCAGCAAATAGGATTTCTGCAAATGTTGAAACAAAGAATGAATGAATGAGTATATAAAATTAGTCCCAGATTTTTGTGTGAATCTCATACCCATCCCTTTATATTAATGAAAATGTTCTGGATAGATCTCAAAGCCCGAGTTAAAAATCACTGGATCATCAGTCTTCAAACCTCATTCTCCAAAGACCCCAAGTTCACAGTAGAGATGGTGAGGGACTGTGGGTGCCAGGAAAGCTGGATCCTCCCACGCCACCCACTTGGTGTAGGGCAGATCCTCTCTGCTTCTTACATCAGGTTCCTATTGATTGGTGTGTGTGTGTGTGTGTGTGTGTGTGTGTGTGTGTGTGTGTGTGTGTTTGGGAGGGACAGGGTACAGCTGCCAGAAAGTCACTGTTTGAACCAAGAGGCCACCATTTGATGAGCAGGCCCACTCTGAGATATTCACCTAAAAATCGAGAATGCATTGAAATAAAAGGTGTTGACTTGAGAGTAGAATTGGAGCTTCCTCTGAGACCACCTGAGTGTCCTGGGGTAAGTGCCCAGTCTCCCCACCTATATAACAAAGCACCAATGCCTGCCTGTGGGTGGGGAAATGGGAGAGTTGAGGTCTAACAAATATAAAGTTTGTAAAGTGCACCAATCTTACATTTACAGAGCAACGGGTTTCCATTGTATATGCCCTGTGCATCCTCCACTCAAAGCAAGATGTAGACCATTCATTTCCAGCACCCCCCAACTCCCTCAGGCCCCTCCCCATGCCTGGCCCCTAGTACTAAACACTGTTCTGACTTCTTTGCCCGTGGATCAGTTTTGCCTGTTTTAACTCTATGTAAGTTGAATCCTAACGTAGGTAATCTTTTGTCTCCTTTCATTCAACATAATATCTGGTGTGTCATCTAAGATGCTGTGTGTTTTCTGTAGTTGTTGAAACAGCCAAATAAAATATCAGAGAAGGAAAGAATTTAGAAAACATAAAAAAAAAATATTGGGTGGTCTGTAGACTGTAAGCTCCTTGAGAGTAAAAATGATGTCTTTTCATTGTTTCTATTTCCGTCCCTTAAGTGTATGCCTGGCTCATAACAGGTACTTAACAACTTTTGGTTGAATTGAAAATTATTTTTAATGATAGACCATCTGGCTTTTTATATCCCATCTTTTCTTTACCTGCAGCCTAATCACACCCCCTTCCCCAGACCCCACTCCCGTCCCCACTCCTCAACACAAGCCGGCCCCACTGAACTCTCTCCTTTGTCTCTCCTCTGAGGTCTCTCACTCTGTTGCTTCCTGCTCCAGACACCAAAATGACTCACGGGGTGGAGAGATGGGAGTGGGAGGGAGTGCGGCTGAGTGGCTCAAAGGACCAGACAGAAAAGTGTCAGGAGAGGATCCCCGGCCAGCCCAGGAGAAGAGCTGGAAGCGGCATGCCTATTCTCGGGGGTCAGACTGAGACAGAGGCGGGCCCAGGGGGGACCTGGCCGGGGCTCCAGACCTGCTTGCAGGAGCCCCCCGGTGTTTGTCCCAGGCCCAGGATGTTCCCTGTTCCCTCTCGATGTGATGTGCGCCCTGGCCAAGTTTAGAGCTCACCCCAGCTGTCAGGGCACACTGTCACTCCAGCTGTTCCTGAGCAATGGGTTCCTGTTGCCAAGATATGGATTTGGTTTTAATAACAGTTAGTGCAAACACTGTAAATTTACTGCTGCGAGAGAGAGTTTTTGAAAACGTCCACTCTGGCTATAATTTTTCAGCCGCGCCAGCTGTTTGTGCTCAACTCATACCTGACATGGTGCTTTGAAATAGCAATCACTGTATTTATAAGAAGGCAAGGACTCATAAATATGTCACAAGTGGAATATACAATGCCATATTTCACCATTTTCTATTTTAAAATTGTGAGTTATGGCTGCAGAAATGCACGCCCATTAAAGGTGATATGATGTATTTTCTGCCCTGTTCAGGAGTCCATCCATCATCGAGACAATAAAGAAAACCGCACTTACTTTTTTCCTGTCGTCTGTAATTTATGATCCCCAAAAAGCTGTAACCTTTTGGCAGGCTTTGCAGAAACCACTGCACTGTTAGCAACTAAATAACCTTTTATAAGGTTTTAAATGTGTTGCTACAGTCTCAATGCACTTGCTGTATTGATCCAGAAGATCTTGGGGAGAGAGGGGAAAGAAAAAAAAAAAAAAGAAGGTAGGGGGAGGAATGGAAGAAGATGATCTATAACAAGATCGATAACGGCATATAGATTGTTGAAAGATGCTTCTAATGATTTTTGCCAGCCGTCATCTTTCAGCGCGCCACGCCCTATCTCTTAGGCTTTGGTCTTGGCTCGAATTGATTGACCTTGCTTTCCTGCTGCCTCCTCCCTCCCTTCCTCCTGCTGAGCAGCCAGATGGGGAGAAGCAGAATGGATCGGCCCCCACCGGCTATTTGCAGAGAAGCTCTAAGAACGCAGAGCTGGAAGGTGCTGTCAAGTTGATCCTGGTGCACAGGTGAGGAAACTGAGGCCCGGCAAGCGCCTTCGTCTTGCCCAAGGTCAGGTGGCAATGTCAGTGCCGAGCTCAGCCCCCGGTCCCTGGTGTTTAGTCCAGCCTTTCCCAGCTCTCCCACCCCACGTCTCAGGTTTGCGTCTCAGGTTTGCCCCGAGGAAGAGGGCGTGCTCTGAGCAGGAGAATGCATTCTAATGAGCTTAGAAGAGCCTCCTGGCAGAGGGTGTAGAGGGAGGGTGAGGAGCCAGGGAATCAGGTAGAAACGGCTGCCTGAGAACCCCGCCTCTCGCTCCCCTGGGCAGTACCTAACCTCTCTGGATCTCTGCTAACCCACCTGCAAGATGGCAGTCGTAACCTACCTTGTCAGGGGGCAGAGGAGACTGGATCTGCTCTCTGGGTGACACGGAGCGCAAAGCCTGGCTTATGGCAGGTGAATAGTCAGAGTAAGGGGCTGTGGTCCTGCCCCATTCAGCCTCCTCCCATCGCCAGCATTTTCTGGGTTCTCCCTCCTCGACCTGCCCCCCATCTCCTCCAGGGCAATGGGGATGAACACAGTCAGAGAACCAGGAATAGTCAGAGGCTGAGCTGCAGACTGAGCCCAGGCGGGGGAGCTAAGAGGCCGGCTTCCCCACTCCCCACCCTGAAAGGGGAATCCCTGCGCCCGTCTGGGCCCCTCTAGTGCTACCGGTCACCAGCTGGTCCTCTGGGAAGGTCACTTAGCCCCGCTAGACCTTAATGTCCTCATATCCAAATGAGGATGACTAAAACACTTATCCTGAAAGATGCTAAGGGACTCTCAACACCCCTGTCTCTTTCAACCCATCTGGCACCTGTTCCCCCTCAGACAGGCCTTCGGGGAAGCTAGTGAGGCAGGTCTGAGGGCAGGGAAGAGGGGAAGAAAGGCCCCCCTTGTGGACTGGCCTTCCTAAAGCCCACCCAGTGCCCCGGAGCCCACACCCCCATCAGAGCGGGCAGACAGGAACATGCCAGGACTCCTGTCCCACTCCTAAGTCATGGGGCTCCCAGAGAAAGAGCAGTCTGCAAGGCCCAAGTAACCAGCCACCTGCCGCGGGGACCGCCCCTCCTTCCCTCGGGGTAGGGCAGGGCAGGGGCAGGTGACAACAGGGGTAAGAGCTGTCATCCCAGTCATGTGTCCTCCCGCTTTCTGTGTCTAAGTCTCTCTCTCGTATGCTCTCTCGCTCTCTCGCTCTCTCACGCTCTCTCTCTCTCCCTGCACTCGCCCAGAGCAACCCCCAAATCATTATTAACATTATAAATAAAAACGAGAGGCAAGTTATTAAATGTAAAATATGCAGAGTCCCTCCCAGCACTCGCAGGGCAGTTCATAAACGTGACGGCTTAATTTTGCTGTTGATCCAGCCAGCTGATGAAGCGTCTCAAGTTCATGGGCTAATTGAAGTTGTTAACGAAGCGGAGGAGAGAGAGGATTGCATTGCAGGCGGCTCCTCTCCTGCCTGTGGGGATCCAAAGAGCAGTTCTGGGCCAGGGGGGTTCCACACTCTCCACCACGTCACTGTGCCACCCACACCAGGGGCCTAAGAATTCCCCAAAAGGGAGCCCCTTCACCACATTCACACCTCTGCCTCTCAGCTGAGCTCCCCGAGGTGTCTGTCTGCATCGGGAGTCACTGAAGAGCCTCTTTCTCCCCCAGAGAAAAGCATCTTCAAACACGGCTTGGGGGTGGGTTCTAGCTCTCAGAGACCCTTACTCTCAATACCCAGCTGAGTGGAAACAAACGGAAAGCCCATCAACAGGTGAATAGATAAGCAAATGGGGCACCTCCGTACAATGGCATATCACGCTGGCGTAAAGAGGAGGTAAGTACTGGCACACGCCCATACATGGGCAGCTCTTGAAAACATGATGCTAAGTGAAAGAAGCCGGGCTCAGAGGCCACATGGTGTATGGGTCCCTGCATATAACATCTCCAGAACAGCTAAATCACAGACACAGCAGATCGACTAGTGGCGGCCAGGGGCTGGGGAAGGGGAGAGTGAGGAGTGACTGTTGGGTGTGTCCGGGTTTTATTTGGGATGTTGAAATGTTTTGAAGCTAGATAGAAGTCATACACAATATTGCAAATTACTAAATGCTACAGCATTGTTCACTATCAAAAGATTGGGTGTTATATGAATTTTACCTCAATAAAAATAATCCTGCCCTGGCTGGTTTGGCTCAGTGGATAGAGCCTCGGCCTGTGGACTGAAAGGTTCCGGGTTCGATTCCAGTCAAGGGCACATGCTCAGATTTCAGGCTCAACCCCCAATGGGAAGTGTGCAGGAGGCAGCTGATCAATGATTCTCTCTCATCATTGAGGTCTCTCTCTCTCTCTCTCTCTCTCTCTCTCTCTCTCTCCCTTCCTTTCTGAAATCAATAAAAATATTTTTTAAAAAACCTGTATAATAAAGGGGTGGTATGCAAATTGGTCATCACTCCAACACACGAGATGGCCATCCCATGTAGTCAAAGATGGCTGTACTCGTGTGGACACAAGATGGCCACCACAAGATGGCCTGCAGGGAAGGGCAGTTGTGGGCAATCAGGCCAGCAGGGAGGGCAGTTGGGAGGGACCAAACCTGCAGGGGAGGGCAGTTAGGGGCAACCAGGCTGGCAAGAGAGGGTAGTTAGGGGTGACCAGGCTGACGAGGGAGGACAGTTAGGGATGCAGTCAGCAGGGGAGGGCAGTTGGGGGGATCAACTAGGGACAATCAGGTAGGCAGGCAGGTGAGTGGTTGGGAGCCAGCAGTTCTTGATTGTGAGAAGGATGTCCCAGATTGGAGAGGGGATACACACACCCCTATGCATGAACTTTGTGCACCGGGCCTCTAGTAAAGAAAATAAAAACCCAGGTTGAGTTCAGCTTAACCTTCTGAATTCATGAAATTGGCTGCTGATTTTTCAGTCAGCAAGATCTCACCCCATGGTCCTGGCTCCTGTATGAAAAGGAGTGACCAATTGGCCTCCCACCCTACCTCTTCAACCCACCCCAGAGTCAAAAACAACAGCCAGCTTTTGCCCCAATTGGGGGTCATGGGACAGAAGCAAGGGCCTGTAGGAAAGGAACTCAGTGCAGCAGAAAGAACTGAAAGTTTGAAGTCAAAAGAATGTTATTGCAGCCCTGGTGCTGCCGTGGTCTAGCTATGAGTTCTGACATAAGTCCTTGCAAGTCTGCTCCTCTTACTCTCTGCATCTGTGATATAAGGACAGTAATGTTGGCCTTGCCTTCCTTGTGGATTTATAGTAAGCATGAAAAGAGATACTTTGCCTCATCATTACTGGACACTCTTTAAAAAACAGTGTATCAACCAAAAAAAAAATGCTAATCACATTCCTCGCAGAGTGCTGAGTAATGGGCAGGAAGCAGGAAAGGAGGGACGGGAACAGAGGGGAAGATGGAGCACAGGTTTGAGAGACAATCCCTGCCCTTCATATGGGAAGGCAACACCAACACAAGTGAACCCATTGGAAAGCAAAGAACTTGACACATGATAGATACTGATGTGCGCATGGCTGGAGGAGACGCTGAGGGTTCCCAACTTGCGAGCCCAGGGTCCTGGGTTCCAGGCTTGCTCTGCTGCAGGCTCTGTAAGCCATCTGGAGTCACCTGAACATTTTGGCTTTAGTTTCCTTGTTTTTCAGATGAGGGAGTTAGATTTAAAGTCCTCTGGCTTTAAAAACCTTATACTAAGCAAAATTAAAAGACAGACCAGGAAATATATTTTTAATAAATATGTCAGAAGATGGATGCTCTTAATATGTAAAGGGGCTTTTAAAAAATCAATAGGGAAAAAATGAATGCCTCCAAAAGGAAAAAAATAGGTAAATAATACAGATTTTATACAAAGATTTTCCTACTAATTATCATAAAGAAAAATTGAAAAGCATCTTAATCCAAAGCAATAAGAATACTTTTAATTTTAATCATGGTACAGTCATATTACACAGTCATTAACAATCATATTTTTCATATATTTCATAATAAAGTGTTTATAATAAAAGGGAAAAAGAGAATAAAAACTCACAGGATTCCAGCTTTATGTTTTGTTTTTCTAAAATTAAAAAAAAAAGATAGTTATGGGGAGATGATAAATAGCCTAAAAGGATATATACCAAAAAGTTAACAGTAGTTATCTCTGAATGTGAGTTAATAATTTTATTTCTCCTTTTTACTTTTATATTGTCCTGCATTTTTATAATAAACACATTATTTTCTAATTTAGAAAAATCTTTACTCTGTGATATAACAGAACAGCAAATTCAGGGTTTTATGCTTGGCTCCATTAAAATTTCATTCCAGCACCAAAGTGATAAAATGTTCACTAAAATAAATCTTCTAAGGTTATTAAAAATGGCCTTTATTAGTCTGCAACTGTTTCACTATAATAGCATCTATCTCAATTGTTGAGTAACCTACCTATATTTTCAACTATTCCTAACATTTCTTGAAGACAGGAATCTAGTCAAATTTATTCATAGCACCAAATGCCATAATAGGTGCTCAATGAATGCTTGTTGAGTAAAAGGTAAGAGTTGAGAGATGATTGGTTTGAAAGAAATTGGGCAATAGGGAGAGAGGTGGGTGAGCCTTGGAGGATGGCTAACAGTGGCATATTTATAAATCTGTTCTTCTGGCCGAAACCGGTTTGGCTCAGTGGATAGAGCGTCGGCCTGCGAACTGAAGGGTCCCGGGTTCGATTCCAGTCAGGGGCATGTACCTTGGTTGCGGGCACATCCCCAGTAGGGAGCGTGCAGGAGGCGGCTGATGGATGTCTCTCTCTCATTGATGTTTCTAACTCTCTATCCCTCTCCCTTCCTCTCTGTAAAAAAATCAAAAAAAATGTATTTTTAAAAAAATTTAAATTTGTTCTTCTGTTCAATGAACTGGCTAGCCCCCAAGCATTGTGCTGGACATTGAAGATACTGAGTTAAATAAGACACCGAGGCTCGCGGCTTAGGCACAGAGACAGACACACACACACGCACACGAAAAAGATGATGGAAATAAAATAATAAAACGAGAATGGGGAGCACCTGCTGGTGCTGAGGGCAGGAAGAGAAGCGGAGAAGGGACCAAGCCCTGGGGACAGTCAAAGGGGGATGGAGAGGGAGCACAGAGGTCAAAGCCAAGGCTGGGATGCTGGGGAGAGAGGCAGCATGGGAGACAGCCCACTCAGAGTCCAGAGAACTCTGCGTCCTTCCCGTCACCCAACTTCACACGAAGTCCAGGTGGGGAGCTATGCACTAGAAGCACGCACACCTTGGAGGAGGGCCCACTGTGCACCTGGACCTGGGCTGGTGTCCCCGAGACAGAGCCCAGAGGAGTTCTGCTTCCACATGCTGGGCTGGGGATGCGCATCCAAACATCGAGGGAAATTATTATGACAGTGGCACCTCGAGATACGAGTGCCCTGACATACAAGATTTTTGAGATACGAGCCGTCGAGCAAGCGATTTTTGCTTTGAAATACGAGCAACAGTTGAGATACTAGTAATCGCATGGATCGGCTGGCTGCACACGACCCACCAGTTTACCGCGACTCAAGCGTCTCATAGTTTCCCACGCCTCAAAGTTACAGAACGAATTAAACTCATATCTCGAGGTACCACTGTATTTATTATCTTTTTCATCCTCACCCTAGGATATGTTCCCATTGATTTTTAGAGAGAGTGGGAGAGAGAGGGAAAGACAGAGAGAAACATCGATTGGTTGCCTCCTGCACAAGCCCAAACCAGGGCCCAGGCCGGGAAGGAACCTGCAACCAAGGTACATGCCCTTGACTGGAATCAAACCCGGGACCTTTAAGTCCGCAGGCCAACACTCTATCCACTGAGCCAAACCGGCTAGGGCTTGAGGGAATTATTTTAACCTTGAGAAGAATGGTCCTGAAGCCAGGGCACCCATTACAATGCCATGGCCTCAAGGTACGAAGGATGAGTCTCTTTGCACGTGTGTGGCTCCCTGGTTTTAAATGGGATTACCCTACCTGGTGAGCAGGTGGAACTTCCCCCAAGGAACTAATGCCCCAAGAGTGCACAGTCTCCGCACACGAGGAAGGAGTTTTTTTACCCCGGAAATGCCAGCATCTACCTCCGTGTCACGGTTGCCGGCGCTGATCTGGAATGCATTATTGGAGCGCAGGCAAATGTAAATTCATGTAGTCTTCAAGTTGGGCTTCGCAGCAAGGTAACGAAATGTTGACATCAGCCTGAAAGTCAAATTAGGCCCTGCGTTATGTGGTGTGACCTGAGGTGTTGACACCCTGGCCGTCTGCCTTCCGAGCTTCGGGAAAGCACGTGATTGGGAACAGAGCTCATGACTTCAGCTGCTTCCCAGAACCCCGCTGGACAGCAAGGCATCCCTGGTGAGCAAACCCGAGATGGTGCCTCAGCCTCTTCCAGGAAACGTGTGAGGAGCGCTCTGCCGTTCTTCACACATTACTGAATATCTACATGTGCCTCACACTGTGCTTGGTGCGGGCGTGACCTCCAGAGGCAGAGCAAATATCCATCTGGCCCACAGGATCTTCCCAAGATCCTCATGGTCTCTAGCTACCACCCACAGCTCTCCTCAATCTGCTGTTACCACGTGTCCTTCCCTCCTCACCCCCCAATCACCCCAGTTCACTGCAGGTTGCCTCTGGCCCCACCTCTCCATGGAAACTGCTCCCACGGAGGACACCAGAAATCTCCTTGCTGTCAAACCCAATGATGGGGCTCATTCCTCCGATGACCCCACCTCCTTCGAACGTTCACACTGTTGATGCATCATCACTCCTTTGTGACATTCTTTCCCCTGGTCTTATGTGTCAGTATTCCCTTATAGTTTCCACCAAACTTTCTGAGATAATTTTCCCTACAGCCCTCAAAGGCCTCCTCATCTCCCACAACTTTAGATCCAAGTTTCTTGGCATAAAAGGCCTCTGTGACCCAGCTCCTGCCAGCCTCTCCAGACTCCTCTCCCTACCACTTGCTCCTCTCCCCATATCTAAAGCTACAGCCACCCAAACCATGTGTGATATCCCTCCAAACACCAGGCTACCACCTCCCCGTGATCTACTCGGGGAGCATGGCCTGTTCTTCAGAACCTAATCAATTGCCACTTCCTTAGTGATGTCTTTCCCGACCGGCCCTCCACCCTACTTACTCCAGAGAATGTCACCTACCCCTTCTCTGGACTAATCCCACTCCCCACAATCATTTCCGCTACCACCCTGGTCAGTTGCTTTGTCATTGTTTCTGTGTCTGTCTTGCCTACCAGGTTTTAAACTTCTTGAGGGAAGAGGTTATGTCACACACCTCTCTATATCTCCAGCTGCTTGCACAGTGCTTAACTGTGCTTAACACTTAACTGAATTTTTTTAAATACTTATTGAACAACTTTAAGGAACAACCAAAAGAGGAAGTGGCACAAAGAATAATACCCTTCCCCAAAGATGCCCCCCTCCCCACTCCTAATCTCCGGAATCTGTGGATATGTTATGTCGCATGGCAAAGGGGGATTAAGGTTGCAAAGTGATTCAGGTTAAGGACTTTGAGACGGGAGATGATCCTGGGTTATCCAGGTGGGCCAACCTATCCTATGAATCATCAAAGGTAACGTAACAAGGAAAGCAGAGCCAAAGAAATTCAATTCTGCTGGCTTTGAAGAAGATAGGAGGCCACAAGCCAAGGAATGGGGGTGTCCTCTAGAGCTGGGAAGGTCAAGAAACAGCCCCGCTAGAGTCTCCAGAAGGAATGCAGTCCTGCTGACACCTGACTTTTGCCCAGTGAGATCCATGTTGGACTTCTGACCTGCAAAACTGTAAGATAGTAAATTTGTGTTTTTCAAGCCACTAAGTTTGTGGTCATTTGTTACAGCAACAATAGATAAGTTAATACAAAAAAAGAGTTCCTGAACAAATACTGTAACTAACCATAGAAAGGGACCAGCCCCATCAAAGAGATGTAAATGGATGCCAGTGGGGTTCAGTGAAGTGAAAGGGAACTTTGAGCTGAGGGATCGAGCTACACTTTCTGGAAAAGAAGGCATTAGAGCTGATTTAAGTATCTTTTGTTGTTGTTAATCCTCAGCCGAGGAAATTTTTTCATTGATTTTTAGAGAGAATGGAAGGGAGAGGGACAGACAGAGAGAAAAATCACTGTGAGAGAGACAAATCAATTGGTTGCCTCCTGCACCAGCCCTGACCAGGGCCAGGGGAAGCTGCAACTGAGGTACGTGCCCTTGACCGAAATCAAACTAGGGACCCTTCAGTCCACCTGCCAACGCTCTATCCACTGAGCCAAACCGTTAGGGCGAGAGCTGATTTTTAAAGGGTTTAGATTCATACACAAGGAAATGGGGGACTCAAATGCCGTCACTAGAGAGAGAAGCACAGAGGCCAGAGGTCCTGAGAACAGACGGAGGTGCAGGCTGGTCAGGTTCTCCCCAGTATAGGGGGTGAAAAGGGAGGCATAGGAAACCAGAAGAGAGCATGTCCTGTGTCCCAGCTCCTCAGACCCTGCCCAGCTGAGGGCACAGCCCACTCCTCAGGAAGGCTGGCACTTCCCCAACCCTGCCCCTCATCACGCAAACCAGTCTCCGATTTTCTCCCGATTTAAATAGGCAAGAATCCACTGGGAGCCTCTCTCCCCAACATGGGAGCCTTGGACGGGGCTGGTGTTATTAGCCTGGTTGGTCAGACAAGACTTGTCCACAGGAAGTAATTAGAGACAGAAGACAGGACAATGCAAGAGCTAACGGGAATATCACTGAGTGCCAAAAGTGTATTTTCAGTAGCAAAAGCAATGGGAGGCCCATGAAGAAAGGCATGATTGTTGACTGTTTTGTTTTGTTTTTCCAGGAAAGTTTTATGGACCAGGTGGGACCTGAGCAGAGCTCTGAAGAAGAAAGCTTCAGAAATGAGAGAAAGGCAACCAGCCAGGGGGGGTTCACACAGACCAAGGCACAGAGGAGAAGGTGGCCCAGCCCCAGAGACCCTTTGGGTGTGGGGTGGATGGAGTGTGGGTTCCGCAGCCAGGAGAACACCCCTCCAACAGCTCCTCCTTGTTGAAAAGGCGGCTGCTGCCACTTCTCCCTAGAAGGAGAGATGTGGATCTCTTGATAAAACTCATTCTTAGCCCAGCCAGTGTGGCTCAGTAGTTGAGCTTCTATCTATGAACCAGGAGGTTCTAATTCCCATCAGAGCACATGCCCGTGTTTTGGGCTTGATTCCCAATGTGGGCATGCAGGAGGCAGCTGATCAATGATTCCCTCTCATTACTGATGTTCCTCTCTCTCTCTCTCTCCCTCAGCCTCTCTCTCTCTCTCTCTCTCTCTCTCCCTCTCTCTCTCTCTCTCTCTCCCTCAGCCTCTCTTTCTCTCTCTCTTTCTTTCTCTCTCTCTCTCTCTCTCTCTCTCTCTCTCTCTCTCTCTCTCCCTCAACTTCTCCCTCTCTCTCTTTTTCTCTCCTTCTTCTTTCCTCTTTGAAATCAATAAAAATATATTTTTCAATAAATAAATATCACTCTGAGGTCTTGCTGTTGGCAGTTGCTACATGTGATGGGGAAGCTGAACTAGGAATGTCAGTCACTATCATTAGTGCCCCCCACTGCGCTGCTGGTGGCCACCTCCGATGAGCTTACCCACTTGGAGCACATCCCTGTTCTAGCGTCAGAAGCACCACAGTCAGGAAAAAGGTCTGATCACTGGGCACTCAGGGGGCCCTTCCCTTCTCTGCTTGGATGCCAAAATAGGAAACACACCAGCAGGCCACACCAGAGCAGGTCTGTGGAGGACTCGGGCTTCCTCTGGCCCAGGCTCCCAGTCTACTCGCACAGGACAAGGGGAGCCTATGGCCCAGGAAGTGACTTAGTGAGTGAGCAAGAAGCCCAGCCCAGCTCCTATAAAATCTGAGCAGGAGGGGTGGGGAGTATGGGCTACTTTTTTCTTTGACCAGAGGGTCACAGTTCTGTTCACAAGATAGGACCCCCCCAAAGTCATATTGGTCAGTTATGCCAAAGGGATCATAGTTTTTCTTTATTTCTATTCTCTATCTTGATGAAAATTTGGTTCTGTTTTGGTTTTACACTGCCAGGAGATAAATGGAACCACGGCTTGGATTTCACAATTTACATAGCGATTTCATGTGCATTTGGAAGCCAACGTGCTTTAAAATCCCAAGGAAATATCTCTTTGTTTGGCCGCTGTCATTCTTTTCCCATCTGGAACGATGGAGGGGCTGTGTCTGTGCTCCTGCAGCCGTGGCCCTCCAATGTCATGTCAGTCTCACTCTCCCGCCACCTCCCAAACCGCTAACAGGCGGTGTATCCTGGAGGCCAAGCACCATTTTCACATCAGTCCCTGTCCATCCCTTGGAATGGGCACCATTAAGAACTACAACCAGCTGTGCTGAAGGGCCCCCAGGCACAGAAGGATCGACCCTCTGGCCTGGGCCACGCTAGTACATCCTCTTCCAAACCTCCTGGAGAAGAGGCCAGATGACTCGAGATAGGAAGAAGGGCTTGTGAAAGGTGCCAGGGGAAGTGGGGGGTGGGTGAAAGAGACATGTAGGAGCCCAGTGCATAATTGCATAATATTATGCTTTAAACCACATGCCTTTTCCCAGACTGGGTTATTAAATTAATTCAGAACTTATGCTCACACTTAAAAGATTTCTGTCATATATTGTGAACACGATGATCTCAGAGTAATTTGCACTGGAAATGTGTCATATTAAATCAGGGGCCCTAATAAACTTTATTACTAAAACTCCACATGGATCAGACGTGGCAGATAAACCATCCTACTTTCTCACTCGTATTCATGCCATTGAAATACGGCTCTTCCTATGGGAAAACATAAATACATTCGGCAACATTCCCTCTACCTCACTATAAAGGTCCCCATCCCAGCTAGAGGTCGCCCATCCTCTTTCCCCCCCACCCCCATCCCCACCCCGCACAGAAGCTAGTTATGAGATGGAGACCGGTTGGCCAGGCAGAGATATTTCTTTGGGATTTTAAAGCACTCGGGCTTCCATAGCTTTGTGACCTTCCATTTGCACGGGCCTGGACTGTATGCTGGACTGTGTGTAACTGCTCGGAAGTGTTTTACAGGTACGGGTGGTAAAAAGCACTGGATGGTGAGTTATGACACCTGAGTTCTTCAGGTTCTGCTACCAGCTGGCTCTGTGATGTGAGCACAAATCAAAAAGGACATGATAATAGGAAGAGCACCAGAATGGGATCAGAGGTTTATTTCCTTGTAACAGATGTTTTTTTGAAAGCCTAACATGATCCAGGCCCTACATAAGGCACTAGAGATACAAGAAGAATAAGAATTCAGTTAGAATCCCAACAGGATTATTTGAAAAACTAAATTAAATTATTAAAATAATATGTATATGATTCTATGGGAATACTTTGTGATCTTTCTGATTCATATAAAAAAAAGTCTCAGAAAATCAAAAAAAGTTCAGAATAGTGAGGAAAGACTTACCTCACCAGATACTAAATACAAAGCCAACACATTCAAAACAGTCTGGCATTAGCAAGCTTGGATATAAAATTTCATCCAACAAACCTGTGAATGTGGGAGTTAGAGTGAAAAGAAGAGAAAGGATTAAAAGTCTTTCTTTAGCCCTAACCAGTTTGGCTCAATGGCTAGAGCATCGGCCTGCGGACTCAAGGGTAGCATGTTCGATTCCAGCCAAGAGATTGTACCTTGGTTGCAGGCATATACCCAGTAGGGAGTGTGCAGGAGGCAGCTGATTGATGTTTCTCTCTCATTGATGTTTCTAATTCTCTATCCCTCTCCCTTCCTCTCTGTTAAAAATCAATAAAATATATTTTTTAAAAAGTCTTTCTTCAGAGACTTTCCAGGAGTCACCAACACAAGTAGCCAAGCATCTAGCCTCCTTGTGACTCAAGGGAAATAATTAAGCAAAGAGGTTCTGAATTCGAGGAGATGGGTTTATCAAAGGACAAGACCTAGACAACAAGTAAAAACAGGGGAATTCTATGAAAGTCTACTCTTTCCATGATGAAACATACAACCCTCACCTTTTACTGATCTGTGTCCGGAATGCAAGCAACCGAGTATACTCTGCCACTCATCAGCAGAATTCTGAAGCAAGAGACTGGATGATACTTCTCTGGTAGAATAAAATGACATATCCTGATACTTGAGAGATGCCATGAAAAAGACCACTGGCAGCCTCATCAGTGCCCCTCCCAGTGAAGTTCCTCCACTCAAACAGCCTCCTCTTATGCCTGGAGACAGAGCCCAGGATCATCAGACCCTTCTCATAGAGGATACATTCAAAAACAAACATGAGAAAAAATTGCCAGAAAAGTAGACAAAGCAATAATATCCTCAAGAGATAAGATGATTTTCCATCCAGAAAGCAAAAGTAAAATGCTATTAAAAAGGTTCACCATGAAAATAAGAAAGAGCTGCTAGAAATTACAATAGATAACCAAAATATCATTATTAAATTTGTTTAATTAAAAGTTAAGGAAATCTCCATAAATTAGAAGAAAATGACAGTAAATGAGAAAACACAAGTAGAAAAGTATAAAAATCTGGTGTGAACCCAAGGGGCCAAAGTCCAAGTAATAAGAATTTTATAGAGACAGAAGAGAAAAATTCACGGAAAGGAAATTACTAATGGGAAAATTAAACAAGTTTCCCAGAATTAAAGGACATGAGGATATTCCAAGTGGTTAGCATAGTGAATTTTAAAAATCCACATCAAGGAACATCATTGTGAAATTTCAGAACTTCAAAGGTAAAGAGGTGACCAATAAAAATTCCATGGGTCAAAGAAATAAGTGGAGGGAGCTGGTGCACATAAAGAAAGGGGACTCAGAATGGGTCAAATTTCTCAAAATAACTCCTGGATGTCAAAAAAATGGTGGGTTTCTTAAAATTATGAGGGAAGCACAAAAGTCTATACACTTACAATAAAAAAATAAATTTCATTTACAATAACATAAAAAAGAAAAGACAAAAATAAACTTAACAAAAGAGGCAAAAGACTTGTACACTGAAAGCTACAAAGCATTGCTAAAAGAAATTAAAGAATATACAAAAATGGAAAAGCATGCCCTACTAATGGATTAGAAGATAATATCAGTAAAATGTCAATGCAACTCAGAAGGAGCTACAGGCCTTGACCAGGTAGTTCATCATCCCAATAAGCCAATGTTGCAAGTACAATCTCTGGTCAGGGCACATATAATAACCAACTAACAAGGAACAACAAGTCAATGTTCTCTCTCTCCCTCTCCTTCTCCCTCCCCCTCTTCCTATCCTTCTCCCTCTGCCTCTTCTTTTTCCTCTTTCTTTCTCCCTGTCTTTCTCTCAAATCAATAAACAAATTTAAGAAAAAGTTTAAAGGATCTACAGATTCAGTGCAATGTCTACCAAACCAACAATATTTTTTCAAAAATCCATCCTAAAATTCATATAGAATCTCAGGGGACCCTGAATAGCTAAGGCAATCTTGAAGAAGAACGAAATTGAAGATTCCACATGTCTTTATTTCAACCCATACTACAAAGCTATGCTAATCTAAATAGTGAGGCACTGACATAAAGACAGACATATAAACCAATGGAATAGAATAGATAGCTCAGAAGTCAGCTCTAGCATATATGGTTAAGTGATTTTTTACAAGAATGCTAAGACTATTCAACAATCTTCAACAAATGATGCTGGGAAAACTAGATATCCACACACAAAGAATGATGTTGGACCCTTACCTTACACTATGTACAAAAATTAACTCAAAATGGATCAAAGATCTAAGCAAAAGAGCTAAAACTATAAAACTCTTAGATGAAAACATAGGGGGAAAGCTTATTGACATTTCATTTGGTGATGATTTATTGGATATGACACCAAAAGCACAAACAACAAAAGAAAAAATAGATAAGTTAGACTCCATCAAAATAAAGTTTTGTGCATCAAAGAACACTATCAACAGAGTGACAAGGCAACACAGACTGGGAGAAATGATTTGCAAATCATATATCTGGTAAGGGATTGATATCCAGAATATATAAAGAACTACAACTCAACAACAAAAACAAAGAACCCTATTTTAAAATGGGCAAAAGACATAAATGGACATTTCTCCAAAAAAGATATACACATGGCCAATAAGCACATCAAAAAATGCTCATCATCACTAATCCTCAGAGAAATGCAAATCAAACAACAAAGATATCACTTCACAACCATTAGGATGAGTGTTATAAAATAAAATTTAAAAATTTAACCTAGAAAATAACAAGTGTTGGCAAGGATGTAGAGAAAGTGGGACCTTGTGTATTATTGGTAGGAAAGTGAAATGGTGTAGCTGCTATGGAAAACAGTATGGTGATTCCTCAAAAACTTAAACATGAAATTACCATGTGATCCAGAAATTCCACTTCTAGGAATATACCCAAAGGAAGAGAAAGAAGGGGCTCACACAAATATTTGTACACCCATGTTCATAGCAGCATTATTCACTATAGCCAAACAATGTAAGAAATTCAACTGTCTATTGACAAATGAATGGATAAGCAGAAGATATATAGGATAATCATATAATGAAATACTATTCAGCAATAAAAAGGAATAAATTAATGTTACCTGCAACAATATGAACAATCCTTGAAAAAATCATGCTAAATTAAAAGAACCAAGTACAAAAGATTAAATATTATGTGATCTCATGTTTATGATATTTCTAAAGAGGGCAAATGTATAGAAACAAAAAGTATATCAATGTTTGCCTGGAACTAGGGGTGGGAATAAAGATTGACATTAAATGGGCACTAGGAGACTTGGGGGTCATGAAAATGTTCTAAAACTGGATTGTAGTGATGCTCCCACTGCTACATAAATTTACTAAATTAATCAAACTGTACCCTTAAAATGGGTGAATTTTATGATATGAAAATTATACCTCAATAAATCTGAATATTTTTTTTAAATAGTGCCAGTTATTATTCCCAACACTTACTGTATTATCCAAAGAGCTCTATTTTGAAATCCTGATCATGAGCAGGGAAGGATTGCATGGGTAAGTCAGACAAAATGAAAAAGACCCAATTGTTCCCTGAAGTACTTTACAACACCAGAAGAAAGAATTGCAGGCTTTGGGAGCAGCCCTATCACAATCAAGAAAAGATAGTGGTGGATGGAGCCAGGCTTCCCTTCCTGCAATGGGAAAATCATGCAGCAGAGCCCTGTGAAACTGCCCAGGTGCTATTTCTCAACTTCACCTTGGGACATCAGAACACCTTGGGACATCAGAACATCAGTGAAAAGTGCAGTCAGCCCTGAGGAAAGGAACTGTTTCTCCTCACTCACCCACTGCCAATTTTCAACCTAAAGAAGAAAGGAGAGAGACATCATTACAATACAGTGGTTAGAAAGGAGGGTAGCTGAATGTGTATGCGTGTATGTGATTGTGTGTGTGCACATGTGCTGACAGTCAAACCAATATATAGAAAAGACCCATTTGTATGTGTAACATGAAATATAAAGCTTCATCACAATTATATTATACTAGAGGCCCAGTGCACGAATTTGTGCACGAGTGGGGTCAGGCCAGCCCCAACAGAGGCAGATCAGGGTGGGCCTGTTGAAAGGAGGAGACGGATGGAGGTTGGCTGACTAGCCCACCTTGATTGGGGACTAATCAGGGCTGGGCTGGCTGGGGAGAGAGGTCAAGGACAATTGGCCAGAGGGCCCTGCTCCTGATTGGGGTGGGGGGCCAATCAGGGACAGGGCCAGCTGTGGGGAGGGGTTGTGGGCAGTGGGCCAGCCTGCTCTACCCCTGAATGGTGTAGGAGGGGCCAATCAGGGATCATCGGCTGGGGGAGGGGCCGTGGAAGATTGGCCAGTCGGTCCTGCCCCTGATCAGAGTGGGTGGAGCCAATCAGGGGCAGAGCTGACTGAGGGGATGGCCCATGGGCCAACTGAGGCCCATCAGGCCAGGGCCGGCTGAGGGGAGGGTCTGCAGGAAGTTGGCCATCCAGCCCTGTCCCCTGTTGGGGTGGGGGGCCAATAAGGGGCAAGGCCAGCCAGGGAGAGGGACTGCAGGCCAATCAAGTTGGTGGGGGCCCAACAGGGGCAGGGCCAGCCAGGGGGAAGGGCTGGGGGGGGGGTGGCGGCCGGCCCCCCCCTTCTTAACCAGGGTGGGAGAGATCAATCAGATGCCCGGCCCGCTGGGGGGGGGGACCATGGGAGGGTGGTCAGTCAGCCCCATCCTCTGATTGGCTAGTTCACTGGCACCAGTGGTAGTCATAGCGACTGGTCATTACAGTTGTTGCAGCATTCCAGTTGCTGGCTTTTTATATATAGAGATATTTTTAATTACAGGGAAATGATAAGAAGGCAATATACTCAAAGGCTATTCTTGATTGGTTGTTAATTTTAACTAGGCAATGAATGTTACTTAAAAGAAAAAAGGAACTTCTCTTTTTCCATGGGTTTGCCCACATGTACGTTGGCAGGGAAATTCTCTTTATCTATAAAGACAAATGTTGAACTTACGTTTCAGTAATAAAAATAATTCTAATACAAGTACGTTTTTTAGAAAATAAAAAACAGTCTAGAATATTAATTTCAAATTTTGCACTATACTGAAAAAATTGACATATGAGAAAACAAGTGAAAAATACTCTCACTGGCTTAAAACAAAAGCTTTTACCAGTGTCATTAGTTTGGAAATCAGTGTCCTTTAACAGAAACAGAGCCATATGCTTGTTGTCTTTATTGTTCAGTACACAGATAAGGAAGGCCAAGAAGGCAGAAGTCAACTCTGAGTGGAGAAAAAAATCTACACCACACAGGTCCCCAAAGATAACTGTTTTACTTGTATTACCAGTATGGCCAGTTCCAGCAGTTCCATAATCAGATTAGCCAAATATTTATGGAATTTCTCCTTTCCCATTATGGCTGAAAGATATAACCAATGATGTGATTAGTTTGTATGGAAAAGTTGATGGAAGGCAAATGTAGGAGCTGCGTTTGACACTGCCACTTTAGGCTGGCAACCTATGTGTGTACCCGTTTATGCATGTGTAAGAATGGAGGATAATTCCGACCACTCGGGATTGTCTTCATAAGTAAATGATATAACATCTGATAAAGCACTTGTCGCAAAGAGGCCACCCAGTAAACGGTGAATCATTTCCCCTTTCATTTCACATATCACCCACTGTCTACCATCCTGCCCAAACACTTACACACACACACACACACACACACACACACACACACACACACTTTACAGGTCTTACTCTGAGAAGCTTTGCTAACATTTTCTATTAAAAAAAATTAAAAGAAACCATTTTCAAGAAGAAAAAAGCCCAACTGCACACAAGATTAAGACTGTAAAGGGCAGTTCTGCTCTGAGGGAAGAGGAGCTGGTTACTGGAAGCAGCCAAGAGACACCTTATTCCCCTGCCCTCCCCCGATCTGACAGGAATAGGATTAGCGGACGCCAGAGCACCCAAATCTGGCTAGGAATCTGCTGAGTGAAAGGCAAAGCCTGGTGGACTTGGCTGATGATGAGGTCAAGGTTGCATATTCAAGCCCCATAAGGAGATTCATCCTGGCAACAATCTCCCTCCTGGCCCTGACCCACCCATGGATGTTTCTCATTGGATGGAGGAGCTATGTCTGAGGAGTGGGAAGAGTAAAGGCTCAATGCAATCTGTTCCCATTAGCAGGAAAGAGTGGGAAAAAAACCTCAAAACATTGGTACTATTAATACTGAGGACAGAGGTCCTTTTTCAATGCCTGCGGGGAGGGGGGGTGTTTCAAAGAAGCAGGGCTCTGGAGTACAGAGAGCTACATTACTTAGATAAAACATGCAGCTACTATAACAGAAGTCAAAATAATAGTGGTTCAACCTTAATAGTTTATTTACATGAGTCAACATGCAAATAAGTCAGCCCAGGGTTCTAGTGCCAGGACGAGAAGTCCCCATGATTTCTGGCTGTGAAAACCAGCAAGGAGAAAGGGGGTTGGAGGAGGTAGAGAGGGTATAGGGGGATAAATGGTGATGGAAGGAAAAGACTTGAGGTGGTGAACACACCATACAATATACAGGTGATTGTACACCTGAAACCTGTATAGCTTTATTAACAACTGTCACCCCAATACATTCAGTAAAATGGGGGGGAACAGCAGGGACTGTGGCTGAGTGAGACAGAGGATTTCTGGAGTCCCGGGCAGTACCGTGGAAGCGAGGCACTGCCTTCCATGTTAAAGGTAAGTTGTCCCTGCTGGAGAGGATGCTAATTGGGACAGAAGACTATCCCTAAACAGAAATCAGAGAGAGCATCCACCCACCAGAGCTGACCAGAGACTTCTGAACAAAGAATGAATGCATCCATCCACCACGTCCCCCACCGCTAACAGATTGTACACTCTTTGCTCTCACTCCAACTTGGGACCATGCAAGAAGGCACCAAACAGCTCATGGTTGGGTCAGAAAAGGCAGCCTCCTCGCAGAGCTAGGAGACAACCTTCCTCACTCCGGTTATGTTCCCACCACTGCTGTCAAAGAAGCATGAATTGGAAGACAAGGAGCCCTCTCCCCGGCCCCATGCAACAGACTGGATACAAGGCCTTTATTAAAGATTGAGAGAAACTGCCCACTCTTCAATGTCATCAGCTCTTCAATCCTGCACCACAAATCTGACTAATCCCCAAATATATTTCATCCCACATTAAGTCTTCCTTATTTCATAACCCATGTCGATTTCCAATATTCTTTCCTGATGCATGAAGTTTCAACTCAGAAGACACATTGGCTAGGGTGACCAACTCATCCTAGTTTGTCCAGAACCTTTGTGGTTTGGGCACTGATACTCACGCATCCCGAAAAACCCCTTGGTCTCAGGCAAACCAGGACAGTTAGTGAAATTCTAATGACATCTAAGCTGCATCATCCTCTGCTGACATTTTTATATGTTTAGACCAACAAGATGAAAAGCACTGAAAACAATTTTAAATAGCAGTTGTAATTCTGGAAAGTTCAAGGAGGCTCCAGCACTACAGCTCAGCAAGATGTTCGTGGGTATTTAGGTGTGGCCAAACCAGTTTCCCTGGTTTTCATGGCAATTCCAGTGTGGAAAGGAATGGCTGTGAGTCAGTGCCCTCTTTTCTGGGCTCCCTGGAACAGTCTCTTCCATAAATATTTCAGATGAATTGCCAAAGGAGAACAGGGGTTCGGGCAGTGGTTCTCAAACCACAGTACACTTAAGAATAACCTGGAGAACTTATTTTAAAAATATGCTTTTCTGAGTCCTGTCCCCAAAAAGTTTAGCTTGGGAGAGTCCAAAAGGCAGTCTTTTTAGCAAGAACTCTGGGTGATCCTGACGCATGTAATTGGTGGACCACACTTTCAAAACCTCTGGCACAGAGAGAAAGCTGCAAAGCTGTTTACTTACCTCTCGTAGTCAGTAAAGCAGAACCATGAATAAACACTTAAGTGTTAGGACGGCTGTAATCTAAAAAGCACTTTTTTGTAAATCTTGAGATTGTTGGAAGACATGAAGCAAAGCATATCTAAGCTCATTGAGATAACTGTGCTCTACATAACACATGTGCTATGTAGTATATAGATCTATATAGCTAGAATGTATACATAGATAACAGCATAACTGAGATAATGGTCATTAAAATGACAGCATATAACAGGCACTCGGCAAGTGTTTATTCATATGTATGCCATGGTAGTGTGTTTAACATATATATATTAACAAATCAGTAGTCCTGACTTAACCATATTAAATCTGAGATGGCCATAAAATAGCCAAATAAAGATGACAAGCAGGCAGTTGGATCTAGGAGCCTGCAGTTCTGGGATTTGGTCAGGGGTCAGGTTAGAAGTACAGATTTGGGGAATTATCTTCATAAAGCCTCCAGGGCTTCAATAAAACATAAGCCCCAGGGTCTGTTGGTTTAATGCCAAATCAAGGTCAGAGGTCCATGGCCTCACAAGCATGAGCAGGCTCCCTACATGAAACCAAGAACCAACAGAGCTTAGACTATCCCTAAACAGAAATCAGAATATTTGTTCATCAGTTCAGGATAAAGCTCAAAGGCCATATATGGAAATCCTTTGCCTCTTGAGGTAAAAACCCTAATTCAGTATCTCTCAGTACAGAAATTCTTAAGCCCCAGGCAGAGGCAAACTCAGAATTGTCCCATTATAGGCAGGCCCCCATACCTCAAAGCAGACAGTAAAAATAAAATAAAATAAAATAAAATAAAATAAGCCCACAGATAACTTCCCCAAGGAAAGAGGCACTCAGGCCAAAATCACAAAATATATAAGCAAGGCAAAACCCTAGCAGACAATCTACAAACACCACGCCATCAACCCCCATCCCAGAAAGAGAAAGAAATCACATCTGCAGAGCTAGAGATAATAGAACTATCCGAAAGGGACTTTGAAATTGGTTCAGTTGGAAATAGAAAATCATTAAAGGGATTTAAGAAAAAGATGGACGTGCGGAAAGTGGTGTTTTAGGATAAAGTGGCAGAGACATGCAGAATTCAATGAAGAAGGGTCAGATTGGAGGCCAGAGAATAGCTAGGAGGTTTCACGTTCACACACTGAACCCACAGATTGTGTTCTCTCCTCTTCTGAACTCCCTTAAAATTTAATTGGCACATCTCTGATGACCTTATGACCTCACCACTTTATTTTGTGTTTTATTGCTGCTTTCATATATATAAAGCATGTAAAGAAACTTGCTGAGCTCCAAGGCTCCTAGCAGTGTGTGTGTGTGTGTGTGTGTGTGTGTGTTCCTTTCTATCTTCCCCACAGCACTCTGGGCACATGGGAGATGTTTCATAGATAGTCAAACAAATGAACAGAGCCATGTAGGAAACTGATCAGAACCTTGCTCTATGGACCTCTGACTTGAACTGGAGCACAAAAACAAGCTGATGGCGCATCATTAGTCCATCTCCTAGGACCTGATAGGCTCCCTAATCTGCTTCTCTTCTTCTTGGTTTGGGTGTGCATCTTCTTTCAATGCGTCTGAAAGTTAGCTGAATTCTGTGACGGCTTTAAGCCCTGTAGC
This sequence comes from Lasiurus cinereus, assembly GCA_011751065.1. Classification (NCBI taxonomy): domain Eukaryota; kingdom Metazoa; phylum Chordata; class Mammalia; order Chiroptera; family Vespertilionidae; genus Lasiurus; species Lasiurus cinereus. The sequence goes on along the minus strand of JAAGEH010000046.1, from coordinate 1,278,103 downwards.
ACTCATGAAAATCTTTTGCTCTGTGTATAATTTCCCTGGTGTAGACTGCTATGTAACCTATCTTCCTCTTCACCCTGCTTGTGAGTCCATAGGCATTTGGCTATACATTAGAGCAGGCCTTGCTCTAAATCTGACTACCTCACTTCTATTTAGTTAGAATGGTTCCCTTCCTTCTTAGAGGAAAAAGCCCAGATTTAATGATCACACCCTGAAAAACAGCAGTAACTTAAGGACTTGTACAGGGGCACAAACTCGCCCTGGCAAATAGCATAGGAGCAAAGATTTCATAACATCTTAAGAGGCCCAGAGCCATGTTCATCTCCATAGCCTTCCTACATGATGATGGTGAGGATAATGACAGTGATGACAATGACACAAGGATATATTTTATGGAACAACTAATATGGCAGGCATTATGCTAGGCATCTTTAATATAATCTGGCACATAATCCTCACAAGGGTCGTAACATGCCCATTTACAAGTAAGAAATTTGAAGATGAAAGAGACTAAGTCAGCCTTGATAAAAATCTAGTAGATGTCGAAGCCAGGATTCAAAGCCAGGTCAGTCTGAACGTTGTTTGTGTTGTTTTCACTTCACACCACTTACATTGCGTATGCTTACAAAACAGCCAGTGGCAATCAGCCGCTTGGAATCATTGTCTCAAGGACTTCTAATGATGGACATGGGTTTTGAGGCTAGAATTGTTTCCCAGGAGACTGGAAGCATTCATAGGCACCACTTCCTGAATTTTTATTCGAATCTCATTCATGGCTTCTTCAAGAGAGTGACTAAATAAATCTTCTCTTATCACGCTGCCTCCATTTCACTTCGCAGAGAACAAACTGATCCAGTCCAGTTCCTGATTTTTATGTCCCCGATGGAAAGTCACATACCCACACATGGCCAAAGCAACTGTAAATAAATAGCTCTAAAATTTTAGTAAGATTCTTTGTGAATACAGAGTAGACCAGTATTCATAGAACATTTTCTTATATCATTGATTTCCAATGGGGTCCAAATATATTGTACTGGCTTGCTCTCTAGGCTCAGAATAACTGAATTAATTTTTTTAATGTTTTCAAGAAGCTTAAATAAGTGATTTTTTCAAGGTTTAACAAATCACATGACCATCAACAAGACAATGGGAGAAATAAACTGTTGTCCATTTACATTGTGAAATATTATAAATTAATGGAAATAAATAAATTACAACTACTTGTAACAACATGGATGAATATCAGAAACATAATTACCTGGCATGCTGAGAAATAAGATCGAATAGTTCAATATCAAGATGAAAAAAGATAATAGAAAAAACCAATAATGCAAATGTTGGAGTTATCAAATAGGGACATTAAAAGAACTATTATTAATGTGTTTAATAAAATAAAGAAAATGACTGAATTTTACCAAAGAACTGGAATCTGTTAAGGGAAGAGTCAAATGAAAATCTGAGGCCTAAAACAATAAAATTACTGAAATTAAGAATTAGATATATGACTTAAAAAGCAGATTACTTGTTACCAAAGAGAGGATAGTAAAGCACAGAAGAAAAGAATAAAAAATGGTGAGAAAAAGAGCATAGGAGATCTAGGGACCTGGTAAAAACATCCAACATATTTGTAATTGGGCTCCCAGATGGAGAAGAGAGAGATAATCAGATAGAAGTGATTTTTAAAGAAATATACTTGTTGAGAATTTTCCAAAAATGATGAAAGACATCAAGCCACAGAATAAATAATTTTTACAAACCTCAGGCAAGATAAATACCAAATAAAGACCACATCTAGATGATTACAGAAACACTGCTGAAAACAAACAAAAAAATCTTCAAAGCAGCCAGAGGAGGAAAACCCCACATTGTTTTCAAGAGAGCAACAGTAAAACTGACAGCTAAGCAACAGAAAACAATGGAAACCAAAATAGAAACTTTTAGCTGCTGAAAGAAAGTAATTGACAACCTAAAATTCTATACTCAGTGAAAATATCCTTTAAAAGTGAAGATATAATAAAGACACTGTCAGGCAAAAAAAAAAAAAAACTGAGAGAACTAGAGTTGAATCCAAGATGGCGGCATAGGTAAAAACCTACACTGCTGCCTCACACAACACTTTCAAAACTACAACTAAAAGACAGAACAGACATCATCCAGAACCACAGGAAAGCTGGCTGAGTGGAAGTTCTACAACTAGAAGGAAAGAGAAGGGCTCACAGAGACCCAGAGGAGCTGCAAAAAGCTGAGGTACGAAGACAAGCACGTGGAGAGAGCGGGTCCCAGAGAACCTGGCTGGCTTTCTCTGGCGGGAGGGAGATGGAGACTCTCAAAGGCATTGAACTCCTTATCCTGCGACACTAAACCCCAGATCCAGCAGAAACTCATATGGGGGGAGTTTGGACTGTGAAAAGGAAGAAGTGCACGGAAATTTAGGGGAGTCGCAAAAGGTCAGAAGTCTGGTGGCACACACAGCACTGCCTGCAGAGGACCGACTGCTGATTGTGCCACTGGCTTTCACGAGTGGGCGGGAGACAGACCCTCCCAACTGTGCCACTTCTAACTCCACTAAACCTCACTTTCAGGCAAAACCCTGGGGACCCAGACTTGTGTGGTCCCAGAGCGCAGGGGAGCCAGAGGGGCAGCAGTCTAGAGGCACTGCAAGAGAGGGAGTTGCACGCACAGGAACTGTTCCAGCGATTACCCAGTCACGTGAGACTCAGGGGCCGTGGAGGGCGGGGCCGACTGGAAGGCAAGGCGGTCCCTTAAGCCCTGAAACTCCACCCATCCCAAGCTCAACAGAGAGGCTTTTGCAGTTTTTCAAGTCTGGTATCATAAGACTGAATCCAACACAGAAGTTCTCCTGGCATAGTGAAAATACCGAGATAAGGGAAGAGAACACAAAAGAAATGGAGGAAAACAAATGACTGGATATAGAGTTCAAAACCACGCTTATAAGGTTTTTCAAGAATATACTAGAAAAGTTGGATAAAGTTAGTGAGACCCAAGAGGAGATGAAAAAGGACCAACTAGAGATGAAAAAGAACCAACTAGAAATTAAACATACACTGACTGAAATAAAACATATTATACAGAGACCTAACAGCAGACTAGAGGAAGGCAAGAATCAAGTCACAAATTTGAAATATAAAGAAGCAGAAAACACTCAACTGGAAAAGCAAGAAGAGAAAAGAATCCAAAAATGTGAAGATAATGTAAGGAGCCCCTGGGACAGCTTCAAGTGTACCAACATCAGAATTGTGGGGGTGCCAGAAGAAGAGAGAGAGCAAGATACTGAAAACCTATTTAAAGAAATAATGACTGAAAACTTCCCACATCTGGTGAAAGAAATAGACTTACAAGTCCAGGAAGCACACAGAACCCCAAATAAAAGGAATCCAAAGAGGACTATACCAAGACACATCATAATTAAAATACCAAGAGCAAAAGACAAAGAGAGAATATTAAAAGCAGCAAGAGAAAAACAGTCAATTACTTACAAGGGAGCACCCATACAACTGTCAGCTGATTTCTCAACAGAAATGATACAGGCCAGATGGGAGTGGCAAGAAATATTCAGTGATGAACAGCAAGAACCTACAACCAAGAATACTCTATCCAGCAAAGCTATCATTCAGAATTGAAGGGCAGATAAAGAGCTTCACAGATAACAAAAAGCTAAAGGAGTTCATCAACTCCAAACCAGTATTATATGAAATACTGAAAGGTACTCTTTAAGAAGAGGAAGAAGAAAAAAGGTAAAAGACAAAAAATTATGAACAACAAATACATATCTATCAACAAGTGGATCTAAAAATTAAGTGAATTAAAAATTTGATCAACAGAATAAACTGGTGAATATAATAGAATCAGGAGCACAGAAAGGGAGTGGACTGATAATTCTCAGAGAGAAAGGGGTGAGGGGTGTACAGGGAGAGACTGGACAAAAATCATACACCTATGGATGAGGTCAATTGGAGGAAGGTAAGGATAGAGGGAGGAGTGGGAGCCAGGTGGAGGGGAGTTATGGAGGGAAAAAAAGAGAAACAAATGTAATAATCTGAATAATAAAGATTTAATTAAAATAAAAAATTAAAATTAAAAAAGGAAGCTGAAAAAAAAAAGTTAGAGCGAATTAAAAAAAAAACTGAGAGAACTAGCATAATCTCCATTAAAAGAAACACCAAAAGGATTTTTTTTCAGACACAAGATAAAAAATTCCAGTTGGAAACCCAGTAATGCAAAGAATAAACAACACCAAAAAGGTAAAAATTATGGATAAATCTAAATTAGTATCTACACTAATAAAAGAGTAACATGCTAATTGACCATACCTTCGTGATGCCCACCAGCCAATCAGGAGTAAGTATACAAACCAACTCACCAAATATAGCGGTTAATTTGCATACACTGGCACCAAGCAGCCAGAGGGGGGAGGGTGGGAGAGGGAAGCCTGTGTCATCATCATGGCAACGAGGCAGGCATCCCACACCACCCCAGCCGCTCCCCATCTCTGGGCAGTGTGGGAAGGCAGAAAGCCGGCTCAGCCAGAGCGAAGGTGGGACCAGCAGCCAGGGGAAGGAAGGCCCATTCTTGCATGAATCTTTATGGGCCTCTGTATTACTGTATAAAACAATAATACTGTTTTATGAGGTTCAAAATATAGAGAAGTTAAATATATTTTAATGACAGCACAAAAGACAAGAGGAAAATAAATATAGTTAAAGTGTTATCAGTTTTCTCCATTGTCTAGAATGTGATATTAACACTCATTTAAGGACCGTTATATCTAGAGTAATCACTAAAGAATATTATAAGAATGTACAGATAACCAGCTAATAGATTAGGGAAGGTGAATAATTTTTAAAATGCATCATGAATCCAACAGAGGAAAAAAGGGAGAACAAAGTTAACCAAAAACATATGTAACAAATATAAAGTAAACAGTAAGATGATGAGCCTGAACTATCATCAATAATTACTTTAAATATAAATGGAACAAATCTCCAGTTAAAAGAAAGATTGTGAGACTGGATTTAAAAAGTAAATCCAATTATATGCTCCTTCTAGGCAACAAATCTTAAACAGAAGGATACAGAAAGAAAAGCTGTGTGGCAGTTTTACAGCATAGCCACAAACCCTTTGCCACTCCTCTTATTAAGAGGTAAGTGTTGTCAAGACTAGTTTGGCTCAGTGGATAGAGCGTTGGCTTGCGGACTGAAAGGTCCCAAGGTTGATTCTGGTTGGGGGCATGTACCTTGCTTGCGGGCACATCTCCACTGTGGGGCGTGCAGGAGGCAGCTGATTGATGTCTCGCTCTCATCGATGTTTCTGACTTTCCATCTCTCTCCCTTCCTCTCTGTAAAAAATCAATAAAATATATTTTAAAAAAAGAGGTGAGTGTTTATCTTCCCACCCCATCCTAGACAGCCTTATGACTTCTTCAACCAATAGAGTATGACGGAAGTAACACTGTGTGATTTTTAAAGTTAGGTCATAAAAGGCTATGCGACTTATGCCTTGTTCAGTAACACATTCAACCTCAGAGAGCCACTTTGTAAAAAGTCTGACTACCTTGAGTCTGCCATGCTATAAAAAAGGCCGAGGTCCATGGAAAGGCCATGGGCAAGCACTCCAGTCAATAGTCCTCGCTGAAACCAGTCTCCTTATTCTGGTCCAGGGACCAGCCATGTGAGAGAAAAAGTCTCCACTAATTCCAGCCCTCAACCATTCAAATCTTTTTAGCCAAGACACTAGACATCATAGTGTAGAGATAAGCCATCCCTGTTATACTCTGTCTAAATTCCGGACCCACAAAACATTACTGTGATAAAATGGTCATTGGTTTATACCACTAAGTTTTGGGGATGATTTGTTATAAGCAACAGATAACTAGAAAAGGTTGAAACTATAAGGATGGATGGGAAAAAAGATACACAAGCAAACATTAACCAAAAGAAACATGTAAACAAGTATCAGACAAAGTCAACTTTAAAGCAAGCAGTTTTCCTGAATTATATTTTCTAAAGGTCAAAGGGTTGGCACAATAGAAAAACATAACAATTCTAAAATTTGTACACACATAATAGCATAGATTCAAAATATATAAAGCAAAAACTGACCAAACCAAGGGAGGAAAATATAGATCCACAAGTATAGTTGAAGATTTTTAACATATCTCCCTAAGAATATTTTTTTAAAAACTGACATCATGCAAAGTATATGCTCTGATAACAGTGAAATGGAGTGAGACATTCAAAACAGAAAGATAAGTAGAAAATCCCTAGATTATTAGAAAATTAAGAAATATAATTTTCTAAACAAACCATGGATCAATGTAAAAAGAAAATTACATTAAAATATCAAGCTTCTGGCCAACAACAAAAAAGCCCATGAATAAAAACAAAAAAACAAGTTGCAGAATGAGAGGAGATATTTGTAATACATATGGAAATAATATTAATGAATGAAAATGAAAATAACACATGAAAAATTACGGGATGACAAAAAGAAATAGCCAGGATGCTTTTTTAAAAAATTAACTAACAACACCAAGTGTTGGCAAGAATGTGGAACAGCTAAAACTTTCACACACTACTGGTAGATATGTAAATAGGTGTAACAACTTTGGAAAATTGTTTTAAATTATCCATATAACATGTGCATACTATAACACTCCTATTATACCCAACAGATATGACTGCATACATGAATGAACAGACATGTACAGAAAAATTCACGGCAACTTTATTGACACAAGTCAAATATGAACACAATATAAATGTACATTAATAGTAGAAGGAATGAATAAACTGTGTGATTTATTCAGACAATGGTATACCACTCAACCATGAAAAAAAGGACTAATTATTCACATAACAACATTGATGAATCTCACAAATATAATGCTGACTGAAAGAAGGTAGACACAGGAATATACACTTAATAATTCCAAAACTAACCTATGATAAAAGTCAGAACAATGGTTTCCCTGCAGTGGGAGTGAGGGAAGAGTTGACTGGGAAGAGATGTGAGGGAAGTTTCTGGAACATTAATATCACAAATCTTAATCTATATGCGGTTGCATGAGTACCTACTTTATAAAAATTAATCTGCACACTTAAGATTTGCGCATTTTACTGGTATGCATGCTATGCTTTAGTTCAATAACATTTTTTAAAAGCATAAACACAAAATTCAGAATAGTGATCATTCCTGGAGGAGAGGCCAGGAGATGGAAAGGAAGCACAGACACGCCTTAAATTTACATGTGTGATACATACAGTACATACACTCTTTTTTGCATGTACCAAATGTTACATTATAAGATTAAGTGTTAATAATACTTTAGTAAAAATAAATTTTTCAAATATTTAAACCCCATGTGCTGAACTTGGAAAGAATTTTTACAGTAAAATTAATATAAATGACTTCCAGTGATATTTAAATACAGAAAGACAATTGCATTAGTGTAATGTGTCCTCCCAGCATTATGCCGATTGTACCTTCAAGAGACCACTTTGAATGAGGTAGAGCAATAATAATGACAGGCATTGTTGAGGATACACTGTCTGTTGGGCACTGTTGTGAATACTTTACATGCATTTAATTGTCATATAACCCTATGAGGCCGATACCATTATCACCCCAATTTAACAGATGGGGAAACACACACAGGGAGTTCAAGTGATTTGCCCGTGGCCTCACAGCAGGCAAGCGGGAAAGGCAGCATTTGTGCCTGGTTTTGAATTGCAATCTGATTTCAGAGCCGACTTACTTAACCTCTGCACCACTCTGCCTCTTGTGAGAGGCACATCTATGATTTCTGGAAATTCTCAACCATTCCCAACTCTTGGCAAGGCCTGAAACAGAGTGCCAGAGTTATAACATCTGCCCTTATAGAGAGGAGTGTTGAGATGTAATTACAATAGCAGTGAATCCCATTGTCATTACCACCAGTAACAATAACAAGAAACATTAAGTCCATACTGTACTATATTACAGAGTAGATTTAAAAGATGCCATGATTGAACAGGTAACATGCTTCTCAATTCTAAACCTTCACTAAGAAAGAAGCAATCTCAATAAATTATCTTTTCTCTGAACTCTCTCCAGTCCTTTTCCAGTTTGTAGCATCTACTACTTTAAACAATGCATTCCATTTATTCATGACTTGTGTCTTATCTCTCTGCCAGGAGAATAGGATTTGTTTCCTTCCTTGCCTTCTTGCCATGCATATTACTTGGCTATAGTAGGTACTTAGCAAATATCTGTGTATATACATGACATCCTATCTAATAAAAGAGTAATATGCAAATTAACCATCCATTATACCCACAAGCCACACCCAGAAGTCAATCAGGAGTGTGTATGCAAATTAACCCAACCATGATGGCTGCGGCCACAGAGAGAGCAGAAGGGAGGCTTGGGTTTCCCCAGCAATGGAGGAAGCAAAGCTTTCCACACACTCTGGCCATGCCCAGGCCTCCACTCTAGACTACAAAGTTTCAATTATAGAAGATAAATAAATCCCAACAAAAATGGCAGCAGCCATGGAGAGCAGGAGGCTAAGGTTGCCCCCAGCGATGGAGGAAGCCAAGTTTCTGCAGTCCTGGCCTGTCTTGGCCTCCACTTAAGGCTACAAAGTTTCAATTAAAGAAGATAAATAAATCCCAGATACCAGGGCCTCCACTTGGCTCACTGGGGTGGGAAGTGAGGGGCATAGCCAGCCTTCAAATCACCACAGGCCCCTCGCCCACGCCCCACAGGAAACCCCACCCTGATCTGGGACACCCTTCAGGGAAAATCAGCTGGCCCCCACCAGTGCACCATGCCTCTATCCTATCTAATAAAAGAGTAATATGCAGATTGACCATTACTCTAACACACAAGATGGCTGCCCCTATGTGGTCAAAGATCCTGCCCCAATGTGGGCACAAGATGGCCACCACAAGATGGCCAGCAGGAGGGGGCAGTTGGGAGGGACCAGGCCTACAAGGGAGGGCAGTTGGGGGTAATCAAGCCTGCAGGGGAAGGCAGTTAGGGTGACCAAGCCTGCAGGGAAGGGCAGTTAGGGGCAAACAGGCTGGCAGGGGAGCAGAAGACATCAATCAGGCTGGCAGAGAGTAGTTAGGAGGTGATCATGCTGGCAAGCTAAAGCGATTAGGGGCAATCAGGAAGGAAGGCAGGTGACAGTTGGGAGCCAGCAATCCTGGATTGTGAGAGGGATGTCCGACTGCCCGGTGGGATCAGGCTTAAACAGTCAGATATCCCTCAAGGGGTCCCAGATTGGAGAGGATGCAGGCTGGGCTGAGGGACACCCTTCCTGTGCACAAATTTCATGCACTGGGCCTCTAGTAAATAAATATGAGGTCAAAAACCCCAGTTCTTTGTAAAAGCTTCCACATATCCCTTAATCTTGCCTATCATATTCATTGTGGTATCCCCAGGACTTAGAAAAAGGCCTGTGAGTTGGCCCAACCATCATGGCGCAGTGGTTGAGCATCAACCTATGAACCAGGAGGTCATAGTTCGACTACCAGTCAGGGCACATGACCAGATGTGGGCTCCATCCCCAAAAGGGGGTATGCAGGAAGCAGTCAATAAATGATTCTCTATCATTGATGTTTCTCTCTTTCTCTCCCTCTCTCTCTTACTCTCTTTCTTCCTCTCTGAAATCAATAAATATATTTTTTTTTTTAAAAAAAGGCCTGTGAGTTGTAAAGATATCTGTTAGTTGGTGAATACTAAACACCAAATTTTAGTTGAATGAATGAAATAAGGACAAATAATTCTTCCACATTGTAAAGTATCTGTGTACCATCCATCTCTTTGAAAGGCCTTGCTGTGTGGGATGTCAACACATCTATCAAGTCTATCAGAGAGGACTAAGGGATGCCTGCTGCACTACTTGTCCTTGATGATGGAATGAATGAGTTTACCAGAGAGTGATGAGCAGTTGGCTAGAGAGAAAACCCTGCAGTGGCCCAAACATGTAGCAGTGGTGGTGGTGGCCTATCTTCAGGGATTTGCAGTGAGCAGTTCTCCTCTATAACTAGAAACCCAGTGCATGAAATCATGTGGCCCCGCTCAGCCTCATTGTGCTCACATCCCCGCCTACCTGCCCGCCCACCCTCCCACCACACCCACCCACACACGCAGCCTCCTGGTGAGCAGTCTTTGGTCGTTCTGCCATGATGGCATCACGACTAAGGAGTTTTTATAATAGAGACTAGAGGCCCAGTGCATAAAATTTGTGTATAGGGCAGGTGCGGGGTGGGAAGTGGGGGGAAGGGCATCCCCTCAGCCCAGCCTGCACTGTCTCCAATCCAGGACCCCTGGGGGATGTCTGACTGCCTGCCAGCCTGGTTGCCCCTAACTGCCCCCTCCCTGCTGACCTAGTCACTCCTAATTGCCCCCTCCACTGGCTTGATCACCCCTTACTGCTCCCCCTGCCAGCCTGGTTGTCCCCAACTGCTCCCCCTGCCAGCCTAGTTGCCCCTCACTGCCCCTCCTGCCAGCATAATCATCCCCAACTTCCCTCATACAGGCCTGGTCGCCCTCAACTGCACCCTCCCCTCTTATCTGTTTGCCCCTAACTGCCCTCTCCGCCGGCCTAGTCACCTCTTACTGCCCCCCTGCTGGCCTGGTCTCCCCCAACTGCCCCCCATGCTGGCCTTGTCACCCTCACCTGCTCTCTCTGCTGGTCTGGTCACCCCACACAGCCTGCTTACTCAGTCAGTGGGTTGTCCCTCACTAAACCTCCTGCTGTCCTGGTCATAGGCAGCCATCTTGTGAGGGTGTGAGGGTTAATTTGCATATTACCTTTTTATTATATAGGACTGGGATCCCAGAGAGCAAAATAGCATGGCCTCGCCCTTCCTTGACCTCTCCACACAGAGCTCCAGCACGCCTGGTCCAGCCCCCAACCTTTCCAGCCTTCTCTAGCTGCTTCAAGCCCAGCCCTCAGTCCCTCAAGTCACCTTAGGCTGGTCCCGCCTTCTCCAGGCGCCTCCCCACTTCCGCCCCATCTCCAGAGCAACACAGCAGCTGCGCCCGTCATGGTTCTGGAGGTGAGCATGGAAACCTCCCACCTTCTGTGTTGTGCTCCTTCCCCTGGCAGGTGGGCAGCAAGGTGCTCTGAGTGAGAGTGGTGGGTGGTAAAGGATTGGTGAGGGGAGCACCCTCCTGCCACAGGGTGGTCCATTTTCTCTGGGCACCTCACTACTTCTGCCCCATCTCCAGAGCAACACCCTGCAATCAGTCATGACATTACAGAGTAACAAATAATTTGCATATTCCTCTATTATTATGTAGGATAATAAAAGCATAATATGCTAATTAGACCAGACATCCTTCCAGACGACCTTCCAGATGAAGCCAGGGCTGTGAGGGAAGCCTGGGTTCTGGATTCCAGAGGGAAGCCAGTGCCGGCAGCAGGGGAAGGAAGGCCTACGCTTGCATGAATTTCTTGCATCGGGCCTCTAGCCAAGTATAAATGTCTTAAGTATTTTTGAGAATTTCTTTTTGTTCAAATTTACTGAGATATAATTGACATATAACCTTGTACAAAATATGGCATATGTGCTGATTTGATACATTTACATATTATAAGATGATTATCACCTTAGTGTTAGCTAACACCTCCATCTCGTCACATAATTATCACAATTATTTCTTTTTTTATGGTGAGAAAATTCAAGATCTCTTAGCAACTTTCAAGTACAGAATACAGCATTGTTTGACTATACCCACCCTGTTATACATTATAACCCTAGAACTTACTCATCTTACAACTAGAAGTTTAAATCCTGACCAGCATCTCCCACTTTCGCCTCCTTCTCAGTTCCTAGTAACCACCATTCTGAGTTCAGCTTTTTTAGATTCCACATATGAGTGATAACATAGAATATTGTCCTCTCTTTGGCTCATTTCACTTAGCACCATGCCCTCAAGTTCCATCCATGTTGTTACAAAAGGCAGGATTTCCTTCCTTCGCAAAGTTGATTGTATTGATTGATTGATAGCACATCTTAGCCATTCATCTGTTGATGGACACTTAGGTTGCGTCTTTATCTTCACTGTTGTGAATAAGGCTGCAATGAATGACAGTACAGATATCTCTTCAAGATCCTGTTTTCATTTATTTTGGATATATTCCCAGACGTGCAACTGCTGGATCGTATCATAGTTCTACTTTTAATTGCTGAGGAACCTCCACACTGTTTTCCATAGAGTTGTACCAATTTACATATCTCCACATCCTCGATAATACTTGTTATCTCTTGTCTTTTTGTGATGGCCATTATAACTTAGGGCATGAGATAATATCTCATGGTGGTTTTGATTTTCATCTCCTTTATGATTTATAATGTTGAGCACCTTTTTGTGTACCTGTTGGCCATTTGTGGGTCTTCTCTGGGGAAATATCTGTTCAGTTCCTCTCCCCACTGTGTAATCAGATTAAATTATTATTTTGCTATTGAGATATATGAATTCTATATATTTGGATATTAACCCCTTATCAAATATAAGATTTATAAAAATATTCTCTCCTTCTCTAGGTTGCCTTTTCATTTTTATTGGTGGTTTCCTTTGCTGTGCAGAAACTTTTTAGTTTGACATAGTACCACTTGCTTATTTTTGTTTTTGGTGTCAAATCTAAAAATTCACTGCCAACACTGATGTCAAGGAGCTTACCACTTACGTTTTCTTCTAGGGGGTGTACTTTTTCAAGTCAGACATTCAAGCCTTTAATCCATTTTGAGTTGACTTCTGGGTATGGTGTAAGATGGAGGTCCAGTTCCATTCTTTTAGAATTTTCTTTCTTTATCTCATAAGAAGTCACCATGGGCTCCCAGTCTGGGAGTCAAATTCCTTATTGGGGTGAAGGGAAGAAGTTCCCTTCCTCAGTTTCCCCCTCTCTACTTCCATCTCTTGTTTTCTTTTGGGAATTAGTCCTCTAGCTATTAAGGAGGCGTGTGATGGCCCTTTTTAAATATGAAACATCACAACGCAGAGTGAGCTAGCTATGCCTTGGGGCACCTCTGGAACCGCCGTGTGGAGAAAGAGTATTCTTTCTTGCCTTTAAAAAGCATGCCTTGTTCTTCCAAGCTGGTTGCTGGACCTCCTTCCTCTCTCCTCCCACCCTGCACCTCCCACCCAGCCCCCGCTTCAGGCCCAGAATACAGCTCTCTCCCTACCCTGCTTTCCTCTTTGGTCTGCAGTGGGTGAGAGCCAGAACCGGATTTCAAGAGCAGAAAGAACCTACAAAGCAGCCCACGGAGCTAGGGGTAAAGCCCTGGAACAAAGCGTTTCTGGAGGACGCGCTCCGCAGAGTCCGAGAAGCGGACGCTCCAGTTCCATCTGCCTATTTATAGGCTTTCATTGTGGATAACCAAGTTCTGGCCATCACACGTTTTGATGTCCGATGCAGGGCATGCTTAGCAAAGCCCTCCGTTTCTCTGTCTTTCCCCCTCCCCCACCCCTCCTTCTCTTGGCTAAGTGACATTTGGGGGCTGTGGGAGGGATGGGAGAAAAGCTGAGGAAACAGCAGCATTAACCTTGATCACTCTCTGAGAAAGTTCATGCAAGACACCTGCTTGTTTTCTAGAAGCATCTGTTCACTCTTAACCATTCTGGGATGAGTTTTTATGGCACCTGTCAACCACTTTGGGGCTCCTCTTTCCAGTTCCTTCTATGGAGATCTGTATCCTCAGGCTCCCTCTCCACCTCTGGTCTCTCTGTTTCTCTTTGCGTCTCTCTGTCCAGCCACAGACCTCTTCCCATCACTGTGTCTCTGTGTGTCGCTTTCTGTCTCTGTTCCCGGTGCCTCCTGCATCCTCCCCGAGAACTCTGAGAGCTCCGGGAAATGGGAAATGCCTGAGTGCACCCGCCCTGCTCGCTGCGCCAGCGCTTTCATCCCGATCCAGGTGGCTACAATCCAGTACAGGATTTACGGTGCCCTGACCCTGAGCCGTCAAGAAGGAACAGCCAGATTAATGGGGTGGGCGGGCTGGGGTAATAATCGTTTGTTTGATGTGACAAGCCTGATAGGCGTTGATTTACTTACAGACTGATGGGCTTTTAATTGAGCACCTCCATCCCAGTCACTTCAAAGGCAGGGGAAGTTGACAAGGGGCCCCTTTCAGGAGGGTTCCCGGTGACTGACAGCCCCCCTCCACTGACACTCTCCTTGGCCCAGGATTGGACCTGGCGGCCTTTACCAGGCCCTCTGGCAAAGTAACACATTTTCTGTGGAACTCAGAAATGGCCTTTTGTCTGCAGCTGAGGAAGGCAGGCCCGGCTCAGAAGCCCACCCCCCACCCCACCACCACCCACCACTACCCACCACCACCACCCCTTCTCCCAGGGGAGTGAGGAATAGGATGCTGGGATGCGGAGACTGGTCTGGGAGGGGACGGGGGACTGTAGGGTGGGATTCCAGTCTTCTGTGTGCAAAGGGCTGCTCTGTTCTTACCCTCTTTTGCTGGACCAGCTCTTGCCCACCTCATTTCTTCTCACTTCCTCTCTCATTTTAAAGCTTTCGCACAGGTCTCAGGGCCTCTTCCTACTCCTCCTCTTTCCCCTCCCACTTCCTCCTTCCTTCTCCCTCTCAGGAAAGGCCAGAAGAGGTGGAGTCAGCTTCTGCTGTCCCTGGAGTGGCCGGCAAACACCTGTCTCCTCCTGGACATCCTGACAGCCACGGTCCCCTCTGGGCTGCGGCCCAGGAGGCCTTCTGATCAGGGCACACTTGGACTTGGTGGCCAGGCCTCCATGGATTCCTCCCTCCTGGAGGCCACACTCCATCGAGCAAGTCACACCCCTTTGTGAACAAATCCCGCAGGACTTCCCATCCATTCATGTTTGGTCTAGAAGAGGCTTTAATGATATAGGTTTAATCTAGTTAATACTTTAGAAATATTCTTTATAAGGGCAGTTCTGTCAGGACAGATTTGCTTTGGTTGTACTTGGTTGTTTTTTGTTTTGCTTTGTTTTGTCTTAAGTCCTGCCATATTGGCTGCTAAACTTCCCTTATTCGTGTAAGAAGACACACCCAAAATTTTCTCAGCTCACTTGCTGCTGGCTGGGCTGGGGTCAGAGGAGTGGGGGCGATGGGTAATGAAAGCTCAGCCCCCCTCCCGACCCGTGGGACCAAGTCCCCATGCTTCCTCCCTGGTCAGGGGTCAGGGACACCCACAGCCAGGAGCTCTCGTGCCTGCCCCAGATGGTGGGCAAGCCCCGTTTCCCTGTGTTTCTTCCTCCTCTCCCTGTACTAACTTGTCCAAGCTCACAGAGCCAGGAGGTAATGAAAGATCAAGTGTCTGGCTGGAACAGCAAAAATAATAACTCACATTTGCATAGCATTGTTTAGTTTGGAAAGTACTTCCAAACATGTATTAGCTTAATTGATCTTTCAACAACTATGTGAGGTAATAAGTGTGATGTCATTATGCCCATTAGACAGATGATAAAATTGAGACAAGAGATAACGTGCTCCGAAGAGGCAAAATCGGGTCTCTAACTCCGGTTTCTCCCACCAAGTCTGTTCCTTCCTTCATGGCACCTCCCGGCCTGCCAAAGGCTGGTGGCCCATCCCTTTTGAAGCTGCATTTTCTTGCCCCCAAAGGTGGCTCCATCCTGTTTCCCTTCCTTGTTTTCTTCTTCTCAGGTATTCCCCTAGCTCCCTACCCTCCTGTTTGGATCTCCAGCCCTAGCCTTGGGACGCCAAACCTCTCCCTTCATCTCTGCTCCGAAAGCCACTTCGGAACCTTTCCTGAGAGTGTTATACTCCCCTAAGATCTGCTGTCCCACTGGCCAGTGTAGCTTCGTGATTGAGCTTCAACCTATGGTCCAGGAGGTCACGCTTCGATTTCTGGTCAGGGCACATGCTGGGTTGTAGGTTCGATCCCCAGTAGGGAATATACAGAGGCAACCAATCAATGATTCTCTCTCATCATGGATGTTTCTCTCTCTCTCTCCCTCTCCCTTCCTCTCTGAGATCAATAAATATATATATAAAGATCCGCTGCCCCAGCTCTCACCTGGTGTCTGTACACAAAGTGGCCATAAGTACAGCGCCCATGCTATGGGAACACATCCACTAAGGTTGTTCATCGCCATCATTCAAAGCTCCACCAACAGACTCCTCTCAGCACCCAGGAAACAGGTGTCTCTCTTGACCTGCTAAGGGGTAGTTTCTACTAGAGAGCTAAGCCCCTGGGCAGAGGCTCTGGAGAAACTCATCATGGCTCCCTTCCCTGCCTCTCTGCCTTGGCTGTGCTAACACTGTTGATGCACTTGAAGCCACGAAATATGGTTTATTTACATGTTGGTCCCCTCATTGGAATCCAATCCTTTGGGGCAAGTGCATGTCTTTTCACCTTAATATCCCCAGTGCCCAGTCCACCTTATACCCTCAGTGCCTAACAGGGACATTTTTGTCGGAATGGTTGTTGCTGACATAGCTGTGGAAAGGCAGCATCGTGAAGTGGAAGGGACCCTAGCCTAGGATCACACGCCCATCTCCACTGCTTGCCAGCTGGAGCCCTTGGGCGAGTCATTTCCATTTTCTGATGCCTGAGTTTCCTGTCTGGAAAAGGAGACAAACATAGCACCTACCTCATAAAGTGACTGTGAGGACTGAACGAGTAATAACATATTTCATCTAATCTGCAATGCACCACTATTTGAGATCCAAGAAAGAAAGGAAAAATGCTGTGAAATAATGGGTGACACATGCTTTTTTTTTTTTTTAATCAATGTCAGGGATGTTAAAAATGTGGGAAGATGCGTCTTAAAATTGATGAAATGTGTCTGCATCGAACACTTAGATTCGCTGCACACAGCACATAATCGTTAAGTAAGAGCTACTGCCGGTGTTGAATTGCATCCTCACAAGAACCCTGCGATGAGTGAGGCCATCTCCGTTCTACAGCTGAGGAAACAGAGATGCAGAGAAATGAAGTGGCCTGCCCGAGCTCACAGAGCCAGGGAGCCCTCCGCAGGCATTTAAACCTGCCTCTGCGTCACAATAATCCTCAGCATTACAAGAGCTGGCAGCCACCCACCAAGCTACCAGGGAGTTAGAAGCTGGGTTTTGTTCTCAATTACATTAACTTTCCTTAATCTAAGGGGTTTTTTTCCCATTCTGGTGTAATTACTCTGCTTCTTCCTCCCCCTCCTTCTTTGTACTTGGCTCTGATCTTGTTGCCTTTCAGTTAATGGCTTCAGGTTTTACTGTATCTGTATTTTGAAGGGTATAAATAAATATAAAGGTTAAGCCCTAACCGGTTTGGCTCAATGGCAAGAGCGTTGGCCTACAGACTCAAGGATCCTAGGTTCCATTCCAGCCAAGGGCATGTACGTACCTTGGTTGCGGGCACATCCCCAGTAGCGGATGTGCAGGAGGCAGCTGATCCATGTGTCTCTCTCATCGATGTTTCTAACTCTCTATCCCTCTCCCTTCCTCTCTGTAAAAAAATCAATATATACAAAAGTTAAAAGTAGCTTTGAAACATGCCATATATAAAAAAAGAACTGAACGAGAATATGCCCACGATCCCATGTGGAGATATATAGACTCTGCATGGATGCCCTGAGAACTACCCACAGTGCCCTCTCCAATCCTACCACTGAGAGACTCCTGCCGGGGCCCTGATAAAGTGCAGAGAGCTGAGCTTGCCTCTCAAGCTCTGTTATCTGCCACACCATGCTTTTTCCCATGACACTCTACGGGATGGAGGGGGTAAAGGGAGTTTAGGAGAATAAGGGTGGAGCAGTTAACTTTCTGAGAACTTTCTCTGGCTCTGCTTGGTACCTCACCACCACCACCACACCACCCCCCTTTGTCTGCTTGAAAAAGTGTTTCTAACTCCCTATTGCCTTGAGTTTGCTACAAGGGCGGGCATCCCATTGGCTCTAAATAGAACCAATGTAAAATGGTGTCACTGTTTTTAACGTCAGAAAAGACACCTCCCTCCAGGATGTATTTTATTTGGGATATTGCAGGCTCTCCTCACAACCCTAGGGGCAGCCCAGGACCATGATTCTCAAGGTCACAGAAAGATGCCACTTACCACTTCTGCATCAGTTCCCAAGTGGGGAACCCCAATTTCCTACCTTTTCTGCCAAGCGTGGTATGCTCATGCTAAAAGATAACGCATATAGCAGGGCATGGTATTTTCCTGGGTGTTTTCTTCCCTAGGAAGGATGCCAGGGACTGGCTAGAAGATTGTACTTGTGAATTTGCTTGGGTTTTTCAGCATAGGCTCGGAGTGGAGAGGGTTTTTCCAAAACTTCTCTCAACTCTCCCACCTGCCCTGAGGCCTGTTTGCGGAGAGAGTGGGGCTAAAAGCACGACTGTGGGCAGCAGGAGAGCACGCCACCCCTCAGTGCCCCCGAATGGGGCCTACTGTTCCTCCTCCGGACTGAATAAAATGTACTCTAGGCTCCCGTGCACCAGACAAAGAGAGAGAGATCAGCAAACGAGGGCAAAGATGAAAACGGGTGTTCGGCTATCCACTCACGTAGTACACACAGTTCATCTCCCAAGAAAGCAGCGGCACACCAAATCCCTTCCTACGCTGTCTGTATCTGAGCCTCCGGTGAGATAATCCTCTTAATGGAATATTTAAGAAATCGGATATAAATCACCAACCTTTTAACTCACCTGAAAAGTCATACTTCGTAGGCCATATGGTGAACATGTCTATCTACACAGAGTGGGTGGCAGGTGCCTTTCTGAGCTGATGTTGCCATGTTTTTAGGCTCGATATGTTTTTCAATATCTAAATCTATTATTTTCTGGCGGACATGGGTGTAAAAGCATAAATTTTAGAGATCAGAGCCCAAAATATAGATGCACCCGGAGACATTTCAAAGTTAAAACACTGGGGGAGGGAACTTTTTTGTCATTTGCAACCAACAGAAAATGCCTATTGTTATGATGCGCTCATAAATAACTTGATTTGGGCATATGCTTTAATAGCAAACAGAAGATGAATAAATTAAATTTGATTTACAACCTTTTTCATTTTTATTAGCATGGCTCTGAACGGTTTATGTAAGGGACGTGCCAGAGCAGTTATGCCAAATATCTTAAGGCGTTGGTATTGATATTATATAAATTAAGGTGTTTTAATTTGCATTCTTTAATTAACGAAATACTGGCAGAAAAATAAAACACAAGGGCAGCCCTGACTTATTGCCTCTATTAAACTGCTGACGTCTCTGAAAAGATGCTTTAAGTAATCCAATTCATGCAGAGTGGGAGAAGGAGGAGGGATTAACACTCTTATTTGGCAAAATACATTGGGGTCTAAGAAACCAATAGCCTGCTTCGCTTGCAGGATGGTTGAGGGGGTGGGTATGTTCTCAGGCATGAATTCGTGTCCCCAAGGAAGAAGTTGACCAAATGCTTTAACTATCCAGTTCTGAACTAAAGGGTCCGAGGGCCTGGGCAGGGGCCTGGGTTGGGGGCTCTGAAGACCTAGGCTGTATCACCACCGATCGAGGAAGAGACCAGCTGGTGGCACTCAGATCAGCATGATCGTGTCCAGAAAGCAAGGAGAGAAATCATCAAAGATCCTTCCTGTCACACGTAAAACCCCCCAAACACCTTTCTCAAAAGGTGCGCCAGGAGTATCCCAATTCCTTTCCGCGCCCTGGCCCTGTCACCACCTCCGCAGATGGTTTTACATTCACTGTAAACCGCAGCTTCTTCCTCAGCCACGTTCGTTCTTCCTTTCCCCTCCTTTCCCTTCTTTGTCCTGGACTTCTGCTCTCTGCTTCTCCCCTCCTAAAGGACCAGAGTCAAGCCCACTAAGGGCTCATCTTCTGTCATTTTCCCTCCAGACTTGGAGGGAGAAACAGCGATAAAGAGAAGGTTACAGATTCTAGCTGTTGGCTGTAGGCGAGAGATTTCTCCTCATGCACAGGTGAGAACACTGACTTTCTCTGCCCTAAAGCCACGGGGGCCTCAGTGAGCCATCCTACAACCGCCTTTACCCTCCTCTTGCCATCCGGAGGGTTTCTGACTTGTTTTCTCTGCCTGGACGGGGAAGCATCACAGATAGCTGTTGAGCTGACCAGAGAATCACCCAGGGGGAGGTCAAGTTGGAGAGCAGAGTTCACCTTTCTCCCAGCCCCCATGAGATGCCTGTACCCTGGATGTGCGAGACGCCTTTGCACTTTCTTAGAGCATTGCGTCTTCCGACAAGAAGCTCTCCAAGGGCCAGCGGCCCAACCGCTAAGCACGGTCATTCTGTAATGCCCCTAACCCAGCTTTCTTCCTGGGTGCTTTTCTCTATTTGCTCCAGGAAGAAAGGATGAACTCCAACTTTAACAAGGAAAATACTGTCCTCCTTTGCCAGCATCCTCTCCCCCAAGAAAATCGCACTTTCTTGTCGTTTCCCATCTTGCGGCTCTGTCAGTTGTTTTAAAACAACTGTTTTAAAACATGTCTCCTGTCATAAATAAGATTGTTGCCATGCGTTCTGACTGCAGTGGCGACAAATTCGCCCACTGAGCGAGAAGAGCAGGACCTGAGAGCGCCCTTCAGGCCTGATGTGAAACAGGAATAAAAATAAGAAGAAGACACGGGCTCCTCGGGGGTTTTTTAACTGCCATTGCTTTCCTGGTTTGGGTTATTTGGTTGTTTTTTTATCATTTGTTTATCAATTTATTTAAGGAAATGAAGAGTAAAAACAAAGACAGCTTGACAGAAAGTGGTTATGTTGAATTTAGCAGTGTTGGGTGGGGAGAGAAAGGGGTCTCTGATTTCCTGAGGGAAGTTGTTCAAGACCTTAGAATTTTACTTGAAACATCCCATCATGAAAGTTTCTCCTGATTCCACAAGCCCATCAATATTCTATCCAGTCCATGCCCTAACTGGTTTGGCTCAGTGGATAGAGCGTCAGCCTGCGGATTGAAGGGTCCCAGGTTCGATTCTGGTCAAGGGCATATACCTTGGTTGCGGGTACATCCCCAATAGGAGGTGAGCAGGAGGCAGCTGATCTATGTTTCTCTCCCATCGATGTTTCTAACTCTCTATTCCCTCTTCCTTCCTCTCTGTAACAAATCAATAAAATATATATTTTTTTTAATATTCTACCCAGTCTGGAAGGTCCTTCCTAGTCACAGGGATGAGGTCACTAACAAAACATGAGTTTTGATTCAGTGACCCAAGGAGGCCCAGGACAGAGGGTAAGGAGATAAAAGAGGAACGCAAAGAAGCTGCAGGTACCAACATGCCTGGGGAGTAGATATTCTGTTGTTCTTTTTTATTCTTTTCTTAGCAAATAGTTGCTAAAGTTGAAAACTTATCACATCATATATCTGTGTCCTTTTGTGCCTTTGAATTTTTCAGGTGGTATCTATTCAAAATAAGAGCAAAATGAAGAGTAAGACTTTTTACCTGTCTTGGTGAGCAATCTACCAACAGTAGTTACTGATTTCATGATTTGATGTCTTTTAATGCTTCACAGGCCTCATTCTGGCAATTCATGGTGAGGCCTAGAGATGAACCTCTCCAGACACTACCAAAACCATTGTACGTGCATGCCTTTTCGTAAGCATGACCCCAAAAATAATCTAGATAATCCAGAGTTCTTATTAGGATTCACTTATTGGAAAGTTTGCTATATTAAAATAGGGATCTGTCAATACAGGTGGGGCTAGAGTAGGTTTATAGTTGTTAGTATGGAAAATAAAACAATAAATAATAAGTAATAATACAAGAACAAACTCTGTGTTTTGTGTACTCACAACTGTAAAACTACTTTTGCCCTTCCCTGTATCTTGGATTCTTTTAGGCCAGATTGAATATTCTTCTTCCACTTCTTCTCTGACTAGATGAGGGAGAAGGGGAGAAGGAGAGGAGAGCATGAGAAGCATGTTTATTTTCTTAAATCCTAAAGTGGAAGGGGACCCCTTCCTGATGAGCCTTCAAATTCCTCCAAATGACATGGCCAGTAGGTACCAGAGGTGTTTCCTAGGTTTTCTTGCCTGAGTCCCCAGCTGAACGTTTAACTTCCTCCACAGCTATTCTTAAAAGGAGCTTGTGTTGAATGCATGTAGTCTTTGACCCAGCAGTTTTACTCTTAGGAATTCATCCTATAGTTCTACTAGTACACATGGAGACTACGTATATTACACACACACACACACACACACACACACACACACACTATACATATAACTGGTTATTCACTGCAGGAGCAAAAGATTAGATACTATCCAATGTCCTCAGTAGGTGACTAGTCAAAATAAGCAGGGCACATCCATGTAACAATGCCATGAATTGAAGTAAATAAATAAAATACAAAAGCACAAACAATAAAGAATTTTAAAAAATATTATATAATTTGGTGAACGGTTATGCATTTAGCAAGAATACAAGAAATGTAGACTTATAGGTATGTTTGTTTTTTTAATATTAAACTTAAATTTTAAGCGAGCAAACCAAAAAAAACACAAAAGACTATGATGTGATCTCCAAAATATATTATTTTTTTAAAAGCAAGTGTGGAACAGTTTGTATAGTATGTTGCCATATAAGGGTATGACGGGGAAAGGATATATATGTATGTGCTAATACGTGTATAAAATACCTCTGGATGGATGGACAAAAAACTCATAGTATTAATACATTGAGGAGAAAATCTTGGTGGCTAGAGATAGGTTTTTTCCCTGTATAGTCTTATAGCTTTGGAATTTGGTGCCATCGGAATGCATTTCATCATAAATAAATGCATTTTTTAATAAAATAACAAAAATTAAATCATTTGTAAAGGGGGCTAGTATGTAACTCTCTCCTCTGAATGGACTACTCGAGTTCTCTACTTGAACCTGTCTCTCGGGTTCCCTTCTCTGAGCAGAGACTGGCCACGGGCCACCGAAATAAACCCTACTCGAAGTCGTTCCGGCGCCTTGGAATTGGGCTTTATCAAAGACAACCGGTGATAATGAAGCCATGGCCTGCGCAGCTCTCCCCTTTCCTCCAACTGTGTTTGTCACAATGAGTTTGGAGCTGTACACTCCAGCTGGTTGGGAGCCCAGCCTAGACAGGGACACACTTCTGGCAAGTTTAAAGGCTTAGCCATGAAAAGTGGGGATCATCACCCTCACGCTGAGGCTCACCTGAAGGTCAGAAGCAGGTGCGACACCAGCCCTGTGCAGCTGAGGTGCTCACAGTCAGTCAGCCACTGAGAACGGGGGTACCTGGTGGTCCCAGTTGGTGGCAGCTCAGCACATGGGGGCAGAATGTTTGGGTCAGCGTGGTCCCTGCTTCCCTTTCAGGGGCCTTACGCTCTGCTTCAGAACTCCCCTTGTACCCAAGGAAGAGAAGGTGCATCAACCCCTAGGATGGTTCATACTGACACCCAGAAGGCGCTCAGGAAATGCGGCAGAATCTGAATTTACCTTTGAATAAATGGATTTAAGAACAGTGGGCAATTAAAGGATAGGCTACAATGCAGGATTTAAATTAGGACCGCCTAGCTTTTTTAAAAATCTACCAAAGAAGCACACAGATGCCCAAAAGACAGGACTGCCCTGCCTTTCGGGACCTGAAAGATGGGAGGCCTGGACTGGCTGGCTTTCTCTGGTCCTTTTCTACTTTGGATTCATCAGGGACCAACATCCAAGTCGTCAATCAACAGTAACTGAATGAATTAATTCAATCCAGTTCAAGTCACTGAATAAATGTTCCCCTCACTTCCTTCTCTGCCTCAGTTTCCTTTCTACCATATTCTCATTCATCTCAGGATGAAAGGGAAATCTTAAGTGTGAAGACCAACCCTCTGGAAATTGATTCAAAAGTCCCTTGTTTTCCATTTCTCCTTACTGCTCTCTCCCTCTCCCTCAGTCCTGCTCATAGAAGACTGGCTCAGGCACTGACTATTAGTTCTGCTACTTTCTAGCTGTGTAATTTGGGCAAGTTACACAACCTCTCTGAGCCTCGGTGCTTCACCTATAAGACAGGCATGATACTAGTGCCCACTTTGTCAGTTTGCTGTGAGAAGTAAATGAGTTATGGCACATAAGGTGCTCAGAAATAAGCACGCAATAAATGTTACCATTACCCTGGGTAGTAATAACTCATTGTCTGCTAATCACAATGGAGGTGTTGGCAGATTGCTAAGGTATGATTCCTTCCAGCAGTATTTGGAAATACTTAAAAGAGGAATCTCTAAGAAAAGTGAAGGCCCAGAGGAACAAAGTAGTCAAGGGTGAATGCCCAGGGCTAAGGCTGATGTATGGGGGGCAGGAGGAGGGGCAGGCAGATGAAGGCTGGAGAACTTCAAAAGCACACCTACTTGCATCCCCCTCTCCCCACCCGCCTGCCTGCCCTGCCTATCTCCTGGGGGCTGATAGGAGATAAATGAAATCACTTCTTCAAAGCACCCTACTCAAGGACCCGGATCAAACACCAGGGCTTGAAGATAAGCTTCAGTCTACATTTCCTTTTGTCCATCCCTTCCCACCACATCTCCAAAGGAAATTCTAGAGGGAGGAAAAGTAGTTAATTCCTCCTCTTTTATCCAAAGGCGTTACCTCCCCATCCCGGGCAAGAGCTGGCGATAGGAGAACCAGGGAACTGGGGAGGGAGTTGGGAAGGCCCCTTCTCGGCCCTCTGCCAGCATTAGCTGTGTGACTTCACCCTCCCCCGTAAGTTCTCAGAGCCTGGTGCTTCATCTGTCAAGGGGGATAAAAACACCTGTCCAAAATAACTCACAAAATTGTTATGAGATGATGAGTACCAACATGTATTTGGGAAAAGATAATGCTTCCACAGTTAATATGTTGAAAATTACACAGTCTTCCACCTGGAATCTTTTGGGGAATAAGGTGAGCTGAGATATAAATAAATAGCCCTTTATATGTAAAACTAGAGGCCCGATGCACAAAATTCATGCAAGAATAGGCCTTCCTGCCCTCTGACCTGCACCACCACCTGCTGCATGCACCAGCTTCCCTCCAGCATCCTGGACCCGGGCTTCCTTCCCAGCCCCGGTCGACCAGAAGGATGTCCAGGACATCCGGTCTAATTAGCATATTACACTTTTATTATTATTATAAATTCTTATTCATCCACCAACGTGCATTGGGTGGGCACTTATGGCATTCAGGCTGCATGGCTTCTCATCCCAGCCCCATCTCTTACCAGCTGGGAATTTGGAAAAGTTAGTTAACCTCTCGGACCTCCACTTCCACCTCTGTGAAATGGGGGTAATGACAGGACCTCCCCTCCTCGGGCTCCTGTAAGGATTAAATGAGATCATGTGAGCAACATGCTTACAACAGTGCTTGGCTCTCCGTGACAGCTACTGTGATGACGACAGTTCAACACCCAGCCAGGCCATAAGGATACAAAGAGGATGAGGACAATGCAGAAGCATTCACAGTCCAGTGGGAGAACGGACAAGCAAACAAAGACAGATGCCACGTCCTCGGTATAGCAATAGAAGGTAATAGGAACTGTGAGAACAGAAGAGGGAGCTTACTGGAGTGTGCTCCCTGCAAGGCTGGCTGTTCCTGCTTTCACCAGGTTGTTCCTCTGGCCCCCTGGCCCTCTCCTGCCCCGGCTGTGCCTGAGCCTGGGATGAGGCCTGCAGAGGAAGTGTCTCCCGGTGCCCTGAGCACATTGCGCTCTATCAGGGCTCCTGGCCAAGTCTGTAATTGCCAGCCGCTGAAAGATATTAAACGCCAGGGAGGAAAACCAAGTTCTCTACGAGGCTGACTTTTCAGAGTTCTTACAGCTTGTAAAAAAAAAAAAATGTAAATAGTTACCCAGTGAGATATTATTTCATGTTGTTGCCATTAGGGTGTGAGTGTTATGCAGAGAGAGGCGATCGTTCAGGCAATTCCGCCTGAGCGAGGACGGAAAACTCCACATTAACCCCACACAACAAATCTACCACCTCTCGCTCCCAACCTGACTCAGGCATTTCTTTTCTGGGTGGAGAATTTTATGTAAATTGAAGTAGTGAAAAAAAATCTATAAATATGCAGAATTTCCTAAAGGAAATTTCCTGATGGCTTGGGGGAGTGGGGGGAAGGAAAGGACATTTTTTTTAAATGGAGGCTGGGGGCAGGAAACGCGTGTTGGTGGCCTTCTGGGACAACGCTGGGTGTTCGGGTCCGTTGGTTGCCAGTGCTGAGATCCTCGGGGTCCCGTGGCTGCCTTGACTGTTCTCTGGAGCCATTGCCCTGCAGATGCAGGTGGCCCGTCACAGCCTTCGTTGACCTGGGACTTGCTTTGTGCCAAGCAATGGTGCTGCTCACTCCCAGGGCAATCTGAGGAAGGCCTGGAGGCCCCTTAACCATGCATCTGCACTTTCGGCAAGGGACAACATTGCCATATGCCCTGTCCCTGTGCAACATTGTCTTGCATGGACTTTTCAACCACAACCCTAGTGCCATTCTCTGCCCACAAGTGGCCTTCAATAAACTTGACCCAACTGAATACTGTCTTATCCTCTCCCCGGTGACAAGCCATTTCTTTGAAAACTGCCCTTGCCGTAAGCCACTAGGGCCCTATTTAAAACTCTGTGTAAGTTAGCATGTCAGCTAAGTGAGTGTCAAATGCTGATGATAGTAATAACTGTCTAGTAGTGTTTTTAATTAGGACTCTGGTCTGGCTTGTCCATTTTCTCTCCTCGGGCAAACTTGATGGATTCAGCCAAAGAAGCCCTGATGCCCTCACTAGCACCCAAAAAGAAGGGTGTCCCCACTACCTTGCTAGCACCTTCCAGGAGGGAGGCCTTGTCTCTATCTCAAAGCTGTCTGGCACCCACTGTTCCCATCAGTGAGTTCCACTGTGGACTAAGGGAATGGCGTTTCTTCTTAAGGACAATTTTTTAAAATATATTTTATTGATTTTTTACAGAGAGGAAGGGAGAGGGATAGAAACATCGATGAGAGAGAGACATCCATTAGCTGCCTCCCGCACGCCCCCTACTGGGGATGTGCCCACAACCACGGTACATGCCCTTGACGGGAATCGAACCTGGACCTTTCAGTCTGCAGGCCGATGCTCTATCCACTGAGCCAGACCGGTTTCGGCCTTACAGACAATTTATTCTTACCTATGCGAATTCCCAACCCTCCACGGCCAGCCTGCCCATCCTGTCCTCATCTCTTCCCTTCTCCCTCCCTTTCATCCATTCACTGCCCTTTTCCTCTCCAAATAAATATTCTTTCCTCCTCCATTCTCTTCCTCTCTCCTTCCTGCTGCCTCCTGTCCCTCTTCTCCTTCCAAAATCCAAAATGCCTTTCCTCTCTCTGACTCCCCTCTGCTCCCCACTGATTGCCCATTCATCACTCTTAGCACACATATGCTTGGGTCCTGGAAGGATTTCTTGGCTGGCTCTCACAGCTGAGCTGGTTACAGTCAAGAAGGAGTCTTTCATCTTTCACTGCCTCCTAGGTCTCCGCTCTTCCCAACACTTCCTCCTCCGAGGTGCCCACAAAGGCCCACGCTCTTCCATTCGGTAAGGCTTTCTTCCGTCTCTCTCTGCATAGCGCAATCGCAAAGGCCAAATGGCCCTGAAGATGGTAGAATTGGCACTGGCAGCAATGTCAGAATGCACAGAGGCTGGCCTGGGAAGAGGCAGGAGGAGGGGCATAGAGACCACCGCAATAAATGGGATCACACATACCCCTTCTTGTACCCCTCTTGCCACACTATGGAAGACATCCATCCCCCAGTTGGGGCATCCCTTGGAATTCCTTCTAACCTGACTTTACCAGGATTAGATTGGGGTAGGGAAAGCCAGTGGAATTCCTAAGAAGTCTATACATACTGCCCAAAAAAAAAAAAAAACAGCACAGGTCCAGGGGTAGGTTTAATTTAATGTTTGACTGAAATGGCCTTGCGAATGCAGGTGCCCGATGTCCTCTTCGCTGAGCATGATAAAGGTTCGTGGCTGCTAGTTTTTATTTCTGTGATAGTTCTTTCTTTTCCCTTTTGAAGTCACCTACCTTGGGTTCTTATGATGTCTCAAGACACAGATCAACGCGGCAGAGTTAGGGACAGCTAGTCCTGGAGCGATGTGCCCCTAGTGACAGGCCTGACAATCAGAGTGATGGATTGGGGCTGAGAAAGTGGTACTCCAAGCAAGGCAGTGACACCAGCGCGCCTCCACTGGCCGCCGAGAGCAAGGAGAAGTGGTCTCCCCCGGGGCAGGCGGACAGAAAACTGGCTACACCCCCCCTTGATGATCTGCGGACCGGGAACTTTAATGTCCAACTATGACTGTGTAAAATCTCTGCCGAGGGCGAAGCTGGCAACGCACACTCCATCCGGAAGACGCGGGGGACGGGGAGAGGGGAGAGGGAGTGTACTGTTATTTTGAATACAAAGTTTTTATTCCGACATTTCCCTGGGGGAAAGGTAGCACATTTTCTCCGGTGAGGAGAAAGGGATGGGGGCGGGGGGGCATCTCTGGAGTTTGTATCGACGTGCAGCACTTAGAGAGATTCCCCGACTCCTCTGGGATACTGGCCTCTCCAGTGATCTCAGATCATCCACCACCAGCAGCAGCAGCAGCAGCCACACAGAAAAAAATAGCAGTTAGGGGCAGTCCAGTGAGGGGGTTTCACGCCTCTAAACGGGAGGACACGATAAGAACCCTGAAACACTCCAACGCCGACCCTCTAAATCCATGCGCAGGCACCGCGCGCCCGGCGCGCCCGGGTGGCGCGCACAGCCCAGGGTCCCCCGTGCCTCTTCGCCCCCATCTCACCCCGGAAGGGAGTCCTCGGACTTGCAGGCTTCCGACTGGATTGGGCTCAAAGTTGCTGGAACGGCTGACGTCGCATCCCGAGAAGCAGGGATGCCTCTGAGTCTCGGGCGCTTCCGAGTGAACACGCCCGGGAGGAGCCAACCCGGGGAAGAGAACTGGACCCGAGCAGAGCCCCCCAGCTGGGCCGGAACCGGGCTGGGGCTTCGAGAGGCGCGGCCTGGCCCCCAGGCAGCCTGCGGGAGAGGCTCGGGGACTGGGCAGTGAGGGAGCCACCGCCTTGCGCTCGCTTCCCCTCCCCGGTCCTCCCCCTCCGCCCCCCAAGACGCACACGGCCGGCCGGCGAGGGCCCGGCCAGCACCTCCGCCCCGGTGGCTGGGAGGAAAAGCGGGGAAAGAGCGGCAGGAAAGACGGCGGAGAACGGGGCGCAGAACCCAGGATCCCGGGGAAGTCGGGTCCTCGGCGGAACACCCCCTCCTGCCCCCCGGGCAAGGGCGGCCCCGTTGGGGGGAGGGGAGGAGGACCGCGGCGGCTGAAGGCCGAGGCGGCGGCGGCGGCGGCGGCGGCGGCGGCGCGAGGGCGAGGCCCCTTTAAGGCTCTCTCCGCCCACCGGCGGCGCCGGCCTCCGCCCGCCGCTCTCCCCGCCCCGGGGTCCCGGCGAGAGCTGCGATTGGGCGGGCGCGGCGATCCCTTTGAAGTGTGGCTGCCGATCGCGGCTATTTGACGTGCGGCTTGCGGAAGGCGAAGGTTTTTGTGTCGCTATCCCGGGCGAGCGGCGGCGGCGGCGGCGGCGGCGGCGGTGGAGGAGGGGTGGAAGCGCGGCGACCGCTGCACCGCGCTCCAAGCTGCGGAGCGAGCCCACCCGCCCGGGAGCTCGCCTCCCGGTGCTCCCCCTCCCTCCCCGCCCCCCCCAGTGGCGCTGCCTCCTCCAAATGAGCGATTCGCCCGCTGGATCTAACCCAAGGACACCCGAGAGCAGCGGCAGCGGCGGCAGCAGCAGCGGCGGCGGCGGCGGCAAGAGGCCGGCGGTGCCGGCGGCGGTGTCCCTCTTGCCCCCGGCGGACCCCCTGCGCCAAGCGAACCGGCTCCCTATCCGGGTCCTGAAGATGCTGAGCGCTCACACCGGCCACCTCCTGCACCCGGAGTACCTGCAGCCGCTGTCTTCCACCCCCGTCAGCCCCATTGAGGTCAGTGCCTCTGGTCTCTGCCCGCCCGCCCGGCGCCGTGCCCATCCCGCCCACCAACCACGGCCCCACTCCCTGCACCCCGTCCTCGGAGTGCGACGCCCCGGCCCGGCCACCCGGGCGGAGCGGGGGAGGGAGGGAGGGACCGAGAGCGGAGGTTATCGGAGCCCCGGCGGTTCTCCCCGGCTTCTCGGTGCGCGGTTCCCCTTCCATGCTCGCCCTTCGGAGCAAAAAAAAAAAAACACGGGTTTTCTCTCGGATTGGGTTGGCTCTTGGCGTTCCCACTCCTCGGCCCGGTACTTTTCCTGGCACCCAGTTTCCAGGCCAGAGATGATCTTTCCTGGATCTCTCCTGCCGCCACCACCACCACCACCCGGGTTTGTTCTCTCCGAATCCCGGATCGCGCCCGCGTCCCACTCCGCCTCTGTCCCAGCCGGTTAGAGCGCACGACGCCCCGGCACTGCCGGCCCCCAGGCTCGCCTCCTCCCACGTCCCCGGGGTGCGCTCCGGGGAGAGGGGCCCGCGGCAGGCCAGGCTTTCGAACGCGCCTCTCCGGGTTTTTGCCGCGCCGCGCCGCCCCTCCGCCCGGAAACCCGTCCCAAGCGAAGTTGCCCAAACTGGAGGAGTAAGTTTCCCCAGGGGCTTCGAGGAGAGGGAGAGTAGAGGGCAGGGGGGCAAGGCGCAGCCCCGACTCCGGGGCCGTCCCCTCCGCCCGCGGGGGGCCTGGGGCGGCCCCTTCCGGCGCCCCGCTCCCCGGGGCCTGCGGCGTGCGCTGGGACCCAGTGGGGCCGGGATTCCGCCCACCGGCGGCGAGCGGAGCGCGCGCAGCTCTGCCCAGCTGCGCCGCCCACCGGGCGCTCCCAGGCTGCTCCCCCCGCCCCTCGTGCCCACCCGGCGCCCCCACTTACCCTGCTGGCTCTGTCGGTCGGTCGGTCGGTCGGGTAGCCTCACTCCGCCTCCCCCCCTCCCCCTCTTGCCTGCTTGTCTCCCACAGCTGGACGCCAAGAAGAGCCCGTTGGCGCTGCTGGCCCAGACGTGTTCGCAGATCGGCAAGCCGGACCCGCCGCCCTCGTCCAAGCTCAACTCGGTGGCGGCGGCGGCGGCGGCGGCGGCGGCCAACGGGCTGGGAGCCGAGAAGGACCCCGGCCGCTCCTCGGCCGCGGGCGCCGGCTCCGCGTCGGCCGTGCTCAAGCAGCTGGGGGACTCGCCGGCGGAGGACAAGTCGAGCTTCAAGCCCTACTCCAAGGGCGCCGGCGGCGGCGGCGACTCCCGCAAAGACGGCGGCTCCTCCTCCGTGTCCTCCACCTCCTCGGCCTCCTCGCTGTCCCCGGGAGACAAGGCGGGCTTCAGGGTGCCCAGCGCCGCCTGCACGCCCTTCCCCCCGCATGGAGCGCCCGTCTCCGCGTCCTCGTCCTCCTCGTCGCCCGGCGGCGGCTCCCGGGGCGGCTCCCCGCACCACGCTGACTGCAAGAACGGCGGCGGCGGCGGCGGGGAGCTGGACAAGAAAGACCCGGAGCCCAAGCCCAGCCCGGAGGCGGCGGGGTCTGTGAGCCGCGGGAGCAGCGGGGAGCCTGGCGCCCACGACGCCGCTGCTGCCGCCGCCGGGGCCTCGGGGCGCAAGTCGGAGCCGCCCTCGGCGCTGGTGGGCGCGGGCCACGTGGCCCCGGTGTCCCCCTACAAGCCGGGCCACTCGGTCTTCCCGCTGCCGCCGTCCAGCATCGGCTACCACGGCTCCATCGTGGGCGCCTACGCCGGCTACCCGTCCCAGTTCGTGCCTGGCCTGGATCCCAGCAAGTCGGGCCTCGTGGGCGGCCAGCTGTCGGGGAGCCTGGGCCTGCCGCCCGGCAAGCCGCCCAGCTCGAGCCCCCTCACCGGGGCCTCGCCGCCCTCCTTCCTGCAGGGATTATGCCGCGACCCCTACTGCCTGGGAGGCTACCACAGCGCCTCGCACCTGGGCGGCTCCAGCTGCTCCACCTGCAGCGCGCACGACCCCGCGGGGCCCAGCCTGAAGGCGGGCGGCTACCCGCTGGTGTACCCCGGGCACCCGCTGCAGCCCGCCGCCCTCTCCTCCAGCGCCGCCGCCGCCGCGCAGGCCGCGCTGCCCGGCCACCCGCTCTACACCTACGGCTTCATGCTGCAGAACGAACCGCTGCCGCACAGCTGCAACTGGGTAGCGGCCAGCGGGCCGTGCGACAAGCGCTTCGCCACCTCAGAGGAGCTGCTCAGCCACCTACGGACTCACACGGCCCTGCCCGGCGCCGAGAAACTGCTGGCCGCCTACCCGGGGGCCTCGGGCCTGGGCAGCGCCGCCGCCGCCGCCGCCGCGGCCGCCGCCGCCGCCTCCTGCCATCTGCACCTCCCCCCGCCCTCCGCCCCGGGCAGCCCCGGATCGCTGTCCTTGCGGAGTCCACACACTTTGGGGCTAAGCCGGTACCACCCCTACGGCAAGAGCCACTTATCCACAGCCGGGGGCCTGGCCATGCCGTCTCTCCCCACAGCCGGACCCTACTACTCGCCATACGCGCTGTACGGACAGAGACTAGCCTCAGCCTCCGCGCTCGGATACCAGTAACTACAGCTCTGCCTCCCGCCCGGCCCCCCTGGCCCGCCCCCCAGCCTCCTGGCCTGGCCGCTGCGACCTCCACTACTGCTTGTCCTGCCAGATTTCCCACCCACTCCCCCCTCCTCACCTCCCCCCCGCCCAGCCCCTCCCCACTGGACTGTGTATTTATTTACTGTAATGTTAGCTTACAAGCTGGGAATATAAGTGCATTAACGGCCCACACGAGTCAATGGTATGCAAAAAGTCTGTGTTTCCCCCTCCCCTCCCCCTCCCAATAATATTAATCACACGAGTAACTACATGCTCCCCGTCCCACTCCCTTTATTTTTTTTTCTTTTTCTTAGATATGTTTTAATTTGTTTTCCTGTTGTTGTTTTTTGTGTGTGTGTGTGTTTTTGTTTTTTGTTAGTTTGTTTTTGTTTTTGTTTTTTGTTTTGTTTTGTTTTTTTGGTTTGGTCTTAGGGGAAGAGGGAGAGTTGGGGTTCTGGGGTTCTTCTCTTTGTGTTGTCCTCCCTTCCCCGGGGAGTTTCTTGCATGCTTCTTAACCATGAAAACTACATTTCCCCCTTGTTCCCCTCCATTCCCTCATTTTCTTCCGTTGAGGTTCTGTTTTTACCTTTGTACAAGTAACAGAGAGGAGATATTTTTTTGTAACGTATTTGGAGGGTGCAGGGAGGGGCCTTCGCGGCAGGAAGTCTTGCCTCTGTGGACCCCGAACTCTACTCTGTGACTTCTCTCCTGCAACCCTCTCCTCCTAGGGTCCCTGGTCCCCCCCAAAATTAGGGCCTTTCTCTGCTACCTTGCTCTGAGTATGGAGAGCCCTGAGAGAGGGACCCCCGTGGCCTTGGACAGAGCCCTTCTACTTCCAGACTCTTCCCACCCCAAACACTGCCCGCTGGGTAGGGAGGAGGGGAGTGGTCCTATAGGGCTCATCTTACTCAATTAAAAGTCCTAGAAGGCCTTGCTGGCATGAAACTTTGCTTTTTATATTTTGCAAAGTGCTTTTATAGTCATTGTTTTTCTCCCCGTTATTGGGGCTGTGATCCCTCTCCTGGCGGTGGGGGGCGGCGTCAGCGGTCCCTGCTAGATCCCTCCAAAGCAGACCAGTGGCACTATCAGCGGGCGGTACAGCCTTTTAGCTCCGTCTGAGGGGGTGGGGGGAGACTGTACAGTAAGGGAGCATACAGATCGCAATAGCCCCCTTCCCCCCTCCCCAGGCTTGTCCCAACAGATTCCCCCAAGTTGGAGACTTCCTTGGGCTCCCTCAGTGACTGGGATTGAAGACTTGGGCCCCGGGTCTTCTCCCCACACTGCCCCTTCTCCTCTTATGCAGCATCGTGGGGAGGCTGCGGGGCCTCTCTGGGACGAATAGAGCTCTCCCTTGGTAAGACTTATTTTGTTAATAAATGAAATACTTGGCTATATTCACACCGTGGTGTGTTTCTCTCTTGCCTCACCCACCCACCCCACTTGCAGATACCTAAGCAGATGGCCTTCTTTTACTCTTGTTTAAAATGCCTTACGGTTTCCCTTCTCAGATTTCTGGTCAAGGACAAGTTTAATGTCTTTTCCTTGAGAAAAGGGAGAAGGGAAAAATAGAGAAAAACGGCCAGCGCATTACAAATTACATAAAACCGCCTTTATTTTTTTTTTTCCCTCGCTTGGTTATTTACTTCCCAGCCTCACTTCAAAGGCCTTAACAGTTCCTGGGGATATAGGGTGGAGAGTGTGTAAATGTGGATTTTCCTCTGGACCTAGATTCGAGGTAGAGGCTGTGAGGGATCCAGCACCCAGGGCTCGGGCCAGGCAGCACCGTCCCAGGCCTAAGGGTGCGCAAAGACGGCGTGCCTCTGGCGCCACCTGGTGGCAGGCAGCTCCTGGCGCCTGCCCCGACGGCACCGCAGACGCTCCCCGCCACTAAAGGCGAGGGTTTCCTCTTTCTGACCTTGCCTTCCTCCGCCTGAAACCCCGGCGTAAATGCACCTGCCGATGGGAGCGCTTCGCAAGGCTTGGAGGCTCCCTAAGGCCAGCGCCGGGTCGTTCATCCCAGTTACCTGCGCTCCCAGAGACTCCTCTACGGGCTGTGCTGAGAAATCGGGGCGATTACTTGGGGACCTTGGAGTCCCTCTGGGTCCCTGTTTGCTGGATCTCGGACGGCTGACACTGACTTCACCCTCGGGCAGGCGAGGGTGGGGTGCTGTTTATCAGGATGCTGGGAGGAGGGTGGGACCCCTCCTCCCTCTGCGCGGGGAGCCCCCGAGGCCGGAGGACCGGGCGCGCGCGCGCGGCTGCGGGGGAAGGCGGGCCTGAGCCACGTCCTCTCTGGGGCGCACTGGCTCCCGGGGCCCAGCACCGTGCAGGGTGCCGGTTCTGGCTGTCGGAGCCCTGGCGCCCGGCACGGCGGGGACCACCTGTGGAATGCACTTCGCAGCGGCCTTCCTCGCCCCCTCCTGGCCGCACTCCTGGGCGCCGGTCCCCGCGCGGCCCCGCGCTCTGTGGTTGCTTGCTGGGGGTGTCGTTTGGCTTTGCTGTGCCTGAGGAATGAGATAGGTGTGTTGGGCAGTTCGAGCTCCGCCAGCTGTGCTTCTGAGACACGTGCAGGCCCGAGGTCAGGTGCGGAAAGGATGGGGGGAAGGATGCTAGAGAATGGCAGCGCGGGCCTGGGCCTCGCGGGGCGCCATCCCCTCCTCCGGACTTGGCAGAACTTCGGCACAAGATGTTTTTGTCGAGTTTGGGGTGTCGGGGGGTTGGGGGGAGGTTGCACCTGTATCTTTGTTCCTGGGGGAAAGTCTTTCATTCGTCAGGAGAGCCTCAGCCTTCTTCTGCAGGAACTGTGGGTGCTGGACACCCTAAGAACCTCAGGGTGTCCCTGGAGAAGGACCAGGGCTGCTGGCATCAGGGAGATGCTGACCAGCTCAGGATTTCTGAGTTCAAATTGGCCTGAGCCTGTAAGAGACCTGGAGCCTAGGGACTTGCTTTAATTTTCCTTTCTCTCTGTTTTGTGTGCTGATGGTGGTTTCCCACCTTCCTTTTCTCTCAAGTCCCCCTCTTTCCTTCAGTGCCTTTTTTTTTTTTTGTCCTGAAATGTTTTTATTGACGTCACAGAGAGGAAGGGGGAGGGAGAGCGAGAGTGAAACATCAATGATGAGGATCACTGATGGGCTGCCTCCTGCACACCCCCTACTGGGGATAGAGCCTGAAACCCAGGCACGTGCCCTGACAGGAACCGTGACCTCCTGGTTCATGGGTGGATGCTCCACCATTGGGCCACACCAGCCCGGCTCCTACAGTGCCTTTTAAATTCCTGTTCAAACTGCTGGAAATTGCTCCCTCTGCAGGGGGACTTAAACTTTCTCTTCCTTAAATTTTGTGGTCCTCAGACCTCCCGGCCTAAGGACCATCTGCCCCCTCTTGCTGGAACCAAGGTTTGGGGGCAAAACTTCCTTCCATAAAAAGGGAGACTCAGTATCTCCAATAGCAAACGTTCCATAGAGCAAAAGCAGCTTTTCTGTAGCTGCTTGGCTGACAGTGAGGTTTGAGAATGCAGGTTAGACGCTCCTCAGACCAGAAAGGTTGCCCCACATTCCATCGTGACCACAAAGGGTAGGCACTGTAGTCTGGAGTGTCCCTGTTCTCACCCTGAAATGGGTGACATTCCTAACAAACGCGGCTGTTTTAATTACCCGGCGGGGAGTTTGTTGCCATTCGTCGCTAAGTTCTCATTAAACAAAGTTGCTGTTTTAATAGAGATAATATTCCCCACCGTTTAATTTACATAATTAATTCATCCAGCAACTCTTCTTTGAGAATCACCTCCACCTTCTTCTCGCCCTGGCCCCTCCTCCCCTTCTTCCTCCGCATCTCCCCCAGGCGCCAGAAGTGGGCCTGGGTTCCGAAGGCCCCGGGAAGGGTGGGAGCCACAGAGCTGGAACTTGAGACGCTGGACGTTCCTGGCTCCAGGTCACATTTTCACACCTCCTGCCTAGTTATTTCTGTGGCCTCGTGGGCAGCTGTGGGAGGAAGGGAGGAGAGAGAGGGGAAAGACTCACCCTCAGATAGAGGTTTGACACAAAGAGAATTTTGTGATTGTTCATTTTGAACTTCACAGTCACCCCCACACACACACACACAAACCCACCTCCTAAGAAATCTGTGGCCCATTGCGGGTGGAGAAGTCCATCACCACCTTTAGGCCGTAACTGCCGGGGCCTGCGCAGCAGCCTGTGGCGCGCCTCTCAGTACCCGAACGAACTCCTTCCTAATGTATGTCTGGGTTACCATGGCCTCGTCTGAAAATAGTCCTTTGGCTCGGGGCTTTATTAATCATTCTGTAGGGGGAAGCTGCACTCCAGTTTCCTGTTTGATTTGATTTCATTCATCCTGTCTTTTTGTAAAATAGATGGTTGAGTGCATCTGATAATGTATGGTTTAATTTGGTGCACTATGGGCTTGAATTACCATTTTCATAATGTGCTGTGCATTAATGTGTTACATCATTTATAAAGAGGAATGTGCTGGGTTTCAAACTTTCTCCTGAAAGCCAAAGTCACCGAAAAGAAACAAAGCCAGAGAACACCGACCCATCTTCTCACCTCGCTACCAGAGAAACCCCGGCCCCCCCCCCACCCCTACCCCGTGAAATCTGCCAAGGCTCATAAAACCCAACATGAGGCTTTTGTGCTCGCATAATGCAGGTGGGTGTCAAGGTTTGGGGGGAACTTGCACATGGCTGCCCAGGAGCCATCAATGGCAGCACAAAGCTTCCCCTCATTATTACATAACAACGGCTTTGCAGCCAGCCCCCTTTGCCGAGACCTCCAGTGGCCGGCTCTCCCTCAACCCTAATCCCAGCACTCCCTCCCCAATAGCTGTAATAACACCAGCTGTCTGTTACTCAAACTCTGACTGAGGAGGAAAAAGCACTGATTATCCAAATACAGTCATTAAAGGGGAAATGTGTTTTTAGGACTGTCAGAGTGATTAATGAGGGCTAGCCGTCTTTGCAAATGCACTTGTTTAGTCTAACTGGCAGCTTCTATTTTCCTATTGATTTATTGCAGCCGTTGCCGGGCCTCGGTGTGTGCGAAGTCAGGGCACTTCACAACTGCGCCCTGTTTAAACAGGAAAAGCATGCACCATTTTGTCCGGGAGGGAGGGAGCAGCCCAAAGTCTCTGCCTTCGGTTCACTCTCCAGGGGCCCAGACCAACAAAGAGGACATTAAAAACCTGCAGCCCAGAGAGGGAAGGAAACTGCCTCCCGGGGTCGTCCCCAGTCCCTCTGTTCCAAGGTCAGTGGAGGCACACCGTGGCGCCTGGACAAAGCCTGCCCTATTGTAACCCTGGGCATGCCCCCATTTTCTCCTCCAGTCCCCCAAACCACCTGTCGCCACATGAGTCCAAGCACAGGAAAGGCACCCAGCAGAGGCGGGTAGGAGGGGAGCAGAGGAGGGGATTGATGGGGCAAGGCCAGGCAAGAACAGAAAACCTGTCCGGGGTGGGAACAAGGCCGGGGGCAGGGGCTTTGCAGGAAATTGGTTGAGCCCAGTGGGTGATTTCCACTTTTAAAAAGAGGTGGGGTGGGGTGTGGGGGACTACAAGAGTGATAGCTACTTCTTTCCATGTGTACGGTTTATGTTTTGACCAACGATGTATCCAGTGACCAAAATAGAGAAATGGCAGCCTGGAAATAGAGCCCCAGTCTTTGGGATTACAGTCCAGGGGGTCGATCGTCACACCCAACAGAATGTACAGAATTCTCAGTACATGCCCAGCCCAATGCTGGATGCCAGGAGTCAGAAGAAATTTCAGACCCAATTCCTGCCCGTAACTTCTTGGGGGAGATGAGACATACCCATGAGGCAGGGAGCAAGAGAAGTATTCTCTATAAGTGCATGTGTGCTGATCTGAGAAAGGGCTAAATCCATCTGTGCAGAGACCATGGAGACCAGGACAGGATATATAAGGTGCTCCTGGTGCAGATCAGAGGGTCCAGCTGCAGGAGCTGGAGGGGGAGGGGGCTAACCTATTGGGGGCTGATGTTGGGGACCTTCCCCTGAGAGCTCCAGTCTGTTGGGAGGCTCCCCCGTTCCTCCCGGGCTGGAAAGATGGATGAGGCCTTCATTCCACAGTGGTGAGAGGGCTGGAACTTCGAGCCCCGGAGCCCGGACTTTTCATTTCTCAAGCAGATCAAGGAACAGGCTCCACTAATGTTGTAAACAACACATCTGAGTTTTC
Source organism: Lasiurus cinereus (assembly GCA_011751065.1). Classification (NCBI taxonomy): domain Eukaryota; kingdom Metazoa; phylum Chordata; class Mammalia; order Chiroptera; family Vespertilionidae; genus Lasiurus; species Lasiurus cinereus. The sequence goes on along the minus strand of JAAGEH010000046.1, from coordinate 1,239,383 downwards.
TTCCACCCGCCCTCTCCAGGCAGCTGCACCTTCCACAGAGCGTTCCAGGCATGGAAATGGTTTGCACTTCTTCCTAAACAAAGTGCCTTTCCAAGTTCTCCCAGGGTGGGGGCGTATCACCAGCATTATTAACACTTCCTAAAACAGGAAAAGCTGTCAGTGAAGTTGGATTACAGATGAACTGAGAAAACTCTCTTAAGAACTTGAACTACTTACTGGCTGAGAAAAAAAAAAATTAAGTGACCATATTTTATAAACTTCAAAATGGAGACCAAGAGTCATAAGTACTTTGGCAAACTTTAGGACTGTCCCAGAAAGTCCTGTCGTTGTACATACAGTTAGAAAGAGCCCTGAAGTGGGAGTCGGGAAACCTGGGTTCTGTTCTGAAACTTAATTGCTAGGGGACAACCCTGAGCAAGTCACTCTTGAGGTGTCTGAGTCTCTTTCCCATTTAGAAAGTGAAGTCTTTGAGCTTTACAGTCTTTAAGTCCTTTCCAGCTGGAATGTTCTATGAGTTTATAAAAATGTTTAAAGAGCAAAGCATTCTGGGGGTCGACGTTGGTCAGAATGCTCAGTCACCGGCTCTCAGTCATACACAAATTCTAAAGTTCCTATCAGAATGGCAAACGTGGAAGATTCAGAAAAAGAAACCTCCTGATTTCCCCTAAATCATGGAGGGCAGGCGGAGCAAGCACAAAAAGAATGTGAAATGTGGACTTTTCACCCAGAGAACTGGCTTCGACAAAAGGAATTATTAAAATGTTTTATTTGATGAAATGCTGAATCTACGGTGATTCAGGTATTTCAGAGACTTGTGGGTGCTGAAGTGGGTCAAACATCATTATTAAAAATAATGTTGAGAACCCTGTGAGGTTAAACCAAGGTCTTCAAAAAGAATCACATTTTTCACAGCCTACAGCCAATTGCTTTTGGAAAATGGGACTGGCGAGGGAAGAAATGAAAAGCAGATAAAAATCAAACCACAGTGGGGGGAACCTTTGCTCTGAGTGGCCAGTGAGTGTCTCCACAGCTCTTTGGAACATAAAATAAAATGATCCTGCTGGAGTTTAAATGAGAGCCAGATTTTAGAATGGAAACGGTAATTGGGAAAGTGTCATTGCAGGTTTCGCCATGCCCTGTTTGCTCTCCTGGGCATGTGAGTGTGTGTGTGTGTGTGTGTGTGTGTCTGTGTGTGGTGGGTGGGTGTATGTGTGTTTGGTATAGTTGTTTTCAGATTTGTATGCAGTCCATAAAGAACTGTAATTGTGTTCTTCTTATTTTTGACAAAATCAAACACGCGTGCCAAATATACAGAAATGATAGTCCGGGCCACCAATAGCAGCTCAGAAAGCATCATTTTGTATGTGCCATAGCAGTTAAATATAATAATACTAGAGGCTGGTGCACAAATTGGTGCACCAGTGGGGTCCCTCAGCCTGACCTGAGGGATTGAGCCAAAACAGGCTCTCTGACATCCCTTGAGGGGGTTCCAGATTGCAAGAGGGTGCAGGCCAGACCAAGCAAGAGACCTCACGGGTGCATGATCAGGGATACAAGAGGTTGGCCAGCCAGGGGGGGACCGCAGGAGGGCTCCAGGGCGTGTCTGGCCCATCTAGCTCAGTCCCGACTGGCTGGACCCCAGCAGCAAGCTAATCTACCAGTCAGAGTTTCTGTCCCCTGGTGGTCAGTGTATGTCATAGCAAGTAGTTGAGTGGCCTTAGCATATCATTAGCATATTACACTTTGATTGGCTGAATGGATAACTGGACACTTAGCATATTAGGCTTTTATTATACAGGACTAGAGGCCCCGCCTGCACCTTCTCGCAGTCCTGGAGCCCTTGGGGGATGTTTGACTGATGGCTTAGGCCCACTGCTCCTGCCACTGCCACTGCACTCCCCAGCAGTGAGACCAGCTTCTGGCTGAGCAGCACTCCCCCTATAGGAGCGCATTGACCACCAGGGGGCAGCTCCTGCATTGAGCATCTGCCCCTGGTGGTCAGTGTGCATTATAGCGAATGGTCGTTCTGCCCTTTGGTCAATTTGTATATTAGCTCTTTATTATCTAGGATATGCTGGGCATTTTATACTTATGACTTCCAGTTCCCTTTAATGAGCAAATTAAAATTTGGATAGGTCAAATAAATTATCCAAGATCTCACAGATAAAAAAGCTGTGGAACCAGGATTCTAATGCAGTTCTGACTATAAAACCCTTTGCACTAACCCAGCTAGCTTCAGATTTTGTATTTAGGTAGGTCTGGATGCTACAGATGGATAGAATTAGGGGAACTGTCCCATCAAAACATTTTGGCCAATGTGCCTGCATATGTTGGGACCATGCTAGACACCATGCAATTTCAACAACATTGGCCCTGCCCTTCTCTTCCAAGAACTGAGATGCTACTCAGTGCAATGGGTTTGGCTCATTCAATAAACTTTACAGAGTGCCCACTACCTACCAGGTACAATGGTCTTCTCTGGGGATTTAAAAGATGAGAGAGATGCTGGCTTTGCCTCAACAAGCTTACAACCTAGTAGGAGGCATATGTGTAAACTAATTAAGATATGATGAACTACAAGCTCTAATACTGCTGTTGTGATAGTCAGTATAGGCTAGATTATGCAGCGTAACAAATTAACCCCGAAAGCTGAGGGCTTAACACAACAAAGGCTTATCTTTCACTTACACTACATCTTCACTGTGGATTGATAGGGATCTCTGTGATCACAGGGTCTGACCAAGCAGAACCACTCATAGAGTAACACACTTATCTTCTGGCATTGGCTTATGCATTGGTGGTGGCTAGCTAAGCATGCGGAAGTCTGTAGGGCAGGCAGGCAAGGAGGGAATATCACCAGCAAGCTGAGACTGACTGGCATGAGCCATTTAGAGTTCCTGAGCTCACGGAGGCCTGAGCCCTCTTTTCAGGGGCTTTCCTGATTAGATCAGGCCCAACCCCAGATAACCTCCCTTTTGATCCCTGCACTTGAAAATTCCATCACATTTACAAAATTCCTTCACAGAAACACCTAGATCGGTCTTCGATTAAAATTACTGAGAAGTGTAGTTCAGCCTAACCATGGGGACATCAAAAAGCTTCAGTGTTGTGTGTAATTAACCTGACTGAAGAGAAACATCCTCAGTGGTCACAGCAGGGGGAGAGCTGGGGGGACTTGCATGAATAGTTACATTTCAGGTCAAAAATGACATATATCACCTCTGCTCATAATCCTCCAACCAGAACTGGTCACATGGCCCCTTCTAACTGCAAGGGTGGGACGCTGACCTTCCCTCATGCCCAGGGGAGGAGAGCGGGAGTATTGTCACGGTGTTGTCAGGGTGCTCTGACCAGCTTCCATCTTTCCCTCCCCGTGTTCATTGTTCACAGGGGGGAAGCCTATACATCAGTTTTGTGATGAGATGAAGGCAGGCAGGGACTGCCAAGGGCCACGCCATGAGTAAGGGAGAAGCCAGATAAGAACTCACCTCTCCCTCACTCCACTCACCTCCACCCTGCTTTCTCAGGCCTTCCCACACAGAAGAAGTTCCTTCCAAACCCCCTGAGCCCCGTTTACCTGGAGAAAGTATACATTTGAAATGGTAGGAACCAGGTGCCCCCGGAAACAGAATGCTCTTGCCAGACCAGGCTGGCCTCTCTGCAGTTAGACCTCTTCAGGCTATGAGACACTGAAGTTCAAAGAGATTTGGGACTTCCGCATACCTGTGGTCTGGAGAGCTCCACTAGGTGGCTTGCAAAGAACCACCTGTTTGAGTATGAAGGCAGCCTATCAACAGCTCCTCTCAAGGAGGGCAGGGACCTTCAATGGATAGGACTCAAGCAACATGTTCATCTGTGAAACTTTCGAAAGGCTAAGTGGTGATGACCCGTCGTCACTGCCAAACAAATGCCATCGGCGTCTACCATCAGTTGAAATAAAGAAAGTCTGGGCAACAGGGACCAGATACAGCCTTTTTCCTTCTCTCTAACATTTATTGAGTGCTTGCTATGCGCCAGGCACGGGGCTGAGCACTTTCCACAAAAGATTCATTTAATCCTGGCAGCGAGTTTCTGCAGTGAGTCTGTTACTGAACACATTTTCCCAAGGTCACAAAGCCAGTAAGCAGTAGAGGCAAGATCCCTACCAAGTCTAACTGAATCTAAAAGCCCACAGTCCTGCCACCAGAGCCACATAGTGCCACCCAGGCGATGCTCCCAGGAATGCATCTGGTCAAGGGAGCAAGTGAGGGCTCCATGGCCACCCATGAAACCTGGCCCTGGGCTACCTCAGCCTGGAAGGGGGCCTTTCTCTAAACCTCCTAAAGTCTCCAGATAAGTGGGGGCAGAATAGGCAGACCATAAGTCAGGAAGGAACCTTAGGTCCCCTGTCCTCAGTCTCACCTCCTGGTGGTCACAGCTGAGCCTTCAGTACACATGCACTTGTGGGAATAGTTCTCGAGAACCCCACTATGTGTGCCGAATGCTATCAGAGGATAGAAGATGCATAAGACATGACCTTCCTATCAAACTGCTGACAATCTCATCGGGAAAACAGTAGAAACACATGCTAATAATGTGAAATAAAAGATGACATTAACAAATGAAGGAGACCCTAAAAAGCATTCAGGGCACCCTGGGAGCAAGAAGGATTTATCTCTTCACTTAGCCCCCAGGGAGGAAGGAGAGGTCTTCAAGGTCAGTGGCACAGCCTGAGACAAGCCCGAAGCCAAATTGTGCAAGGTGTGGTTGGCAGACACCCCTCCAGCTCACACCAACCAGGTGTCATCTGCAAGGAGCTCAGAGACACCTGCAAGTATAACTTAAGGGACCCCCAGCACAGGTGCAGCCACCCAGCAGCCTTGTCAAAGAAGGTCAGCAGTCTTGGTACAGACCGTAGCACAAGTGAGCACCGTGAAGGGGCTGCAGCAAGAGGGAAGGAAGGCTTTGCACAATCCAGCTCAGGGTTTGGGATTGAAACCTGCCTCACACTTGCTGGCCCAGCTCTCCTGGTCACAGGGTCCACCTTCCTGGCTCCAGTTACAGCTTCGGGGCGCAGAGCACAGCCTGATGGTGGCACTGACAAGCGGGGCCTTCACACCCATTCCTTCCTGATGCTCACCTGCCTCCCCTGACCCCACTCCCTGCTCTGGGAGAGTTGGAGGAGAAAATGTCCTTAGAGAGCATCCTTCTTTGCAACCCTTGCTCCTAACCATCACCCTCCCTAGTTGCCCTCCCCAAATGCCATTCCCCCCACCAACACTCACACACACATTCTCTCCCTCTCACCCTCACCTCCCTTCCCTCCCCCAACCCTTCCCCTCCATTTGTTTCAATGAACAGCCCCTTTTATCTATTCTGTAGGTACAAATGAAGCTGTCAAATTTGATCAGACGCTTGATATGACAGGCTGTGGGAGTCAGGACCCCTTGAACAGAGTGGGCCTTGTCTGTCACAGCCTGCCTGACACTTCCCATAATGCCCAGACTGATGAGATTCTGAGTAGGGCCCAGCACATTTTCAACTCTATTTTGGGTGAAAACCCTTCTTGAAAGATCTTGAAAGGAGCTGGCAGTTCAGCTGCCCGGATGATTAATGAGGGTTGGCTCCGCTGGATGGATTTCTCCTGGTGCCAACAGCCGTCCTCCCAACAGGATAGAACGTGTTGCTGTTGACTTCCCCCCAGCACTTCCCCCTCACAGCAACACCCCAAAAAAAGCCTTTCCCACCATCCGAGGACATTCCCCCCACCACCACCACCACCCCTCACCTCTGCTCACAGCCACCTCTATCCTGCATCACTCCCATTCCTCTCTGGTTTTCTGATGCAGGAGCAGCCCAGCATATGGAAACCGTTAACCGTCACAGCTGAGGCCTGGCTTGAGTGAGCAGGGCCTGCAGGTTTGAGGGGTGCAGAGGGCGGACTGAGAGGGAACTAAAGAGGACAGGGACCCAAGTTTCCTTGAGTGCCACGCCACATGCCCCAGTGGTCAGGGATGGGCCTCTCTGCTTGTTCTCCATGGGTCTCAGGAGCTTGGGGACAGAAACCGTGGGGTGTCTAAAGTCCCAAAAAGATAAAGCATCAAAGTCTTTGTTTTTCTCTGATGTCCTAGTGTTTCTCAGAGGAGGTACGATGGATGTTTGGGGCGAGAGTTCTTTTCTGGGCAGGACCCTTCTATGCAGGGTGGAAGGTTTAGCATCCTTGGTCTCAAGACACTACTTGTTTGTAGCGCCACCCCAGCCCCCTTCAATATGGAGACAACCAAAAACATCCTCTACAATCCCAAGTGCTCCTGGGATGATACTGGCCCTGGTAAAGGGGCTCCTCCCTCCCTGGTGCCTTGAGAGCCATGCCCAGTTCTCTGCTTCCTTCCGCTCTCACACCCCTCAAGCCCACTCAGCCAGGAAAACTCCACCCATCCCCAATACTAAACTTTCTCCTCTGCTGCTTGCCTCAAACCAACCCTGCTCTAAACCCTATATCCTCCCCTTCCTCTTCTGCTTTGCTGTTTTCCCCAACAGACTCTGGCTTATGCGTGCTTCAGGGGAAAGAATGGCACCCAAAAATTCTTTGGGGTTTACGTTCTCAGAATCCTTCAGGATCAAGCCCATGGATGGTAGTTGGGGTCAGGAATGTGCATTTCCTTTTGGAACATCCATAGATTTCTTTTTCTAAGCCAGTCTCCAAGATTCAGGACTCTATCAGAGGAGAAGACGCTGACTCCCTGTGGCCAAGGCCATCACTGAGATCTCTTATGAAGCAGGCTAAGCACATTCCATGGGCCAGACCATGGGGATTGTTCCCAAGAATGCCAAGCCACTCCCCATTTTCTTCTTTTCCTTTCCTTCTGAAAAAGAGGGGGAACCCCATAGTTTACCTCCCCCCAGGCTACTGACTAAATGCCCAATCAGCTCTGAGGTCATTGGGCCTCCAGATGGACCCAGCACTATGAGTGCATTCATTCAGCACCATCTACTGGCATCGAACACATGCCAGGCACAGGGCTAGACTCTAAGCATACAATGGTGAGTAAAAAGACACACAGTTCCTGCCTTCATGGAGCTCACAGACTAACAAGGAGGGGAGGGGAACCTAAACAAATCAAGGTATAATTATAAAATGTGTCAGCAGCGGTGAAAGAAAAGCAGAATGCATATACAAAGGGGGTAACAAGGAATGCTCATTTAGAACTAATTTCAGGGAGAGCCTCTTTGGGAACATGACCTTGAAGCTGAGACCTGAAGGCTAAGTGGTTAGCCAGGTGAAAGGGGATGAGTGTCTCAGGCTGGGGAAATCCACACCTGAACATGAGCCAAATTCTCCTGTTCATGAAGGTGCTTTCTGTTGTAACTATGCCCTCAGGAAGGACAAACACTCAGTCACTCAGCCTGAGTCTGGGAAGAACCAGAACAACCAAGGACTGGGAGGAGAAGGGGAGTGAAAGGTGGGAGGGAGAGCCCTGATCGCCTAGTCACCTTCAGTCTGGGGTACCAACAGCTGCCTTGGCAAGACAGAACCTTGGACCAAGGCAAGCCAGAGGGAGACCAGAAAGTGATTGGGCCAAAGCGCATCTCTCCAGAGTGTTAAAGAGAGGCCTGGGACAGAGCTTTGAGGTCTTCTAGCTCCTGGAGCTGTGGCATGGAGCTGCTGATGGAGACAGAGATTAAACCAATGATCACTCAAATCTATATATAATTACAACGTCCTTCCAGATAATTTTGGAATAAAAAATGGAGGGGTGTGTTTCTTACTCTTGGAAACCCATTGGCTGCCCATTGTCTAATAAAGACTAAACCTTGAGACTCGCATTCAAATCACCCACCACATGGCCCCACATCCCTTCCCATCCTGCCTGCCAGAACCCTCAGGGAAGCCAAGTACGACTCAGCTTCCCAGACATCAAGCTCTTGTTTCAAGTTGTTCCTGCCCCCTAAAAAGCCCATCTCCTCACAAGTTCACTGGCCTCATGTTCACCCCAACTAGTCATGATGGCCCTGCTCTGAATCCCTTGAGCCCTTTATTTTGTCCCCTTTATAGTCCTCTCTTTGAGGGCCCCTCATTGCCCCTCCAGTGGACCCTAAGTTCCTTAAAGACAAGAAGGGTGTTTTATTAATCTGGGTGTCCTCCATGTTCCTATGACAATGCCAGGCACTTCGTGGACAATCAATAAATGCTTGCTGAATTCCATGTAACCAGAAAATAGCTATAGGGCTTAAAAAGTAGTCATCTTTGAACTGAAGCCATTGGTTGGGTGAGAGAAGAGACCCCGGGCCCAAAATTCAAAGGAGGGACAAAGCCAGAGCCATCAGGAAAGAGAGAATGTAAACCCAGACCAGTGGAGACCATTGGTCCAGAAGTCTGTCCATCTCCCCATGTGCAGAACCGGACGGGTGGTCCTGAGGCAGCCACCCAGGATGCTGACTAGAGCAGCGAACCCTGGAGGCAGTCAGAGGAGACCCACTGGGACTAAGCAGACCATCAGTGACCTTCTTCCTCTGCCAACCCACCATGTCAGCTGAAATTCCCCCTCTCAACTCATTCCTTGGAGGTAAAGAATAAAGTCCTAAAAGATTCATTAAAATGTGCTTGTCAAAGGGGCAGAGGGAGAAGACAACCCTCTTCATAAATCTGTTTGGGAACAGCCAGCACCAGGTAGACAGAGAGCAGGGTCTGCAGGGAATGAGACATGAGACCATTCAGGGGTGGAAAGGAGCCAGGTCAGGAAAGTTCTAGAACATGAACATTTTCCCAGGAAAGGCAGCTCCGGGGTTAGTGCCCCGGGGAGAAGCTGGCAGCTGGGCAGCACACACACTGAGAATTTGGAGAAAGAGCACTTCCTTTCAAAGAGCAGCCCTGCCACAATGCAGTCTCTAGTTAATCCTTCTCGCACCCACTGCATGCCACCACCTTGACCTGCGCCGTCGCTGTATTCGGTGTCCAGTCTACGCCTGTTGAACAACAGGCATTCAACAGACATTTCTTCACGAAATGAGTAAGTTTGTAGAAAGGACATGAGAATGGACCCCAAAGAGAAACTCATCCTCCCTCTCCATTCTGCAAAGGGACCCAGGAGACCTTTGGAAATTCAGGCTCACGCTGCTGGAAACCATCCTGAAATTAGACAAGTCCCCCCAGCCAGCAGACAGAGGTCCTCACCTGAGCAGTTTGGGAAGAACACGCTTTACAAACTTACCCCACCGGCTTTTGGAACAGAACCGAGCTCCCCACTCGTGTCTTTCACGATTTCTTCAGGGAGAAAAGGAATTTTCCTGGCCATTGGGCCAGAATATAAAAACAAGGCTACATAAAGCAGGCCTCCGACGGAAAGAGCAGGCCAAAAACAATATGCTCCTCTCTCCCGTTTTTTTAGAACCTCGACTTCTTTTCCCAGTGAGGAGGAGGAGGAGGAGAGGGGCCCAAAGCCTAATGACCCCCTGCCCCCTCGCCAGGACAGAGGCCCTCCAGGCAGGGAGTCAAAGAAAACTTTTCCGAGACTGATTACCAAGAGGGTAACTAGGTACATAGAGCACATGTGAGCAGGCTCCTCGTTTCCAATTCAGGACTGTCAGATGGTGATTAATGACTAACAGCCACAGAGCAGCCTTGATTGCCAAGTGCCGTATTGTTAATGCTGACATTTAATGAGGCCGGACACAACTCCAGCACAATTCCACACCATCATCTGCAAATAGTGCTCGACAGACTTAATTGGTTAAGTATTTGTGTGTGTGTGTGTGTGTGTGTGTGTGTGTGTGTGTGTGTGTGTAAGAGAGAGGGAGGGGGTATAAAAGGCAAGAGAAAGAGGTGAGAAGTATGTGCGTGAATTTGCCCCAGGTGGACATCTATATGTTAATATATGTGAATGTCTTATGAGTCAGGTGGAGTGGGTCCACATGACTGTGTCTGCAGACCTGCAATATTACCGCAGGCCCCAAAAGAAAAGTCTCTGGTAGGTGACACCTCGAACTGCACCCTCCCCACCCTGACACTCCATCTGACCCCTGCTGTGGTCTCTCCACCACCACCACCACCACCACCACCACCACCGCTGTGTCTCAGGGCCAGCCAGGGCTGGCGTGTTTGTGAAGTTGCAACACAAGCAAGAGAGTTGAAAGAAGAAGTTGTCTAGAAGTGGGCCTGGATCCCGGGCTCCTGAGAAGCCACTTTTTCACTGGACTCAGATCAATGGTCCCTTGGCCCGTCTGGCTGGGCAGGTTCCTGCTCTGCCAAGAGAGAACTCTTGCCCCCATGCCGGAACTCGGCATTCTCTGGGGAGAGGAATGGAATCCACTTTATTGTTCTAGAAATAGAGTCCCAGGCAATAGGGACAGGGAGACTGGCCCAGCAAGGATGGTCTGGGCCAACTGTTCAAGGTGACAAATGGCCCAGGGAAGGAGATGTTGTTGGCTTCAACAGGGCAGATCAATTCAAGGAGCTTGTATTCACAGAACCCTGGCAGTCCTCGGGATGTTGTGGCTTTGACTTCCTGGGACAGAGGGAGGTGAGACCCAGGTAGCCCAGTCTGGTTGGAGAAATAGCAAGTGGACGGAGAAGAGCAGCCTGGGCAGTGGACGGTAAGGGCTAAGTGAGTAGCACAGGCGGCCAGTGCCACCAGTATTCAGAGGACAGACCAGTTCAGAGGAGGGGGCTGGAGACGTCTAGAAAGGAGCATGGAAAATGGTCTGAAAGATGGAAGGCCTCCGGTAGAAAGAGCTGGGAAGGCCATTATCCAGGTGAGCGGTTGGGGAAGTTGAATTCCCATTAATTCCCCCTTTCAAGCCTTGTTCCTCAACATGTGGCCCTAAAACCAGCAGCATCGCCAAGGCCCAGGAGCCGGTTAGAAATGCAGAGTCACAGGCCCCACCCCAGACTTTGGCTGTAAATCTGCTTTTGAACAGGAGCCCCAGGTCTTCGCACGCACATTGAAGTTTCAGAGGTACTGCTCTAAATGCCCTGCTCCAGAAGCCCATGGAGAAGCTGGCCTGACCCAAAGACCTAGTGTCTGGATGTCCCCTGACATTTTTCCTCTGTACCAGGGCTTCCTCTGTCTTCTCTGTCCTCCCTGTGGGTCCCGTTGCTTTTTCCATTCGGAGCAGGGCACAGCAGGATGGCTGAGCGGCCTCCGTTTTAGGCCTTGCTACCTCAGGAAGGGCCCCCTGAGGACTGAAGGGCTCTGGTCACAGGCGGGAGCTGGGACTTTCTCCCGTGAGTGTCCCACATCTGGGGTCTTTGTTCCGGCTCAGTGGTTGGAACCTAAACATTCCACGCCGAGGAATTCAGTTCATTCCCGGGGCGTCCTGTAACTTCCAACGCCAGCTGGCCATCGCTCTGTTAGGCATTCCGAAGCCCCCTGATTGCCATTGCCCTGCTCCAGCCACTCTAGGTGTGGGAGGACCAGCCTCAGAAAATAATAATTAAAAGCTGATGTTTTCTCTTGTGACTCTGGGTCTATGGACGCCCTGCTGTGACCCAACCTCCCAAACCCTTTCTGTGAATCACCATGTCTTCCCTGCCTGGCCTCTCTTTGAAACAACACTTGGGGGCTCTTCCCACTAGCTGCTTCTTCCCCTTGCCCCTGCCCCCGCCAAATTAAACCTTTACGGCCCCCCCCCTCAAGCTTCACTCAAGGTGCCTGTGACCTTGACCCTGTAACACAGCTCTGAATGTGTAGGAAAGAACTTAGATGGGAGCCAAGAGACCCGGGTTCCAGTTCCTACAACTCTGCTTCCCAGGTGGTCCAGGGCAAAGCACTTCACACACCCAGGCCTCAGTGTCCTCCTCCTCGATGAGGGGATTGGGCCAATGGATGATCTCTAAGGTCCTTTCCAGCTGTAACAGTCTGTGATTATATTTCACAGAATTATGGTGAGGACCAAGTGCAATGAGATGATGGATGTTATAGTACATTGAGAAGTGAAAGATGATACACAAGCATATGGTAATGAGCAGCCTCCTTTCCTCCCATGGCTCATCAGGATGAGTGTTTGTAAGCATCCTCAGCAGACAGGGGGCAACATGAGGGTAAAGATGGCAGTTTCTATTTTTGTATCCTCTCTCAGTGAGGATACAAAAGGCACTCAACCATGTTGCTTAGTAGGTGACAGGCTGACCACCCTCCTGGCTGCTCATTCACCTAAATGAACTCATAAGAAGCTTGACAGGAATGTGGTCACCTTGGCTTCTTCGGGGAAGAAGGTAAAGGCCTCCTTTAAATATGCATGTCTTACTTTCCTTGAGGGGAAAAAAAATAGTTTACCCCCTTAAAATTAGTTGGATTTGGAAATTCAAGTGGAATTTTTAATACTGCCTTGCAAATGAGCACATACCAGCATGCTCAAGGCTTAATTCCATCCCTCAAGTATTTACTGAGTGTGCTTAGTGCTGAGTGCCCAACCTCCACTCAGAAGAAATACTGGAAGTAGAACTTTTTAACAAACATAGTCAGACTTAGACATCGAGATAAATATCATCCCATTAAAGCTTTGTCCAGTTACTTTGGTCTGAACTCTGCAACTCTTGGAAAACCATCTTCAAAGCCCATCACATTCTTTACTGACAATGACAAATCTTTGTGTGCTGATTAGGTGAGAGAAATGTCTCTTGAGTAAGCTGGTTGGTCAGGCCAAAATCTAAATGATGTACACCTTATAATGATGCTCTTAAGGAGCACCTAGGAATAACGTGCAGCCTTCCCATATTTTAAAGGTCTTCTTTCACTGACTTGCATGAGTTGAGCTGTGTCTATAAAATCAATCTCATGAGAGATCTCCTTGCTTCTGCCCTGGTCCTACACCCCAACCCCCATGGACTATTCTCAAGACAGCAGCCTCAGAAATATTTTTAAAAAGAAGTCAGCCAAAACCGGTTTGGCTCAGTGGATAGAGCATCGGCCTTCGGACTGAAAGGTCCCAGGTTCGATTCTGGTCAAGGGCATGTACCTTGGTTGCGGGCACATCCCCAGTAGGGGGCGTGCAGGAGGCAGCTGATCGATGTCTCTCTCTCATCGATGTTTCTAACTGTCTATCCCACTCCCTTCCTCTCTATAAAAAATCAATAAAATATATTTAAAAATAATAATAAATAATAAAAATAAATAAAAAGAAGTCAGATCATGCCACTCAACTGCTTGAAATGCTGCAAGGATTCCCATCTTATTGTGTAAAGATCCAAGTCCTTAGGGGGCTTCTGAGACCCTACATGATCCAGCTCTGGTGTCTTTTCACAATACTGCCTCTTCCAGTCACTCAGCTCCAGTCCCATGATCTCCCGGCCCTTCCTCAAACATGCCAGGAGTGCTCTAACTTAGACCATGGCTGGAGCTGTCCCCTCTATCTGGAAAACTTTTCTCCCACATATCCAATGACAAAAGGTAAATCCCTCATTTTTTTTTTCAAGTCTCTGGTCAGTGTTCAACTTCTCAATAAAATCTAGTCTGACCTTCAATTTCATACCTCTATTAATAATGCCTTCTATTTAATACTTTCCATTTATTAACTCTACACATAGACACAGACACACACAGAGACACACGTTCACTCCAGATCCCTTTTACCCTGTTCCTTTTCTTTTTTCCATGTACTTGTCACCTTTCACTGTACTATATAATTCATCTCTATTATTACTTATGGCAGGGGTGGGGAACATCCAGCCCACAGGCCATATAAGGCTCTCAGAATCATTGGGTCTGGCCTTGCTAAAGGCATTAGGGGTGAGTTAGTAAAATGTTTGACCAAATACAGCAGGCTAATTTTTAAGTTGATAATTTTGTATGGCCTATGAATGATGTTATAAATATCCAAATGGTCCTTGACAGGAAAAAGGTTCCCCAGCCCTGACTTATAGTGTGCATGCTTGTCTGTATTCCTTCTTAGAATCTTGGCCAGGGGGCAGGGTAGGGGAAGCGAAGGGGCAGTATCTATATCTGTTTTGTTGAAACTCTAAAGCCCAGAACTGGCACTCAATAAATATATGTTGAATTGGATTGAATGGAATGATAGGTCCCAAATTACATATAGTATAGTCCTTGCCTTGCAGTTGCTTACAACTCTGATGGTTAGAAGCAGAGACATGAAAGTGACAGAACAGTACATACCAATGACTAAGAGGAATCCATAGTAATACTGTAGGGACTGTGGCAAGGATGAGTGCAGGCTGAAGGAGGAGACAGGGCTGGGTGAACCTTCTATCGAGTCAAGCAAATCTCCTTGTCCCCAGCACATGCCCAGATTATTTCAGCCTTTACTCATTTGCTCATGCAGTCCCTCCGCTGAAGTCCCCTACCCTTTCCTGACCTCTTACCCAAATACAACCCACCCATTAATGCTCAGCCCCAGCCCCCTTCCTCCACCCAACTTTCCTCACTGACTTCTGTTTCCTCTGTGCTTGTACAGCACCTCTACTTAGTCTCAGACCATTTAGTCTTTAAATAGAAACTTGTGTGTGTATTATTTCCCCAACTACTAGTAAGGACCATATCCTTTGCTTCTCTCTTTGTAATGATGCCAAGCACTGGTTCAGTAGAGGCACCTGACACAGGTAGCACCAGTTGGTTGGTCCAGAAGCAGAGAGAAGAGAGCATGCAAAGCACAGAAAACCTCAAAAACAAAGATGTCATGGTGTGAATTGCCATGGTGAGTTTAAAAACATCACCGTAGTAGTTCTCAGCCCCAGCTGAGATTCGAATCACCTGAGGAGCCTTTAAAACTATCTCCATGTGGGGGTTCCCACCCCAGACCACCTTTATCAGAATACCAGGAATGTGACCCAGCCATCACTATTTTTAAAAAACTCCCCAAGTGGTCCTAATGAGGAAGTAGAGATAAAAACAACCACAGTATTAGAAAAAAAAAACAAAAAACAGTAGGGTAAAAGAAAAAAGGGTATGAGGGAAATTGTAAAGCAGGCCCAAAAAGCTGAAATTATGCCTATCCTTTTTCCCCATTTTGTTCTTATTAGTTTGTCATGGGAATTTGTCTTTGTCAAAGTCGTCTGGATGGATCAGCTGTGCACAGATGTTTCTGTCCCCTGCCATGGAAAGAAAAGGCAGCACCAGCAAACATGGGCCCAGCGGGCCAAGGTCAATCGGTACCCACGGGATTCAGAAAAGTTTGGGCAAACTAGAGGACTATTTTTGATCAATTGAAAATATATATTGCAATGCCTCCCCCTCCCAGGTCATCAGCCTTCTGTTTACTCTTGCTCATGCCTGTCCTGCCCATCATGGGAGCCAAGAAGTGTGTAAGCTATATTCAAGCTACTGGTTCAGGAATCCTGGCTAATTCTTCTACCCCTTCCTTCCCACCCCCACCCGCCCCACACACACACACATTCTCTGAAACTGCAAAGTTGCACCTCCTTGCTCCTGAAGGCATCCCAGCTCAAGGGCATTGAAGAGCATGCCAGGAACTTGAAGAGCTGGTGAGTCCTCACCAGGTCTGGTCTGTGGATATTCTCTAGCACACCACCTTTCCTCCTCCATCCCTCCTTTCTCTAGATACAAAACTCAGACACAGACCAAGCAACCAAGCTGTGCTTCCTGTGAGCCTATGCAAACCGGGTCTACCCTCCTCCTCTACCGACTGACCACACTGACACACACTAAACATTGCTGTCACCACATGTCACTGTCCACCAAGTGCCACTGTTGGGGGTGAGACTGACAAGTTGGTCTGAGAAAGGACAGGGGCTTCCATTCAGAGTAGGCCGTGAAGGATTGAGATGAAAACTTTCCTTAATTGAGATCTGCTTATTTGGGAACGGAGGGTAGGGGTGTCAGGAAGAGTAGGAAAAGGAACATAAAGGGAAATACGTTGACGCTTAGTGGCTGAAGGAGGGAGAGTGGGGAGTGCCAGGGAAGGAGGAGGAGGGTGTGGAAAGACAGGCTGGGGGGCTGACGGCAAGCTTCCCCGGGTCCACAAGCTTGCCAAGTCCCAGCCCTGGATCCCAGCAGTCCCAGTGAGGCTGACCTCTGAGGCCACCTCCTGTCCCCTTCTCACTCCCTGGTCTCTGTGCAGGAATCAGGTCTGCCATGTGGTGGCCTCCTAGCTGACACTGGCCCCTTGGAAAATGGCAGGGAAAGAGACCAGCCCCCAGCAGCGATCCCCATATATATATATATGGAGAGGTAACCCGAAACCCCAGAGCTGGGCCAGGGGAGGAGAGAAAAAAATAGAGGGGGGATGAGGTTTTTCCACTTCCATTCGCAACTGTCAGGCGGGTGATTAATGACCAACAGGTTTGGAATCGCCTTTATTGCCAGATCAGTATTGTTGCCCGTGACAGCTAATGAGGTTGGACAGGCTTCTCCACACTGAGCTTTATGGGGCCTGCTCCCTCCCCTGCAGAGCTCACAAGCCCTGCCAGCTTTTATGCACAGGAATGTTCCAGCCCCAGCCCCACCCCCTCCCTCGTTCCCCAACATACCTCACTCCCAGCGCCCTGAACCACCATCTCATCCAGAACCTGCCCCATCCACAAAGGAAGCTGAGTGGCAGGAATTTCTGATCCACAGTCTGCCCAGAGAGACCCATCTGTTACATCCAAACCTAGTTCCCTGCCCCTGCTGGCACGTGAATATTACAGCCCTGGGTTCATGGAAAGAAGGTTCTACAAGCTTGCTCTGAACAGTCGGACCAGCCACTTCAACAAGCCACTCCACTGTCAGCTGTAAAAGTCAACAAATATTTTACGCACTTACCACTCAATCCAGAAAATGTGTTGAGGAGGTGAGGATGGGGGAGTGAATGAATTTAGGAAAGGGGGCCTAATAACAGTTAATAACAATTTTTAACCAACCACTTGGAGCTAGGTATGCATAAGCCAGGTTTCAGGGCAGAAATCAACTTGGTCTGAGGTCGCAGGGTAAGGAAACACTGGCTTTGTTTTCTGCTCTCACAAATCAGCTTTACCTTTGTGCTAGCTCAATTCTTGATACGGTTAAGCACGTGTTTGCCTGGGGTTTAATATTTGAAAGAGTTGGAGCAATGTAATAAGCAAACAGCTTAAAAGGCCCAGAAAGACCCCCTCAGCTTAAAAATCTATTACTTTTCAATGTGATATAAATGTATTTTGCTTCTGCTCAGAGCAATTTCCTAGTTTACTCTTATTAAACCCGGAGACGGCTTAGCAGAGTTCTTGATTTATGAAACACATACTAGATTCATTAAAACCTTAAAAGATTTAATACATTTTATCAGGACATTAAATCTGTGCAGGCTTTTTAAATCAAATACCTGCCATATTTCATCCCCCACACCCTGCACACTTTCTCAAGAACACTAAAATGTGGACTGACAAACATTATGGGTGTTTCAGGCCTGATTTCTAAGTGGCATTAAAGTCCTCCCTCCAGGATTTACAGCTGGGCCTCTCCCCAAGTCTGATCTTCTCAAGAACAAGTAATTTCCCTCTTTGGTATTCGGCTCCGTAGAATAAACTGAAATCAACATTCCAAGCATACACACAAATATCTCTACCTCTCCCATCCCAATCCCCAGGGGTTTTTATCCCCACAGGTTCCCCAGGATCCCATCCGGTGGTACTAATACCCACTTTCCTCCTACCTCCAGAACCCTTCCTTCCACGTGGCCACACTCATAACCTCTCCTCCATTCTCTCCCCCACTGACTCTCTTTTCCCAGGCAGAACCACACTGATACAACATCTGTCATACTTTGGGATGCCTGGAAAGCTTGCTCTCCCATTCACAACCTCCCTTTTAAGCCTTGCTATACAACAGTGATTCTCAACTGGGGGCAACTTTCTCTCTCTCTCTCTCTCTCTCTCTCTCTCTCTCTCTCTCTCTCTCTCACACACACACACACACACACACACACACATTCACTCACAAGGGGACATTGGGCAATGTCTGGAAACATATTTGATTGGTTTTGTGTAGGAGGGTAGGGAGGTTATTACTAGCATCTATGGATAGAGGCCAGAGATGCTGCTAAACAGCCTCCAATGCACAAGATAGCCCTTCCCCTCAACAACAGCAACGACACAATTACCCAGCCTAAAAAATATTAATAGCGGAAAGGGTGAGAAACCCTGCTATGGAATCCTAACAGGTACAGTGGCCTCTCCCACTCTTCTTCTGTGCTTTCATCACTTAGGGTTTTGGCTTATAGCCAGTAGGTCTTTAATAAAGGTTTATTGAACTAAATGTCCGTCCTAATACATTGACATTTTGCCAATTCACAAATATAGGGGGGAAATATTGGATTGGCAATCAGATGTTCTGTTCATGACCTTGAGAAGTGACTTCACCCTCTAACCTGCATGTACTCAGTTGTAAAATGAGATTATAGTGAAACTATCCTTATGGATTATTATGAGGATGAAATGAGTTCATATAATTAAAAGCACTTTTTGTATCCTAAAGAGTCATACAATGTCTATTACTTTATTTAATATGCACTTACTGAGTGCCGATTATGTGCTAGGCATGATGTTAGACCCTCTGGGGTTGGGGTGGGAGACACAAAGATGATTGAAGCAAAGCTCTGCCCTCCAGGATCTTACATTCTTGAGAGAAATACTGACATATAATGGGAATATTTCAGTAGATTTGAGAGAATGCCATGCAAGAGGAAGGCACAAAATGCTGCGAAAATGAAGAGAAGCAGCATTTAGAAGGGTCTTAAAAGAGTTGGCCCTGTAAAACGTGAAAAACAACAGAAGAACATCATAAAAGCTGGGTCGTATAAAGACCTTACATGACAAGCTAAGAGATTTGAAGCTTTTTTCTGCGGGGAGCCTATGACTAGGTTTTTAAGCAGAAACTGTACACAAAGACCATATGGGGCACCATGTGGAAGATGCACTGATTAGGGAGTAAGCTACAAGTTGGATTAAGATCACTAACCTTAGATTCTTACAATGATCCAAATCAGAAGTGATAAGGCCTTGAAGTGGGACCATGTGCAGAGAGGAGAGTACAGGGTCAAGGAATAATTTAAACCACATAACTAAATGCTGGGGCAGAGTAAGGTAGAAGCTGAGGTCTGGCTTGGACGGTTGAGGGCAATGGTGACTCCTTTATTGGGAGGAAAACATTTGAGAGAAACTATGAGTTCAATCTGAGACATGATTGGTATATCCCCCTCCAATATCCAAAGAGATGGTATTCTAGTCTATAACTCCATGGCTATTGAAATGCACCTGGTCGAATCATCAACAACCACATAATTAAAATATTGAGAGTACAAGAAAGGTTCCAGAAAGAGAAGGCAGAGAAAGAAGGGCAGTGGGTCAAGGACAGAGTTCTGAGGAACATGTGAGGATGAGTTCATGATGGAGACTCCAAAGGGAACACTTGGACAAGTAGAAGAAAAACCAGGAGGGACAAGGTGGGGAGGTTTAAACATTAAGGGGTAGGCCAATAGCACCAAGGGCATCGGAGAAAGGAACTGAGGACTGAAAACAAGGGAATGGAACATAAAGAAGAAAAGACTTTTAAAGAACTTTGCTTGAAAAGAAAGAACACAAATCAGGTGAAAACTAGAGACACAGGATCACGACGGGGCACAAGGCTACAGGCTGCAGCTGAAGAATTTGTAGAGTAAGAAGATCATTGAAGGCTCTAGGTCCCTGAGGAGAGAGGAGATGGGAAAAGACTGGCCTCCAATGGAACCTGATTTCCCTTATACACTGAGATTCACATACTAAGTACATAAAGTATTCTTGGTCTGTGACAAAAGGAGTCTATCAATGATACAGAGAAATGTAAAGATAAATATATGCAGACAGAATGCTATCTAATCTTTTTTTTTTCAATTCCTAACATTATTATGTATTCAGAGATGTCAAAAGAATGATCATCCCAAGCAAAGCCAGCCAAGCCACACCTCAAGCTGTCAGGCCTGTTGGCACAGGTCCCTGGGGTAGCAGGCTGCTTTCTCACCATTGCCCATATGCACTGTGGATTTGACCAAACCTCCTCTATGACGACTTCCTCCCCTTTGCCCTCTATTCCTCCATGAGTGAAATAAATGGGTTGGATTAAAATCCAGGCAGCAATGTATATGTCCATCAACAGATGAATGAATAAGCAAATTGTTGTACAGGTATGCAATTGAATATTATCTAGTAATAAAAAGGAATAGACTATTGATATGCTCATCAACATGGATGAATCTCCAAATAATTACTCTGGGTAAAAAAGGGGGAAAGCCAGACAGCCTCCTCCCACAAAAAAAAAAAAATAATATATATATATATAAACTATATGATCCCACTTATATAAAATTCTACAAAATGCAAACTAATTTTTGGTGACAAGCAGATCACCTGTTGCTTGAAAATGGGGGAACAGGTCATGGAGAGGAGTGGGAAGGAAAGATTACAAAGGGGCATGAGGAAATTTGGGGGCATGAAGTATGTGTTCATTGTCTTGATTGTGGTTCTAGCTTCACAGGTATGTCAAAAGCTATCAAGTTGTACACTTTCTATTACATGTCAATTACACCTCAATAAAGCTGTAAAAACATATAATCACAGTGATCTTCAGGTGACTCCAACTGACTTCAACTCCATTTTCTTTTTCATGATTTCCTCTTTGATCTCTTTACAGAACTCGCTCTAGGAAACATCACTAGCCCCGAGCAAATATCCTTTTGTTGTCAGAAGGCACCAATCCTGGTTTTTCCAACTGAAAACAAGAGGGGAAAGTTCTAAGTAAAACCCTCTTAATAATGAAGGATACAGTTCACTCCTCTTCCCCAAGCTCACTTGACTCTTGCTGGGGTCAAATCCTGAAAGACAACTTTTATTCTCCGTTTAGGGCATAAAGTCAAGAAGAAAAAGCAAATCTTGTGATATAAATAAACTGGAACCAAACATTTTAAGAGTTGTCTGGTTCCTTTGGGGCTAACCCACATTATTGATTAAAAAAAAAAAAAAGGGCTCTAATTATGAAAGCACGGGTTTCTTCTCTCTTTAGAGTGGCAACGCTCACCAATTACCTTGTTAGAGGACTAAACAAGCTGCAATCCAGAGACAGGGAGATGTGGATGGCTGTGGTGGGAGTATTTTTTTTTTTTTAATCCTGCTTCAACCTACAAATGTAAAACATACTGGCCCAATTTAAAGTTTTGCAATTTCTGACCACTGGTCTACATTCTTAAAAGATTACAGGTAAAATAAATGTTGTGTGTTTCTGTGTTGTGTGTGTGTGTGTGGTTGTGTTTTAGATTGAATCATTATTTTCTAATTCATTTACTATAATGAAGAAATAGACTTGGACCATGTGATTCTGCCTTTGCAATCTACAAGCTTGGTGATCTTAGGCAATCCTTAACTTTTCTAAACTTCAACTTCCTCCTCTAAAATGGAGTTGAACTCTAAGGGCTGAGCTGAAGATAATATAAAACAAGAAAGGCATAGGACCTGGTACATAGCACTTAATAATGCTTTATGAAATCTGTATTATTGAGGCATAATTTCACTTTGTTATTACTCAATACCACATAACTTTGAGTTTACCTTTCTCTTACCTTCTGTTACAATAATAATCTGAATCCACAAACAGGTAAGAACACATTAAGGGAATTTGCTATTTGAAACAATAGCTAATACAATGAATCCTTAAAGTATGCCAAACATGGTACATGCTTTTCTTAATTAGTCATTTAACCCTAAGAACAAATACAGTACATACTATTATTATTACCTCCATTTTACATATGAAGAAACTGAAGCACATTGAGTGATTTACTGAGATAACACGACTAATAAAAAGCTCAGGGAGGGGATGGATTTAAATCCTGGCAGACTAACTGTGGAATATCTGCTTAACCAGTATACTGCAAGTTTTTTTTAATGAATTTTAAACACTTTTGTTTACTAAATCATGACAGACTTACCTGCCTGATAACTTTGCACACTGAGTCATAACCATCAAAGGTCTCTTAAGAAAGGGATTTTCAGAAATTATCTACTAACATCCACCCCCTACCTCTAGGCAAGGCCACAACTAAACAACTCAAGCCTCGTTTAAAAAAAAAAAAAAAGCCAAAACCGGCCTGAGAACAAAAATCTACTTCTGCTCATAGTTCATTACCAAATTTAAGAGTCAGGAAATTCTTAAATTACAACTTAATTTAAACGCTTTCTGCTTCAAGTTGAGCCCCATTCCTTGGGCCTAATAAACCCCAATATATCCATTTCTCTTATTCATTCTCTCAACTTTAAAATAACCATCTATTAAGCATGCAGCTGCATTACATCACTGAACAAGTTCTGATAGGATCAATCAGGAGATGGGCCAACGGGGGCCTAGGGGGGAATTACAGGAACAAGGTGGGGAGAGGACCCGCCTTCCTTTATAAAGGAGGTGGGCACAGAGCTCCCAGGCCGCACCATGCAGCCTACTAGTGTGGACTTAAACCACATCATCCTGAAACTTCCCAACACAGACTCACCCGGAACACACCCAGGGTGATCCCAAGCAAATCCCAAGCAGCCATGCCTGCAAAACCAACATTTTCCTTTTTCCCTGGGTCCTCAGTCTAGCTCCACCAGCTTGCCATCTGCCCTATACACAAGCTTTTCACCTAGTGAGGGCTGTAATTAAGTGGACTCTTCCTCTTCCGCAAACAACATAGTAACGTCGATGGCTGAATTAGCAATGTCCCACTCTGGTGCTGCTCAACAGTGAAAGCTGTGGGCCACCCGAGGCCCTTGGAGTGAGAGCCACACAGCCTGGATGGATCCTGGCGCTGGTTCCCCTGTTGTGTGTTTGCACAGCACCCGAGCCCCCCCACCCCGCATGCAGAGGGAAGAGCAGGCTCTGGCCTCAGAGCACTTGCAGTCCAGCCAGGGGGGGACGAGGCGGTGCCCGGCCCCCGGACCTGTGGCAGGACGGACCCAGGCCGCTAATGGAGCTCCTGATGTGCAGGAAGCGCCAAGGAGGCTTTCACCCACGGTTACCCTCGCGCCTCACTCAATTTAGAATTGTGTCCACTAACGCTGGAATAATAATTCCTCCTTCATCTACTTTATGATGCCCGTGGGGACCTCAAAGGCCAAAGCTCCTACAGAAGCATAAAGGACAGCTGAAAGCGGGGACTGTTCATTAGCGACGTAAGGGTGCTAATCTGCACATTTAAAAGACGTGTTCGCTGGGCGGGGCTGCAGAAAGGCGCCGAGCAGAGGGCTGAAAACCTGCAAATCGCTGGTACCTGCTCCAGGGGAGGGGGGGGAAGCAGGGGAGGATGTCTTGACCTTAAGGTGGAGGAGAATCCAGAGCAATCTCCAGAGCCAAAACGTCGGAAAAGGACACGCGCAGCACCCCTCGCGTCCTCCCAGGGTGGGGGGGGGGTCACTCGCCAGGCCCTCCGCACCACCTCCCCAACCCCTGAAACCCCAGACACCCCGATTCCAGGCCGCCCGGGGCCTATGTGGCGGGCGCCCCCTGACGGCCGTCGGGCGACACTGATCGCTCGGAGCGCGGGGCGGGGCTCACGGAGGCGACGAGGAGGTGTGGTCTTCTCGCGGGAACTGCCGGCGTCAGCGCCGCGACCGGCCCGGAAGGAAGTGGCGGGCGGAGGGGTGTGGCGGTTTCTGCGGTTGGGAAGGGGGTTCGGACGGGTACGGAGCGCCTGGAGGGACACCTGGTACGCGGCCCCCGCCCCTGAGTGCGTGCGCTGGGCCTAGCGGCCGCCCCCGGGCCCACCCCTGCAGCCTCTTGTCGAGCGAGAGAGCAGCCCTCTCTCTCTCTCTCTCTCTCTCAGCCTCTTGTCCCCCCAGCGCTCGGGGGATGCGCGACCTTCCCTCCGGGAAGGGGCGCGAGGGGGGGCGGGGGTGACACCCCAAGGGAAGGAAGGGCGCTTGCCGGAGGGACGCCGCTGCTGCACATCCGTAGCTGGAGGCCGCCCAGGTAAAACGAGCGCCTCGCTGCTGCCCGCCGCGCCCCACTCCTCCGAGGTCCGCGCGGCCGAGTCCACCCGGGCACGCCCGACTGTGAACTTGGGTGCCAGTGGCCCTAGCTGTTCCCGATCCTTCATTGCTCCAGAAATGAGTCTCTCGGTGCCCAGTCTTTCGCCTCCTGGCGCCCGAACACCAAGGGGACCCAGTAGGGCAGAGTCTTTCCAGCCTGGGCGGGGGGGGGGGGGGGGGGGGGGGGGGAAAACCCCCTCCTCGAACCCTGGGCTTGGGGACCTGTCAAGTGCATGGGAGGTCAGGGGTAGGGGAGGGAGTGCGGCTCCCGTCGCGGCCGGAGCCCGCTCCCATTCAGGACCCAAGGAGTGAGCGGGGAAAGGAGGGGCGCCGGCCAGAGAGCCCCCACCGGGCACCTCGGTTTGCCTGCTGTGGTCTCTGGCGCCGCAGCGTCCGCCGGGAGTAAATAACGGGTTTCCTTTGAAGTGGCAGGCAATTAGGAGCGGGAGGCTCCGACCAGAACTGCACGCCACAACCGCCTGTCATTTGACTTCCCTCTTTAATGGGCGCCGACTTGCCGCAGCTGCCTCCCTCCCCCTTCTACACCGGCGTGAGTGGCTCCTGTGACAGCACATGGCTGTTCACAGGAAGGGGGGGGGGGCGGTGTTCTGAGCGCGGCCCAGCTGGCACGGGCTCTCCCCCCGGGGCTGCGGCTGGGGGGGGGCATCACCCCCCCTCGGCCGGGGGGGGGGGGGGGCCCCCCCCCCCCCCCCCACACACACACACACACAGGGAGGGAATGGCAGTGTTGGCTGAGAGCGAGGATGGAGAGCGCTGGAGAGCTGGCCTCGTGCGCCTACAGCAGACTAGATGTGAGCCAGGGAGCTCAGCTTGGAGAGGCGCTCCCCTGCAGGGCCGACCAGACGCGTTTTCCCATCTCTTTTTCCCCCCCTAGGAGACAGGTTCACGGATGGCTCAGCTGGGAGCGGTTGTGGCTGTGGCTACCAGTTTCTTTTGTGCAGCCCTCTTCTCGGCCGTGCACAAGATAGAAGAGGGACACATTGGGGTGTATTACAGGTAAGGCCGAGACAGGGAGGAGCTTGCAACTTGGCTGTGGAACACTTTCCGAGTCACCGTCTCGCAGATTCTGCTGAATATCTATCTGTGTTTGTGTTTTGTTGAACATGGAAGTCTTTTGGCTGAGCTTTTGTGTTAGTGACCATGGGGATGGGGAATACGGGCGTGTGCGTTAGCGCATGCGCACGCGTGCACACACACACACACACACACACACACACACACACATAAATGTAAATATAAAACTTAGCAGTCTAAGTTGATGGATGGCAATTGGTAACTGTATACAGAGATTTGGACAAAACCTAAAGGCAGCCGGAGCTCCTTGCAGATGATCTCTGAAACGTGGTTCTCTCCTACATCCCTGTCAGCATCATGGTGCACAGGGTTACCCCTACCGAGTACCAGTTCTTGATGGCAACCCGAGAAGCTAGTCTGCTCTGCGAATTTGAACCTACTCTTTAAAATTAACATGTCAGGAAAAATGAAAGCACCTGCAGATTGATTTATATCAGTCAAGGCAAACCCTAAACTAGTGGTTCTTACATAAGTTCATTATGTCACTATTTATTTTATTGCTCCTTTTTTTTTAAAGTTGCTTTAACTTTATAATATAAAGCAAAAGAAGCACTTACGTGTGGAATCACTTTCCTTTTAGTAACCTCCATAACCAAGTTTTTTGCTTGAAGTCTTTATGGCCCCTTCTTATTGTGTGCCCTGTGATGCTTATTTCTAGATTGCCACTAGCAAGTTCTAAAAGTCTGGTGGGGTTTCCCACTCCCCTTTCATTATTTCTCCCTACCATCTACTTATATGTCCCCCCCAAATGGCTTTTAATTTTATTGCCATTTACAACAACTTAATGAGGAAGGTAACTCTACTGCCAAAAATATATATTAAAATGATTTGTAAAATAAAATTATTCTTTTGGTATTGATGTCATTGGAACCCAACCCTAGTGCAGTTCATTGATTACTGTATTATTGGATTTAAGTGCCCAAATGTATTGCCACAAGTGCAACATATACAACAAAGTAAAATAGACTTCTTCTCAAGTATAGCCAGGAATTCTCCTTTATTTCCCTTAGCCTGAGTGCCTATTTTTCTTGCTGTGAAAGCATGAATAATGGCTTTATGTTTTAGCATTAGGCTTCCTGGAATATTAGGATCTAGCTGGGAGGAAGGAAGGGATCTGTGGATGTGGCTCTGGCACTTTTCACTCTATTTTAAACATTTATGGGGCTGAAGGGAAAGTTGGCCCAAAGAATATGAATGTAATAGGTACCTCTTGCTAAACTGAACCTGCCTCTCTCTCTCTTCTCTGCAGAGGCGGTGCCCTGCTGACTTCTACCAGCGGCCCTGGTTTTCATCTCATGCTCCCTTTCATCACATCGTATAAGTCTGTGCAGGTATATTTGACTTGTATGGGACAGCTGCAGATTTGGGGTGTTGGCTAATGCATGATTTGGAATTCATTTAGCCATTGGGTGAGTGTGATGCCTTTTCAAGGAATTATTTAAGAATAAGTTTCACAAATATGAAGAATGAGGCTCCATTAACTCTGAAGCTTTTCTGATTGTTGAAGGAATTGAATGGGGTCCTTGCCTTGGCCCCTCAGTCCCAGCTGGGAAGTGTTTCTTCACTTCAAGACAAAGCCATTGAAGAACCTGTTTTGAATGTATAGAAGGAAAAGTAGAGTGTGTGTGTGTCTGCATTTTAAATCGCAGGCTACCAAGATAGATGGAAATAAAATATGGTAATTTTGCCGGTTCTTATTTGAACTTCAGAGATTTGAACATAATTTTGGGGAAAGACGAGGGAAGTTGAACTTGGTGAAGGGATATGACATCTAAAATAGGAGTAGGATTATTTACGACAGACCTAAAGCCTCACTACGTTAGACTAGCCATCCTTGAAGTATGTCCAATATCCTGGGATACGTCATCAGCATTTTCCTTGTAAGTTTCTTCTGCCATGTACTCTGCTTTATGGTTTTCAAAGTGCATTTATGCACATTATCTCATTTGGGCCTCACAGTGATCCTGAGAATGGGCTGAGCAGGTGCTATAGGCTGAGACAGGTTAAGTAAAGAATCTGTTTCAAGACCAGTAAATGGAAGAAGTGGAAATAAACACAGATCTTGGGATTCCTGGTCCAGGGTCTTTTTCACTAAACTAGTATTTCCCAGCTCATTCATGTAGTGGTTCACTTTTGGTGAAAGCTGGCAAAGCATCTTTCTTTGGCTAGTCTCACACCTTGTAACTCAGGAGGATTCGGAGGAGGATTCATGGTTAACAGAGACAAAGCTCAACCCAAATAGGTACCAAAGAACAAGGACATTTGGGATTCTAAAAATAAGTTACTTGTTTGTCACTGCCCATTATACAGCATTTTGTGTCTCCTCTATTTCCAGACCACACTGCAGACAGATGAGGTGAAGAATGTACCTTGTGGGACTAGGTAAGGTGCCTGGAATAAAGCTATTACAACCAAAAAAAGAGAAAGGGCTTTCGGGCTGGCTGCAGTAAGAGACAGTGGAAAGGGAGGCACCTTTTATCACATTTCCTGCCCCCTAGCTCCCTCTGTTCTGATTCCACTAGGTGGCAGAGTGCAGTAGAGAAAAATCACAGAAGTTAGACAGGTTAGGAAGGGCTTCAAATGCTGTAAGAAGTTTGAACTTTTAGAAGTGAGGATCCTCTAAAGGTTTTTAGCAGATAAATGAGTTCATAGAGGAAAATAACTTTAGCATAACTAACTATAGAGAATGTCTTAATGGTACGGGAGGCCTTAAGGTCAGGAAATCCAAAGACGACATCACTGTATTGATCTGGCTGAAAAGTAAAGGTCTAAACTGGGATAGTACAGTAAACAACTCCACAGGAAACATTTGGAGAGGTCCAGAATTGGAACAACCCACAGGATAACAGGTCTAATCTTGGCACAAAGTCGTATTTGGACGGGCATTGGGTTGAAAAAGAGGCTTAAAAGACAAACATACAAAGGTGACCCTTAATGAGAACCAGTTCCAAAAACAATAACTATAAAAATTTGATGAAACCATTATTAGTCAACTCCACACATTGGATGGCTTAAACAACAGAAATTTATTTTCTCAAGTTATAGAAGCTCAAAATCCAAGATCAAGGTGCCAGCAGGATTGGTTTCTGGTGAAGCCTCTCTTCCTGGCTTGCAGTTGGCTGCCTTGCTTTGTCCTCACACAGCCTTTTCTCTGCACTGGGAGAAGAGGAGGAGAAAGAGATGTCTTTTTTTTTTTTTACAAGTCGAATCAGTTACAAGTCTCACCTTTATGACCTCATTTAACCTTAATTAAGGGCCCCATCTTCCAGTATAGTCGCATTGGGGGTTAGAGATTCAATATACAGATTTTAAAGGGCACATAATTTAGTCCATAATGGGAATCACTGGAGAAATTTGAATGACTGGGTATTAGATAATGTTGAGGAATTATTGTTGATTTTTAGGTTTGGGAATGGTTTTATGACTATATCTCAGAGCTTACCAGTGGCTTCTTTGTCCATTCTTCCTCTTAGTGGTGGTGTGATGATATACTTTGACAGAATTGAAGTGGTGAACTTCCTGGTCCCAAGTGCAGGTACAGTTTTCCAGTTGACCCCCACCACTTTACTTTCCCCAAGATGCCACCCTAGTGTCTTTTGCAGCACCTCAGGAAGGCAGAACTTGGATGTCTGAGAAAGGTTTTAGGGTGTGGTTTTTTTCCTTTTTATTGAATTTACAAATTCATGCACAGGTGTGGTCTGGCCAGTCTGGCCCCAACCAGGGTGGATCGGGGCCAGGCCTGTTAGGAGTGAGATGGTGGGAGGTTGGCCAGCTGACTCACCCCAATCAGGATCAGGCTGGCCAGGGGAGAGGAACCATGGGTGATTGGCTGGCCGGCCCCATCCCTGATTGGTAGGGGGAACCAATCAGGGCAGGGCCAGCCAGGGGGGAGGGACCATGGGCAGTTGGCTGGCCTGCCCGACCCCCTGATCAGAGTGGCGGGACTGATTGGGGGCGGAGCTGGCTGGGGGGAGAGGCCAGGGGCCTATAGGGTTGGTGGAAGCCCATCGTGGGTGGGGCCAGCCAGAGAGAGAGGCAGTTGGCCAGCCAATCCTGCCCCTAATTGGGGTAGGGAGAGGGGCTACAGGAGGTTGGAGGGCCAGCCCTTCTCCCTATTGGGGTAAAGGGGCAGATCAGGAGTGGGGCCAGCTGGGGGAGGGGCTACAGGAGGTTGGCTGGCTGGCCCCACCCATGATTGGGCCTATTAGCTAGCGACAGTGGGCATCATAGTGACTGGTCATTCTGGTCATTACAGTGTTCTGGTTGCTGGCTTTTTATGTATATAGATTGGGGTAACACTAGTTAACAAAATTGTGCAGTGATATTGCACAATTCTACAACATGTCATCTGTACACTGTATTGTGTGTTCATTGCCATTTACTCTCTTCCACCTCTCTCTACCCCCACCCCTCCTGTCAATCACCACACTGTTTACATCCTTTAGTATTTTTTTGCATAATTCCTCCATCCCTCTCCCAATGCTAGTCACCCTTTCCCAACATCTGTCAGCCTGCTCTCTCTATATGAGTCTGTCTGTATTTTGCAAGTTTTGAGACCTGCCTTTTATTCGGGAATCTCTCCTTCCATTCCAGTATATGATATAGTGAAGAACTATACTGCTGACTACGACAAGGCCCTCATCTTCAACAAGATCCACCATGAACTGAACCAGTTCTGCAGTGTGCATACACTTCAGGAGGTCTACATTGAGCTCTTTGGTAAGAAGTCTCTTCTGATCAGAGCCTGCATTAATAGCCCTGCTTCCCCCGACTGCCTGCTTCTGAGCTACCCACAGGGTAGGATGGGCACTGCTGGACAGCAGGTGTTAAAGGATCCAGTGCTTAGGAACTGGTCACAAAGGGCATTCCCAGAAAATGCTGGTAACAATGGAAGATCATGAGAGTGGTTGAGCTCTGGGCACAGAAGTAACAGTGCGCTACAGGACTCACTCCTGGCCTGAATCAGAGGACTGGAATGGAAATGTGTTTCCATGTTCCCTAAAATATTCTGTAATGAAGACAGGCTCAGTGCTAGAAGAACCTTAGAGATTATCCAATTCAACATCCTTATTTTAAGATAAGGGTACCAAACCACAAAAAAAGTCATAGAGCTCATTGTTAGTAGCTAAAGCTAGAATCTCCCTCTTCTGGCCGTCACTTTGTGTGCTTTCCATCACATCACTGAATGAAAGGCACCCAGGGAAGGGTGAGGAAAACGGGACAGTTCACCTTTAATTCTAGAAGTGCTACACAGACCATAGCTACTTAGTTTCTAGAACCTTTGTGGGTCTTTTATTTGTTTTATTTATTTACTTACAGAAATGAATAGGAAAAAGCTTAGAACAAAAACGGTCTACATCCTTAAGTAGACCTTTCTTGTCCCATTTCTCTGGTCAAAGTAAAAATAACCTGACTTCAGCAACAAAGGAAGGAAACATTTCAGTAATTGTTATAGCTCTTAGGTGGAAAATGTTCTATTTAAACTTGCTGCTAGAAGTTGTCTAGTAGCCAGTGCTAAAAGTAAATGGCTTTTCAGACCATAGTACAACTATTCTTGACATTAGGACTGGACAGTTTTTTTTCCCAGGAATCTTCATAAAAAGGATCCTGTGTGAGAAATTTTTAGAGTATAAGGAAGGAAAAATCATTGATATTGCCAATGGCCTTAATTAAGCAAACAGCCTTCTGCACTGTGTTTCAGATTTGAGAAATTATCAGAATCACTTTTAATTTTCTGCAGTAGAAAATGAATCTAAATTCACAATATAGGGCTTGGAATCTTTTATTGGGGTTGGATTCAGGGCACTTTTAGGAAAAGTTTGGTAAATTTGCTATATTTTTAACCTCCAATCAATAGAATTTTATAAAATATCATTAGTTTTCTTTCTAGCCCTTGTCTTACAAATGTGCGCCATTAAATCAACATTTCAAACTAAAAAAGACAAAGGATCTCTAATTTCCATGAAGAGGAAATTAAAATTGGAAATTGTTTTGTATTAGAAAACTTACTATCTTAGTAAAGTATAGCTTCTGTACAAAGGAACTGAGAAAATGCGATTTGCTTTGAGATATTTTTTCTTTTTTAAAGTTCAATCTTGCCTGAAAGCACTGTTTTGCTGAAACTATATTTGCATCCATAAAGGAAATACTAGTCTCTAATCCTATTCCTTAACCATCAAAAGTTTTTTTCTCTTGTTCCCTCCTCTCAAGACTCCTAGCCCTGACTTTCAACACGACTATGTAGTTCTCATCACTGCTTACTTACTCTGGCACATTCTCTTTGCCCATATTATAAAAATACTAGTGGTCCAGTGCACAGATTTGTGCACATTGAAAGGAAGTTAATTAAAAGAAATATTTTAATAATCGCTATTTGTCCTTTCTCTATAATAGAAGTGTCAACCAAATTCATGATTGACAATGACAGATGGAAAAGCACACATGTGATTGGCCCCAGTGAGATATATATATATACACTAGAGGCCAGGTGCACGAAATTCATGCATGGGGATGGGGGTGTACCTCAGCCCAGCCTGCACCCTCTCCAATCTGGGACCCCTTGAGGGATGTCCATCTGCCCGTTTAGGCCCAATCCTGGTAGGATCCAGCCTAAACGGATATACTTCTCACAATTCAGAACTGCTGGTTCCCAACTGCTCGCCTGCCTGTTTTCATGATTGCCCCTAACCGCTTCTGCCTGCCAGCCTGATCACCCCCTAACCACTCCCCTGCCAGCCTGATTGATGCCTAACTGCTCTGCTCCCCTGCCAGTCTGTTTGCCCCTTACTGCCCTCCCCTGCAGGCCTGGTACCCCCCAACTGCTCTCGCCTGCAGGCCTGGGTCCCCCACAACTGCCCTCCCTTGCAGGCCTGGTGCCCCTCAACTGCTCTCCCCTGTAGGCCTGGGTCCCCAACTGTCCTTCCCTGCAGGCCCGGTCACCCTCAACTGGGTCCACCCTCACCTGCCCTCCCCTGCTCGCCTGATCACCTACAACTGCCCTCCCTTGCAGGTCTGGTCCCTGCCAACTGCCCTCCCCTGCTGGCCATCTTGTGGTGACTATCTTGTGTCCACATGGGGACAGGATCTTTGACCACATGGGGGCAGCCATTTTGTGTTATTTCTTTTTTAAAGTTCTGCATATTACTGTTATTAGATAGGATAGAGGCCTGGTGCATGGGTGGGAGCCAACTGATTTTCCCTGAAGGGTGTCCTGGATCAGAATGGGGGTTCCCTTGGAGTGTGGGGTGAGCTGAGCAAGGGGCTTGTGGTGGTTTGCAGGCCAGCCACGCCCCCCCAGCAACCCAAGTGGAGGCCCTGGTATCTGGGATTTATTTATCTTCTACAATTGAAACTTTGTAGCCTGGAGTGGAGCCAAGCCTCCTGCTCACTCGTGGCAGCAGCCATTTTTGTTGGGATTTATTTATCTTCTATAAGTGAAACTTTGTAGCCTTGAGTGGAGGCCTGGGCCTGCCAGGGTGTATGGAAAGCTTGACCGGGGAAACCCAAGCCTCCCTCCTGCTTGCTCCATAGCCACAGCCACGTTGGCTGGGGTTACTTTGCATACTTGCTCCTGATTGGCTTGTGGGTATGGCTTGTGGGTGTAGTGGAATGATGGTTAATTTGCATATTACTCTTTTATCAGATAGGCTAGACTAGAGGCCTGATGCACAAAATTCGAGCAAGAATAGGCCTTCCTTCCCCCTGCTGCCAGTGCCAGCTTCCCTCTAACACCCAAGACCTGGGCTTCACTTCAGCCCTAGCTTCACCCAGAAGGACATCCACAATGATGTCCAGTCTAATTAGCATATTACTTTATTATTTTAGATAAACTTGCTTAATTAGACTTGCTTTCTGATTTGCTAAACTTTTTCCAGCCCAGTGAAGCATCCCAACTTCTCTTTCAGGTCATTGTCAGCAACATAGCAATAAATATCAACATGAAGCAGATTATTATTATAGATCATGCAGAGAGAACAAAGGGTAAAATATTTAACTGCAGCAATGTTTGACTATATTCTGCCCAGTGAGAGACCCTAAAGTTATTTTTAAGGTCCACCATTTCTTCTTTTCAGTTGGGTCAAGTTTCTAAACTTTCTAAATCTTCGTTTTCCCACTAATGAAAAGAAAACAGGATTCTACTGAGTCTCCTATCTTACCTACTCCAGGATTTATGTGAGGATCAAATGAGATGAGGCATGTGAAAACACTTCACAGACATTTGGTTAAAGTGTAAAATGTTTACACCCAACTATAAAGCAAGTCATGTTCTCGGGCTGAAGAAACTCCAAGGAGGCTAGTCAGTAGGGAGAGGAAGCCAGGCGTTGCCATGTGATGCCATTACCCAGCACCCATAGTGACCGATTCTGGGCTGGGCTGTGGGCTGCATTTTGTGCCATGGGGTCTTGGCAGCATTGTTTGCGATTTGGTGGGCTGTTGCTCCTGCGTCCCACTTGGGGAAAGCCGAGTGTTTCTTTGTCAGCACCAAATCTGTGGTGCCATCTATACTAATAAAAGGGTAATATGCTAATTAGACCGGGTCAACCAGACATCCTCCAGGCATCTGACTTCCTTCCAGACAGTTAGGGGGTGACCCGGCTGGCAGGGGCAATCAGGCTGGCAAGCAGAGGCAGTTAGGGGCAATCGGTCAGGCAGGTGAGCATTTAGGAACCAGCAGTCCCGGACTGCCAGAGGGATGTCCAACCACTGGTTTAGGCCCCACCCTCCAGGGCAGGTGGACATCCCCTGAGGGGTCCCAGATTGAAGAAAGTTCAGGCTGGGCCGAGGGACACCTCCCTCCGCGTACAGATTTCATGCACCAGGCCTCTAGTTTCTTTATAAATGGGAAGTGCATATCACGGCTGCTCCCTCATTGAGCATCTGCCCCCTGGTGGTCAGTGCACATCATAGCAACCAATCAGCCGGTCTTTGGGACACTTAGCATATTAGTCTTTGATATATATAATCTAGTACTTGTTCAAGAATTTGCCTGGAGAACCTGTGTATATTTAATAATATAACTTAACTAGTATTTATCAGCATAACTGTAATGTAAACAACTTATTACTAGTATTACGTTGGTAATAAACCACATTTCAAAATATTTCTTCCAGATTTTCCTGAAAGTTACCGGCCCAGGGCCACAGGTTTCTACCTTGACTCAGATATAATTTGGTCTGATAAAGACTGTGTTGTTATTAACTTACAGAGGATATAGGCCATCTTACTTAAAGTAAGATGGTGGGTATCCTATTTAAAATAGAAAATATAAAATGTAATGTTTCTCTCCAGCTGTCAAATTGTTAGGCCAATGTCAGATGCAAGGTACTGCCTTTATGGCATTTCTCTCAGTGCTAAGAGGCTTGTGAGAGCATAGCCAAAAAAATGGGAACATTCAAATCCCTTGCTCACTGATACAACAGTTGAAAAAATTACTGTTTTAAATCCTAATATTCAAAACATATAATTAAGTAAGTTGGTTATTTTGGTTACTAACTGGCTTGAGCACATCTCAACCTCCATGGACTTCCATTTGGGCATCTGTAAAGGCAGGAGTTAAATTGGCTATTTCTCAAAGTTCTCCTGTTTGAACATACTAGTAAGTGACCAAGAATGGCCGCTTAAAACAGATGGCAGCTGACGATGAGGGAGGTGATTGAGTTTAGATGCCCCAGCCTGATTTCATGGAGTCTTTTTCTTGGTGCCCTTCTAGGATCTTATTGAGGCTCTCAGGCCAGAGAAGGCAGCCTGGTGCTGTTGTCCTGGGATCATACCTAGAAGGGGAATCAGTTATAGCTCTTCCTACACTTGTCTGTGAAACGACCCACATGTGAATTCCAGGCAAGGGAATCAGGACCAAAGCAAACAACACATCAAAAGACTTGGACTCATTTCCAGAACTGTAAATTTTTATTTTCCCCTTGTGTCCTTTGATGGAGTTCCTAATGGAAATAGTCTTCCTTGGGGCTTCCTTGACGTCAGAATCTGTTTTTCTTTTAGAAACGGCTAAAATTACTAGATTTAATGTGTTCAGCTCTTTTCAAAATATTTAACAGAGCCATTCCATATTCTTTCTTCATGAAAACTGGGTGCCTGCCTTCTGTTTTGCTCCTGTTGTATTGGGAAAGACTGTTGCCTGACTCGAGAAATGTGCTAGAATTATTGTTTCTTTCCCTTTTTAAAGCTTAGTTCCCTTTTGGGCAAGGTTGATATTTTCAGAAACCTAGGGATTCTCTCGTGAGGCCACAGGAAAAGGATATTCTCCCATCTAGCTATGCAGAGGGTCTGCGGGGGCATGTTGCTCTGAAAGGCTTGCTGGAGAACTTTAGGTTTCTGGGCTATGATAAGCACTTTACCTTGGGAAGACCTTTTGCTTGTGAGGTGTTTCAGCTTTACCTCTACCCCATATTTCCCTCCACCCTACCTAGATAGTGTGACAACTCCTTTTCCTGTTGTTCTTGATTCCAGACCAAATTGATGAAAATCTCAAACTGGCTTTGCAACAGGACCTCACCTCCATGGCCCCTGGGCTTGTCATCCAAGTAAGCATTGCCACCGTGGGAGCGTCCCCTGATGAAGGTGCATCCCCTCTTTCAAGGGATGTCTTTTCCGTGCAGGAAGATCAAGGACCAAGGGGAGCTGCTTACCTTGGTCACCCTCACTTTCACCTTCCCATCAGGTGCTCTTTTTGTCCTTCCCCAGGCTGTGCGGGTGACAAAGCCCAATATACCTGAGGCGATCCGCAGAAACTACGAGTTGATGTGAGTATCCTCTGCCTAAGCTGTAACCACCACTCTCTCCCACCTCCCACCTCATCCCATCCCAGAGTTAACTGAAGCTGTGTCATGTTTTTATTCTCCTCCTTGAGTATTTGTCACAGCCCATTGCACTGTAGGATGAAGCAGGTGTGTCAGGACAGTCGCCTGGGCTCTGTAACTATGATTGAGAGCCACAGAGAAGTCCTTTTGAGCAGTGATGCTTTTAAAGGGGCCAGGGGGGCCTTTTTTGTGCTTCATGGCTCATGCCAAAGAAGATAGGAGGGAAAGACGATTAAGTGGGCAGGCAGGTGTATTTTACTAACGGCCACTTAAAGCAGATGGCAGCTGACAATAAGTAAATTATGCTCTGTTTCCCACAAATGAGTTATTTTGGAAAAGGAGCAGAGCCATACTATTGTCGTCAACAAATTTGTTTTTACCTGGGACATTGAACAGCCTACCAGGGGAGAGTAAGAAATCAGAGTTCCTCTCCTCAGAAGAGTTTGGCTTCTCTAGGAGACAGTGAGGTTCCTCGGAAGCTTTTCCATAGTGGCCTCACAACTGTATACTTTTATTCCCCTCCAGGGAAAGTGAGAAGACAAAGCTTCTCATTGCAGCCCAGAAACAGAAGGTGGTGGAAAAAGAAGCTGAGACAGAGCGGAAGAAGGCCCTCATTGGTCTGGATGTGGTTCTATGACCCCCTTTCAGGGCAGAAGGGCTGGGGGTGGTGGGGAGAGTCGAGGAAGCCTTAGGCACAGTTAGACCACATGGTTCTCCAAACCCTTGCCACACGTAGGAGTGGCTTTCACACTCCCAGAAGCAAAGCTGAAATTGTCAGATCATGGCCTGGGTGATAAGTTTTGAGTTTCCAAATATCTCTTTTTTTTCTCATTTGATATACTTTTAATTGGTTTTAAAGAAGGAGGGAGGGAGGGAGGGAAACATTGATGTGAGAGAGAAAACTTTGATCGGTTGCTTCCAGTATGTACCTGACCAGGGTTCGAATTCACAACCCAGGTGTGTGCCCTGACCAGGAGTTGAACCTGCCATCATTCCATGTGCAGGACGATGCTCCAACCAACTGAACCACACAGCCAGGGCCTCCATAGCTCTTAAATGAAAGGAGCCCTACTGTTCGTTCATAATGATCATGGCTAACACTGAGAACTTACTGTGAGTCATGTACTTTTCTAAGCACTTTTCTCCTCACAACTAGGTGAGGGAGGCACTGTCATTTACCTCTCTCTACTGAACTATAGCACAGAAGGTTAAATAACATGCCCAAGGTCATATGGCAAGTTAAATGGTGGAACTGGGGCTCAGATACCAGGACCCTGCTCCAAACCCATGTTCTTCATCACTATACTGGACTATCAACAATGAACTTGACTACTCCCTAACGTGAGGTGCAGGAAGAAACTTCTCAGAGTACCTTATTCCTAAAAACATTCCTTTGGGAGAGATAACCCTTGTGACTTAAGAGAGAGGTTAGGACTTGTTCCTTGCTTTCATCAGGGTAATGACTCTCCTCACTTGGCCCACGTCTCCCCAGTTACTGTCTTGAACTGATGTGGTTTGTGCTTACTGGTACACTCATCTGCCCATGTGTCCCTGTCACGGCTGTCCTCTGGGACCAGTGACTCCATCTGTGCTTACCCACACTCCTGCACCAAGGCCTCTGATCAGGTGCAAGGTGGAATTGAGTCAAACTCTTGAAATACCAGCTCTAAGCCTTTTCTCAACTTCATTAACATAGAGGCAGAAAAGGTGGCTCAGGTTGCAGAAATCACCTATGGACAGAAGGTGATGGAGAAAGAAACTGAGAAGAAGATTTCAGAAATTGAAGGTAAGTGAAATTAATGCTTGAATTTTTCTTAAAACAACCTTGTGGGGGTGGGGCTTAAAGAGCAAAGCATTTCCTTTGCTCTTTAAGCCCCATTCTAAGATCTCTTGATTTATTTGGAACATCACTTTTTTTCTGCTTTCACTCTGGGGAAGATTTGGCATTAATTTCCACTTCAGAGAGCATTCATTCATTCGACAAATGCTAGTTGTGTGCCATTGGGCACTCATGTTAGGCATAAGAAAAAGGGAACTCATACAGTCCCTGCTGCCATGGAGCTCACAGTCTGGCAGTGGAAGTAAACTAAGAAGCTGGCCAAAACGCAGCTCTCTCCCTCCTGCCTTACCCACCCTGCCTGAGAAGTCTGCGAACTCCATAACTCTGGCCGAAGCCTGCTCTCAGGTTCTCTGTAGATGTTAAGCCGAGTGTGAAGACGACACCTTTTCAGCACCAACAACATGAGCTGGAGGGAAGCGTTCCTTTGCTGACTTTTTTGTATATCACTAACCTTCAGTTTCCTACCCATCAGCCCTTACCTCATTCCCATCACCCACCTTTTTCCTTCACGTGCTATCTTCTAGGGCAGAAAGAGGACCTGAAGGCCCAACTTCAGGCTATACAAAGTGCTGTGTCCAGTTATACTCATTATGGGGCCTGCCAGCTTTGCAGGGGCCTATTGGGGAGCCAGTTAGGATTTTGCAAATCCGCAGCTCCTCATTAGCGAGCTCTTAGCAAAGCAATACATTTTTATTTCTTATAAATACATGTATCAGGTGCTAAGGCCAGTTGAGTCAGTCGCACGCAACCCAAACTGCAGACAGACAGTAGGCTCCTTCCACCCAGAGTCAGGCTGAGGGTGTGCAGTAAGGACCCACCCACAGATTGACCTTTTCTCCTAGGCTTTTTGCTACAGATAATTACAGGAGACTGGCCTTATTCCCTAGACAAAGAAGTAAACATCAAAAATTTTGCATCAACTTGAAAGCTGATCTTGGCAGATTGAGAGTGTATATTGCTTGTGTAGTAGAAGTTTAGGTCTTAAACCAAACAGGTGTTAGTCTGGACATGGTTTATAATTCTCTTAGACTTGTGCCAGCTTAACCACTGTTAATTAGAACCTTTTTGAAATGGTTAATGGAAAGAAAAGGGAAATGAAGTTGGAGAGGGACCAAACTATTTTATGGGAGTCAGTATTGGGGTGGATCCGCCTCTGGCTGTATTCAGAGCCTTCTTTGGGCTTTTGCTATGTAGCATAAGAGGGATGAGGTGGAAAGCTCTGAACCAGAATGTTGAGACAGGGTCCCTCTCAGACAGACCTGGAACTACAAATGGAATAAGAGTGCAGAAACAGGAAGTGTCTCTTGGGCAGCAGTGCTTTTCTCAATAATGGTGTCAGATAAGGTGCTGGGCACAGCAACAGACTTCATCACCCCCACAGGGAGCTGCAGGCAGAGCACTTCACCCCTATTTCACAGAAGAGAAAGCACTCACCCCAGGGTCACAAAGCACCCAGGGAAAGTTACAGGGACTAGACCCAGGTTTCTGGTGGCTTCTGCACTTCAGTTCACTGCATTTTCTCCTCAGACGCTGCGTTTCTGGCGCGGGAGAAGGCAAAGGCTGATGCTGAGTGCTATACTGCTATGAAAATGGCCGAAGCAAATAAGGTAAACAACCAGTGCCACCTGGCAGAGAGAACTCATTTTGGGGTTTAGGCTGATTTTGTTGGAGAGTTTCCAGTGTGGGACGACCTCCAAAGCCCCTCGTGGCTGGAAGTGATGATTCCTGTGCTGTGTGGGACAGGTTCTTCCCTTTTCCTTAGCAGTGTCCTGATGGAAGTGTCATTTTTGTGTTAAAAATGTTTGTGTTAAGAAACATGGGAACTCCTAAAACTCTTACAGCTCTAACCTTGAAGATCTGAGATAACTTCCTCCTAGAGAAGTGGTTACCCTGTTACTAATGTAACAATGTGGCCAGGAAAAGGAGAGAGGGCCTGTGTCTTGGACCGAGACCCTCTCCTTATGACAAGTGAAAAAGTGTCACCCATAGTTTTCTCTAATCTGGCTCCACCTGAGTCTTCTTTATTTCTTACTTTTGCAGCTGAAGCTGACCCCTGAATATCTGCAGCTGATGAAATACAAGGCCATTGCTTCCAACAGCAAGATTTACTTTGGCAAAGACATCCCTAACATGTTCGTGGACTCTGCAGGCAGTCTGGGCAAGCAGTTTGAGAGCCTCGCTGACAAGCTGAGTTTTGGCTTAGAAGATGAACCCTTGGAGGCAGACCCAGAGGAGAATTGAAAGAAAATTTTTATATAACCTCAGATGACACTTAAAGAGATCTTTATTTTTTAATGATGAACCAGGATGCCCCTCCCTCTCACACTACCTTCTTTGACTGTCTTCCAAGTACTGTGGTGAGAAACAAAGAAATGGACTTGAATCTATCCCCATGGGAAAGAAGGGCAGGGATTGATGATTTGGGGATGTTATTCAGCTAAGTAGGTTATATGACTTCTGTAAGATTTGTAAACCACAGGTTTGAACTTTGACCTCCAGGCACTAATTATAGTCCTTTGAAGCTGGCTTAATTACGGATGCTATCATTAAGGAGTGGGAGAAATAGAAGGTGTTGCCTGTAGGTGATTTGATTTCCCTTATTGGGGAATACACAGTCCAGATTTCTCACCCCTGCCTCCAAGGTGGGAGATGCCTCTAGGTGAGGCTCACACTGAGCAAATATGTGCTTGTAAGTTTGCCAGGAGAGAGGTGGGGAAGCATCTGCGAGTGTTTGGCTTTCCTGGTGTTTCTGTCAGTGCATATGTGAGTTATTTCCGAGGTATGCTTCTCGAGCCCCCATAAGGAAGCACCGGTGCTAGATTTTGCTGGCTTTCTCTATAGTACACTACCCTCCTTGCCCTAGGGCTTAAAGTGGTGGTTTTGGACTACATTGCCAGTCAGGGTTTGGTCATTTTTAAAAATTTTTAACCTATCCTGTGATTTGTGTTTTTTCCCCTCTGTCTGTTCATTGGTTCCAGTTAGCATCAAGAAGACAGGAACAAACAACTCAAGTATCTTAATAGCTGCTAAAGTGGGATCATTATGTCTGTTAGCCACTATCATACTTGCTTGACAAACTTTGAATGTTCCTTGAAATCAAATCTTTTTTTTTTAATCCTCATCCAAGGATATGTGTTGTTGTTTTTATTGATTTGAGAGAGAAAGAAACATGGATTGGTTACCTCCTACATGCGTTCTGACGGGATCAAACCTGCAGCCTTTTGTGATGCGTGGGACAATGCTCAATCAACTGACCACCCGGCCGGGCCAAGATCGGGTGTCTTTTTATTGTTGTAGAGCCAAAATTGAAGAGCTCCTTTGAAAGAGAAAGGAGGGTCATCCAAAAGGGTTCCTAATTTTGATGTATATGGCTTGTGCTGGGAGATTATCTGCTGTAGTGATAGCACACTGTTTTTAAATCCAGGGCTCTAAGCAGCCACACAGGTATCGGACTAAATGTTCAATTTCTATGGACAGCTGTGTGGGTGCAAGTCAGAGTTCATGCCCAAGTACCTGGGTTGCAAGGGCTGCATCCAAATCTGTTCAAATGTTTTCTTTTTCATTACTAATTAGGAAAAGTTTGAGTGACTCTGGAAGATTTGGAATGGGGGAGAGCAAACATGAAAGGAAGATTTTCCTACATCTTGGAATTGGAGTTGGGCATGGGGGCGGAGGGGTTCAGCCTATAGAGCCCAAAAGTTGTGTACCAAACTATTGAGGGCAGCTATCTGGAGTTAACTTGAAAGCATGTTGCTATTCTCCATGACCAGGCTTGAGTTGAGGATTGGCCTTGTTATTAGCTACCCAACCATCCCCACCAAAAAAAATACTCCCACTATACCCCTTTTCCCCTCAGTGAAACTATGAATGCTACTTTCTGACTCAAATCCCCGCCTCCCCCCCTTCTTTTTTGGTCCCACGCCCAGACTTCTAGTTTATCATATGGCCCCAGAACTCATGCCAGTTTGCTCCTAAGTAGCAAGTTTGGGGAACAGCCTGCCTAAGAAGAAACAAAGTGTCAGGTATTTCCCTTCTCTTTTCTACTTTTGGGGACTAGAATTCTCAAACCACTGGCCTGATCACACTTTGTGCAGGCTGCCAAATGTTCCTGAGAGGGATGGATTTGAATGTGCTCAGAAGTCTTCGCAGAAGCCCGGCAGTCTCCCAAAACCAACATAGGGTATCCGTTGTTAAGATATACACCCCCCACTCCCATTTCAATGCCATTAATCACTTGTTAGGAGCAGCATGTTTCATCCAGAATCCCTGATTTACATATTTGTCTGCTCCTTCTACTCTGAGACTTGCTACCTAGGTCTCAGAAAACCCTACTTCACTACAACTGGATGAGGAGCAAAAGTATCTCAGCCTCTTGGAATAGCACGGTTTGCTCAGGTTCTTTATGTTGGAAGCCTCTGATACTAACATCCTGTGAGAGCTTGTCCCTTACACTACATACTCTTTGACCACAAAAGAGCATCAACAAAGCCCTGCAGCCCCTGCCCCCTCGATGTTAATGTCACTTCCCCTTTAAAATATAATATATAAATGGTGTAATACCCACTAATTTAAATCCAGTGGTTGTCTGTACCTGCCTGAATAGTACGATCATGGAGTCAGCTCTTTCCTTAGCATGGGACAACCATGTCTCAGTGTGACTTTAACACTTACTAGAAAATCTGATCTTAACATTTGATTTCTAAATGCATAAAATATGATCGCCTGCAATTTTGTAGGCAGTGAAGTCGTGGCTGCTATTTATAAATGGAACTTCTATCAAAATAAGTAACTGTTTATAAAATTCAGTTTTTGTAAGATTTTCCAAGGAAAAGTCACCTTGGTTGAATGTTTCTCATTAAACTTTGCAGAAGTGATTCATATTCAGCACTGTTTTTAATCACTTTTTATATAAGAACAGAATGTTTGCAAGGAAGCAAGAGTTTGTTAATAACTTTTATATAACGAAATAAAATAAATTTGGAGGTATCTATCATCATATTAAGTTGAGAAAGAAAATCACTGAAAGAATTTTTGTAATACAGCAGGTCTTCAAATAACATTGTTTCATTCTGCGTAGTTTTGTTATACATTAATGAGATGCTATAGGAACTTAACTTTTTTACATCAACTATTCTCATATTCTAATATTAGATTCTTGTTATAGAAATGACTCTAAAACAAATGATATGCTGTATTGATTGCCTTGGGTTGATAGCTAGAGGAATTGTTTTGGACAACATCAAAGTTGTGAATTTTATGTCTTAGTTTTATTTTCAGTCTTATTAAATAAAACGAGTCTTTTATTTACTTTCTTATTAAAGTGAAACTCAGCAATAGCTAATATATTTACTGTATATTAATCAAAAAAAGATGTTTTATAAATGCTCTGTTGCAATTTCTATGAGTCTATCTTTCAACATTAGTAAGTTTATCACTTATAGAGAGTAAATAGTGGAATTAAGATCATCATAAATACTTATTTAAGAGGATAAAATGTACAGATGCTCTTCAACTTAAATATCATTTAGTTGAAAATATATTTATACACCTAATTTACTGATCATTATAGCTTAGTATGGCCTATCATAAATGTGCTCAGAACATTTACAGCCTACAGTTGGGCAAAATCACCTAACACAAAACTTATTTTATAAAAGTATTGAATATCTCATGAAATTTATTATGTGTATAACTTTGACACCATCATCAAGTAAAAAAATAATAAGGGACCATCTGTATCTTGAGGAGCAGCTATTCTGAGTCTATGAACTTAACCACTATTCCTTTAGTTCCATTCAGTAGGGGTCTAGCCACTGTTTTTATTGTCCTTTATAATAAAAGGCCAGAGACATAATAATGGCACCACAACCATAGCGACCGTTAGAACAGAACCACCATGGCCCCTTACTGGGCTAGCCCTGCCCCCCAGCAAGTGGTTAGAGGCAATCAGGCAGGCAGGCAGAGTGGTTAAGGGTGAATCAGGTAGGCAGGCAAGTGGTTAGGGGCAATCAGGTAGGCAGATCAGCAGTTAGGGGCAATAGGGTAGGCAGACAGCCCCTTGCTGAGCTGACCCCACCCCCAAGCA
The DNA here is from genome assembly GCA_011751065.1 of Lasiurus cinereus. Classification (NCBI taxonomy): domain Eukaryota; kingdom Metazoa; phylum Chordata; class Mammalia; order Chiroptera; family Vespertilionidae; genus Lasiurus; species Lasiurus cinereus. The sequence continues at coordinate 1,195,614 of JAAGEH010000046.1, read as the reverse complement.
AGTGGTTAGGGGCAATCAGGCAGGCAAGTGGTTAGGGGCGATCAGGCAGGCAAGTGGTTAG
>JAAGEH010000046.1:1064290-1195543 GCA_011751065.1 Lasiurus cinereus | reverse complement strand
TTAGGGGCGATCAGGCAGGCAAGTGGTTAGGGGCGATCAGGCAGGCAGAGAAGGGCTATCAGGTAGACAGAGGAGTTAGGAGCCATCAGGCAGGCAAGCAGAGTAGTTAGGGACGATCAGGCAGGCAGGGGGACAGTTAGGGGCAATCAAGCATGTAGGCAGGTAAGTGGTTAGGAGCCAGTGGTCCCAGATTGCAAGAGGAATGTCCAACTGCCGGTTTAGGCTTGATCCCTGTGGGTTTGGGCCTAAACCAGCAGTTGGACATCCCCCAAGGGATCTGGGATTGGAGTGGGTGCAGGCCAGGCTGAGAGACAACCCACCGACCCGTGCATGAATTTCATACATCACCCCTCTAGTTTTCTTATAAAAAGCAGTAATAACCAATCATTATATGTTAGTATTTCCATTCCTTATTATTATTATTGATTTTGAGAGAGAGCAAGAAAACATCAATGTGAAAGAGAAACTGATCCGCTGCCTCCCACATGCACCCAACCTGGGTATGTGCCCTGACTGGGAATCTAACCCACCATGTTTTAGTGTATCGAATGACGCTCCAACCAACTGAACCACACTAGCCAGGGTAAGGATCTCCATTCCTTTCATTTCTCCTTTTATGTAAGTAGGTGATTAAATAATAAAATTAAATCTAGTTTCAAAGAGCCCTGAGGGTTTAATGACTCCCTTTGTAACTGAAAGTGATTCTTGTTATATTAATTCCTCTATAAATTAATGATATGCTGAATTAATTGCCTTGGGTTGACAGCTAGAGGAATTGTTTTGGACAACACCAAAGATGTGAACTTATATCTTAGTTTTTGTTTTAGTCTTGCTAAATAAAAATTAGTATTTGTATTTACTTTTTTATTAAAGTGAAAGTTAGCTAATATTAGGATAGATTATATAAAGAAATAAAACAGATTTGAGAAACCAAAATGGCAGCATAGGTGAACACCTAAACTGCTGCCTCACACAACAATTTCAAAACTACAACTAAAAGACAGAATGGACACCATCCAGAACCTTGGGAAAGCTCGCTGAGTGGAAATTCTACAACTAGAAGGAAAGAGGGGGGCTCACAATGATTCAGAGAAGCTGCAAAAAGCTGAGGTATGGAGATACATGAATGGAGAGGATGGGCAGTGGAGTGCGTGGCTGGCTTCCTCTAGCAGAAGGGAGACGGAACCTCCTGAGTGCACTGAACCCCAGTTCCAGGCAAAACTCATATGGAGGGAGTCTAGACTGTCAGGAAAAGGAAGGAGTGAAACTTAGGGGAGCCACGAAAGGCAGAGGTCTGGAGGCGTGCTCTAGCGGAAATAAGACAGAACCTCCCAACTGTGCTGAATTCCAGTTCCAACTGCACTGAACCCCAGTTTTGGGTGAGACCCTGGGGACCCAGACTCATACGGGTCCCCAGAGCTCATGGAAACTCAGGGGAGCCGCATAAGGCACAGGGCTGGAGGCACGCGCGTGCATGCACAAAGAGCTGCAGCAATTACCATGGGACACGGAGACCAAGGGGCCTCAGGACAGAGCTGACAGGAAGCCAAGGCTGTCTGCTCAGCTCTGAGACTCCACCCCATCCAAGCCAAGCACAGAGGCTTTTGCAATCTAGCAAGTCTTGTCTCATAGGCTGACTCCAGCACAGAAGTTCTCCTGGAATAGACACAGCTGATCCTCACAGCCAAGTGGCCTAGAGATCAATTCCCCCCCAGTGATACCAACAACAATCAAGACTTAACTACAACAAGGCTGTACAGACAGTCCTCAAAAGGGTGCACCAAGAGTGTCCACCTCAGGTAACTGGGGAGGCAGAGCTACTGGGCCATATAGGACAACTAGCACACAAAGCTACTCTACCAACTCAGGGACGTAGCGAAAATGCGGAGACAAAGGAACAGATCACAAATGAAAGAAATGGAGGAAAATAAATGACTGGATATAGAGTTCAAAACCACATTTATAAGGTTTTTCAAGAATTTCCTAGAAAAGGTCAATAAATTTAGCAAGACCTTCAAGGATATGAAAAAGGACCAACTAGAAATTAAACATACACTGATTGAAATAAAAAATATTATACAGAGACCGAACAGCAGATAGAGGAATGCAAGAATCAAGCCAAAGATTTGAAATACAATGAAGCAGAAAACACTCAACCAGAAAAGCAAAAAGAAAAAAGAATCCAAAAATTGGAAGATAAGTGTGAGGAGCCTCAGGGACAACTTCAAGAAAACCAACATCAGAATTATGGGTGTGCCAGAAGAGGAGAGAGGGTAAGATACTGAAAACCTATTTGAAGAAATAATGACTGAAAATTTTCCCCACCTGGTAAAAGAAATAGACTTACAAGTCCAGGAAGCGCACAGAACCCAAAACAAAAGGAATCCAAAGAGGACCACACCAGGCACATCATAATTAAAATGCCAAGAGCAAAAGACAAAGAGAGAATATTAAAAGCAGCAAGAGAAAAACAGTTCATTACCTACAAGGGAACACTCATACGATTGTCAGCTGATTTCTCAACAGAAACTATGCAGACCAGATGGGAGTGGCAACAAATATTCAAAGTGATGAATAGCAACAACCTACAACCAAGATTACTCCACCTAGCAAAGCTGTCATTCAGAATTGAAGGGCAGATAAAGAGCTTCACAGATAAGAAAAAGCTAAAGGAGTTCATCAACACCAAACCAGTATTATATGAAATGCTGAAAGGTACTCTTTAAGAGAGAGAAGAAAAGGTAAAGATAGAAATTATGAACAACAAGTGAATCTATAACAAGTGAATCTAAAAATCTAATGAACAGAATAAACTAGTGAATGTAATAGAATCAGGGGTATAGAAAAGGAGTGGACTGAATTCTCAGGGGGAAAGGGGTGAGAGAGTTGCGGGAAAAGAATGGACAAAAATCGTACACAATGGCGGGGAGGTAAGGGCAGAGGGTGGGGTGGGAACCAGGTAGAGGGGAGCTATGGGGGAGAAAAAAGAAGAACAATTGTAATAGTCTAATAATAAAGATTTATTAAATTAAAAAAGAAAATTTCCCTGCCTAGTGAGTTGAGTGCAATATTGTCCTAAAAATATATTCATATGAATATACTCATTATCAATGTAGAAACAAACAACTAATTTGTGAACATTGCATAATTCTTGTTAAGTACTATAGAGATTTATAATTTTAAAGAATCCACTTACCACTGCAATTCTGCTCCAAAAGAGCAGAGATACTTTTAGTTGCCCCATAATTCATTGTAATATCAATTCAGTGAAAAAGTCCCATTCTCTACTCTGAAAAGATGCTCAGCCTAGGGTTGCCAAATACAGAATGCCCAGTTAAACATGAATTTCATATGAACAATGAATAATTTTTAGCATAAGTATCTCCAAAATAATGCATGAGACATACTTATACTAAAAAGTTATCTATTGTTTACATAAAATTCACATTTAACTAAGTAGCTGTCTTTTTATTTGCTAAATCTGGCAACCCCAACCCAGGCTTTCTCGGGTTTTTTAATGGTGCTCCCAAACTGTATTGGTTTGAGAGCCTATTATACATGTAATATGAACTTGCAATAGAAGGGGTAAGTTAAGAATGTAGATACTGGAATTAGACTGCCAAGACTCAAATCCCAACTCTACCACTTCTGAGGAATAAGGTTTTGAATAAATTTCTTAACCTGTTTCTTCATCTATAAAATGGTTGAATTAATTCAATGAAATAATGAACTTAAAGGGGTTAGCACTGTGTCTAGTATGTATATCTGTTCAAAAATACTTATTTTCAGTCATCTGGAAGAAACAGGCTGAAAGTATTAAGTAGGTGCCACTAAATGGAAAATCATGTGATAACAAATAAGATTACAAACAGGACAGCACATCGAGGAAGGAAACCACTGCAATGCAGCAAACATAGTATTGAGAACACATACTTCTACATATGTAACATGTAAGAAACAATCTGGTATGGTCCTATTGAGAGAATTTCTAGTTCTAGGCTCTAAATAGAAAAAAGATTTGAAAAGACTAGAAAGAAAACAAAATGTTAAAACCAAAAAAAAAAAAAATGTAGCTAAAAGATAAAGCTCATTTAAGACCACAAGAGAGGCAGAAGAGAAATTTAGCAACCTTATGTTTATAAAAGTTGCATAATGGTTGGCTAGGTATTCTCTGACTCTTCAGAGACCAGGGAAGGAAATTAGCTTGCAGAATACAGTGCTTTTTAAGATTTTACTTAAGACTGGCTAAAATTTGAAATAGGAAGTAGTAGCTTTCTGCAAATAGAAAATAAATAAACCCAGGGATAAGCATGGATAATTTTTTTTCTCTGATGGTCTTCAGAAACTGGGAAGATTCTATGGTTTAAATATCATTCTATCTATATGAAAGATCAATGATCTCTAGAGGTCCTCCCCAAGTCTAGGGTTTGAGAATCTATATTGACATTTCAAAAGCCAGATGTGACCGTGTGTTTGCTGAGGAGTTGCTGTCCTGGCTACTCTACCTGAATTCATTTAAACTGGAACAGGAGCATTATTTCTCCATTTTTCTTCAGAGGCCAAGTAACCAAGCAACGGTAATTTTCTACTTTATCTTTTTTTATTCCCCCAAAAGACAGTAAACTCAGAAGGAAACAATTTTAAAATCCAAAAAGGTTTTTTTCTCATAATTCATGGCCTTACACTACAGGCCCAGACAGATTAAGGAATTTATTCAAAACCTTATTCCTTAGAAGCAGTAGAGTTGGGATTTTAAAAGCTTGGTGGCATTAATGGTGAATAAGTATATACTAGGTTTTAGATTGTCTATGAAATCTACTCCTCTGGGTATTCAGCTTTTTAATCTTTCTTCTTTTCCCCTTTGTCCTTGCAAACTATTGAAGAAATTTAAAGACAGTTAACTAGTAATAAAGTGATTTTAGACCTGCATTTTTCAAAGATTAGATAGTAGGGAAGGATGAAATGTTAAACTAGATGGTTGACATTCCAGGAAGAGGAAGAGAAGAAAGTAATAAGAAGAAAAAGGTTTTGAATGAAGTTTATTCAAAAGCACAGCTAACAAAGAAATTGTTACCCAATACCCCAAGGTTGCGGGCTCTATCTTCAGTCAGGCCACATACAAGAAGCAACCAATGACTGCATAAATAAGTGGAACAACAAATCTCTCTCAATTCCTTTCTCTCTCTCTCCTTCCATTCCTCCCTCTCAAAAATCAGTAAATGAATACAAGTTAAAAAGGGAGTAAAGAAATTGGAAAATGTGAAGTGATAATGAACTGGAGTCACCATGATCTTTTTGTCCTTACTTCCATTTTCATAGGGCCATAGGATGTTAAAGATAAAAAGCATATTAGAAATGAATCCACAGTAAAGCCAGTCTTACTCATCTTGATCTCCCCCAAGGTACCTTTTACAGAGAAATGCCTCAATAAACATTGACTGGATACATGGGGATGTGGAGACTCACACTCATTGAACATTTGTACCTGATTTGGGGGGAGTAGTCTTCTAAGTGTGTAGCACATTATCTTTTTTTAAGATTTTTTAAAATGTATTTTGAGAGAAGAGAGGCAGGGAGGAAGGGAGGGAGGGAGGGGGAGGGGGGAGGAAGGGAGAAAGAGAGAGAGATCAGCTGCCTCCTGCACAGACCCCACCAGGGATCAAACCCACAACCTGGAAAGTAAGGATAATTGCCTTGACCAAGAATCAAACCAGCAAACTTTTGGTGTACAGGACGATGCCCAACTGAGCCACATCAGCAAGGACTGTAACATGTTCTCTTGACTGATTCTTACTGAAACTCTGAAGGAATATTGACTCTATTTTGTGAATGAAAAACTGAGAATTTCAATAACTTATCCAAGATCACAGTTCAGTGGCAACACCAAAATTCAACTTGTGCCACTCCTATGCCACCTCTACTCAATCTTGCCACCACTACCTTATTGGCTTGAAAATTTAAATCCCTCTCCTAATGCCTTTTTGGGAGCTACACACATGCATGCCATGATGGCTAGGGTCAGGGAGGTGACCTTGTAATTCAAAGAAGAGACTTGACCTGACCTGTGTTTTTGGGTTTTTTTTCAATATTTTCCAAATAGCCTATCACTTTAAGCACTTCACGCTCACCCAATCCTTGCTCTACACATCCCTTCACTATGATTCTCATCACTGTAATCCCCTTGTTCCTCCCACCACTGATGGCTGGCTAGCACCCTTCAACTCTGTATCTATAGCAAACATCTATTATATTCACACCATGAAGGGCTGTTCTTGTCATTTTTAAATGTTTATCATTTTGGCAGGAATAGAAGTTAAGTCCAGAAACATGTGAAAAAAGACATGAATGTCTCCTCATGTCTTTGACAATCCTAGTTTTGTGTACCTGGTAATGGAGACTTCCCCAAAAGAAGTCCTTGACCGCAAGGACCCAAAGTGATGTTCACGGAGAAGAACACGTGAAATTCCATTTCAGACCCTGAGGTCTGGGAAGAGGATGAGCGAAGAAAGTAAGGATAATTGCCCTTACTTTTCCAGTCACCTCAAGGCCACCTGCAGAACAAACGTGAGCCCCTTCTCCAACATAACATCATCCCACTTCTTTACGGTGAACTGATGTTTGAGAATCAACAGTACAGCCAGAAGCGCTTTCCTTAACAAAAGTGATTTTTTTCTAATTGCCCGCAGCACCTGCTATTTCACCATCTGACAAGTTTAGTTTTTACCTTGTCAGTTTAGTCTCTGTGTTGTCCAGCTCCTCATCCCGTTTGTGATCATCACATTGCCTGAGCCGCACACACAGGCGCTCTGACAAGGTAGCACTAGCTACAGGTGGCTTCTGACCACCTGAAATATGGACAGCCCCCACTGAGGCGTGCTGCGGGTCAAAACTACACCTGATGGGGGAGGGGGACAGGTGAGGGCAGGTACTGGGGGGTGGGCAAGGCCGGGGGGAGGTCAATAGAGTAAGAAAAAAAAAAAAGGAGACATAGGTACTACTATTTGTAATACTTTAAACAATTAAAGTATATACTAACAGCCAAGACCGGTTTGGCTCAGTGGATAGAGCGTCGGCTTGCGGACTGAAGGGTCCCAGGTTCGATTCCGGTCGGGGGCATGTACCTTGCTTGCGGGCACATCTCCACTGTGGGGCGTGCAGGAGGCGGCTGATCGATGTCTCTCTCTCTCATCGATGTTTCTGACTTTCTATCCCTCTCCCTTCCTCTCTGTGAAAAATCAATAAAATATATTTTAAAATGTGTATATATATATATATACATATACATATATTAACGAAAAAACAATAAATAAACAAATACATACATACATACATAAATACATAAAAAATAAAATAAAATAGATAACTAAAAAAAAAACACTACACCTGATTTTGGAAATTAAATACGCTAAAAAGAAATTAAAATATCTCATTTTAAGTTCCTCTATTTGGTTCCATGTTGAAACCTTATTTTGGCTCTATTGGGTTACACACAATGATTTATTAAGCTTTTACTCGGTAGGTGCCTAGTCGAAAATTTTAAATTGCGTGTGTGGCTCCCCTATTTCTCGGACAGCACCCGCCTCACGGATGACAAGCGGAAACAGACCACACGCGGAAGCACGCCGAGTCTTTGGTCTCTCTTAGCGGTTCCTCCCAAGAATATCTGAGCGAGAAACGCGACGTCCCGCTCTAGCTGCGGCTCCTCCGGCCCTGCGCCCAGACATCCTGGTTCACAGCTCTCCCAGGGCATTCCGAAAGGGGGCGCGCCGCGTACTGTACTCCAGGAAGGTCCTGCTGGGGCAGCGGCGGCAGCGGACCGGCCGACCCGTCTGCGAAGCTTCTCCAGCGGCACCGGCACGACGCCAGGAGGACCCAGCGCCCAGCGGCCACGGTGCCCATTGCGACCCCCCCCCCACCGCCCCGGCCAAGATGGCTGCCATTGAGGGGCGGGGCCTCGGCTACACCGCCCCCGCCCCGCCCCCGCGGCGCCCAGTGCCCATTGGGTGAGACGATGCGGGCGTGAGCGCTGATTGGCCCGTACAGTGACGTCATTGGGCTGGACCGGAAGGTGGCCTGAGCCCTGGGGTGCCGGCGGGTCTGAGTGTGGACGTGGGTCCCTGGGGATGTGGAGAGCTGGCAGCATGTCGGCCGAGCTGGGAGTCGCATTCGCTCTGCGGACAGTGAGGGAGCGCGTGCAGCAGGCGGTGGCGCGGCGGCCGCGGGTGAGGAAGGGAGCGGCGCGGGGACGCTGGGCGGCCGCTGGGAGGAGGGGGACACCTGCGTGGGAGTAGGTCGTCACGGTGACGCGGCGGGCTCTCCCGGAGGGGCGGGGCCGCGGCCGGGGCGCGGGTGGCAAAGCCCCAAAGAGCTAGCGGAGGAGGGCTGGCTCCCTGGGTGGCCTCGGGAGGAGACTGGCGCGTTTCCTGGAGGTTGGCTCGCTGGGAACAGAAGGTATCCGCCACCCCGGGGGGGTGACCCGTCCCCAGGCGCGGGCGCGGCTTTCGCCCATCCCGCTCCGCGCAGGAATCTGCAACCGGAGCGGACGGGAGAGGGGCCAGGCCTGGGCCAGCCGCTGCGAGAGAAGACGGCTCCTGCAAGAAAGAGCACCCTAAGGAGGCCCGGTCCGCCTGCGATCGCGTGTGTGGCCGCGCCGAGCAGCTAGCGGATGCTCCGTAAATGCCAGCGCCTCCGGTAGCCGGGGGATTGCGTGGCCCCACCGCGCTGCACTTGCGCGTTGGCGGCGGGAGGGAGCTGCCATCTGATGGCCCTTACGCCAGCGGTTCTCAACCTGTGGGTCGCGACCCCTTTGGGGATCAAACGAGCCTTTCACAGGGGTCGCCTAAAACCATCAGAAAATGTAGTAATGTAGTTTACTGTTGTTATATTAAGACTGTTACCATGCTATACCACGATTCAAGACAAAATTTCTTTTATTTGTAACTAGAAATAAATATTTCACAATATCTAATTGTGATTATCACTATGCTTTAATTATGTTCAATTTGTAACAATGAAAACACATCCCACATATCAGATATTTACATTACAGTTCATAACAGTAGCAACATTACAGTTACGAAGTAGCAACGAAAATAATTTTATGGTTGGGGGTCACCACAACATGAGGAACTGTATTAAAGGGTCGTGGCATTAGGAAGGTTGAGAACCACTGCCTTAAGGGGAGACTTTTTTTCCCCCCTCCATATATATTTTTTGTCTTCTCTTGGAATTTCATTAGACTGAAGGCCAGTTAATATCTGCTCCCCTCGGATGGTGTGGAGTGAGAGACACCTCAACAGAGAGGTCGAAGGTTTCTCCTCAGTACCTACGGTGTCAGACTCAGAATGCTGCTCCGGCTGGTTTGGCTCAGTGGGTAGAGCTGTTGGCCTGCGGATTGAAGAGTCTGGGGTTCGATTATGGTCCAGGGCACATGCCTGGATTGCAGGCGCCATTCCTAGTCGGGGTTCGGGCAGGAGGCAGCAAATCAATGATTCTCTCATCACTGATGTTTCTCGCTCTCTCCCTCTTCCTTCCTTTCTAAAATTAATTAAAAATATATATTTTAAAAAAGTAACTCAGAATGCTGGCCTCGAACTCATAGACACAGAGTGGATTGGTGGTTGCCAGAGGAGAGGACTGTTGGGGGAACGGGTGAAAGAGGTGAAGGGATTAAGAAGTACAAATTGGTAGTGACAAAATAGCCACGGGGACGTAAAAAGTACAGCATAGGGAAAATAGTCAACAATATTTCAATAACTATGCATGGTACCAGGTGGGGACTGGAAATATCGAGGGGAGCCGAGACCGGTTTGGCTCAGTGGCTAGAGCGTCGGCCTGTGGACTGAAGGGTCCCAGGTTCGATTCCGGTCAAGGGCATGTACCTTGGTTGCAGGCACATCCCCAGTGAGGGGTGTGCAGGAGGCAGCTGATCGATGTCTCTCTCTCATCGATGATTCTGACTATCCCTCTCCCTTCCTCTCTGTAAAAAATCAATAAAAAATATTTTTTAAAAATGAAATATCAAGGGGAACACTTTGTAATGTATATGATTGTCTAATCACTATGCTGTACACCTTAAACCAGTACAAAATAATATTGAAAGTAAACCGTAATTTAAAAATAAAAATGAAAAACAAATGCTGGCCTATAGACAGAAGACTTGTATTAGTATAGCCGTGCCGTGGCCACGAGTTAGTACCTTCAAGTCACTTAGCCACTCTGGTCCTGAGTTTCCTCATCTGCACAGGCAAGAGAATGAACTCTGATTGCTCTGAGCTCTCTGTTGAAGTTAATGTTCTATGATTCTCAGCGATTCTCTAAGATAAACTAGGATTTCCCCAATAAAACATCACATTTGGAGGTTTTCCGGCATAGCTCTCAGGCAAACTTGCTGCCTGTTTTCACCTTTCTGTTTGGAAACCTTCTTCAGTTCGTCAGCATAATCCGGGGAGTTGTGACATGATCTTATCAAATGTTGATACAGCCAAAACCGGTTTGGCTCAGTGGATAGAGTGTGGGCCTGGGGACTGAGCGGTCCCAGGTCTGATTCTGGTCAAGGGCATGTGCCTTGGTTGCAGGCACATCCCCAGTGGGGGGCATGCAGGAGGCAGCTGATCGATGTCTCTCTCTCATCGATGTTTCTGGCTCTCTCCCTTCCTCTCTGTAAAAAATCAATAAAATATATTTTTTTTTTTAAAAAAAAAAGGTTAATACACCCTCAGAAGGAACTCTTTGTAATTGACCTGACTTCTCAGACCCTTTGAGAATACTGTGATTCTGTAAAAATCACAAAAGGGTGTTGGGGTACCTAAAAACTGAACTATGTAAGGAGAGGTGAATCTCTTCTCTTACTGCTTCTGTGTGGATTTTGTTGCAGTAGAATTTGGGGAAGCCTGGCTCTTTATGTAACGACCATGAGAAGGGGTTCGATAGGTCTAATCCTGAGTCCAGAGTTTTTGTGCACCCTTGCCTCAGGTCTGCCACTGGTTCTTGATTAGATTGAACAATAGATTATATAATTATTCTAAGCAGGCCACTTTTGAAAGTGAATAGGATCAATGTTAATAATTATACATTGACCAGAATGAGATTCCAAAACTGTTAATATGGGGGTTTCAGAAACCAGAAGTAGCCTTCTTTCTAGTCAGAGAGTGGTGCCTCCCACTACTGGTGATTTTTTTTTCTTTATTAAAAAATATTTCTTTAATATTTTTAGAGAAAGGAAGAGAGAGAGAGAAAGAGAGAAACATCTCCTGCATGCCCCCAACTGGAGGTCAAGCCCAGCAACCCAGACTAAAATTGAACCAGGGACCTCTCAACCCACTGAGCCATACTGGCCAGGGCAATTAAATGATTCTTAAACCTTCAACCCTGGTGTGCAAGCGAATCATCTGGAGAGTCTGTTTAAAAAGGAGATTCTCAGACTCCAGCCCCAGAGATTCAAATTCAGTAGGCCTGGAGTGGGATCCAGGTAATGCTGAAACATTTGGTCAAAGACTGCATTTTAAGGAAATATACTACTTTTACTTACCTGCCCAGCTCTCCTAAGAAATGTCTTTTGCTAAATATTAAAGTAGCTAACAGATTTAGATGCAATGCATTTGAAAGACATTTGAACAGCATTATTTGGAACTGATCTCCCTGCAGTACTGGAAAAATGGAGCTTACCAAAAACAAGTTAAGATCTATGCTGATCTGTTGTACAGGATCTATCTTACAGGACTTATCAGGATAATATTCTCATATATTCACTTATCTAGCTCTTTCCCTCTTGGCAGGACCTCCCAGCCATCGAGCCCCGGCTAGTAGCCGTCAGCAAAACCAAACCTGCAGATGTGGTGATTGAGGCCTACAGTCACGGCCAGCGCACTTTCGGAGAGAACTATGTAAGAGCCCTTTCCAAACCGCCTTCGGAAGAGTCATGTTTGCCACACTTCTGACGTGTCTTTTTCTACCCTGTAGGTTCAGGAACTGCTAGAAAAAGCATCAAATCCAAAAGTAAGTAGCTATCTGAATTCTTGAGTTTGTATCTAAATCTAGGCATTTCAGTTGAAAATTAGACCCATGTTGGTGTTTTTAGGGCAGGAGGTTGGGTTGGCAGTAGAAATGTCCACAGTCATCTTGAGCCCCAAATATTTCTCAGATTTTCCTTCTGTATTAAAAGACTGCAGTTTTCTCCTTTGCAAGTTTTTGAAAATGGTGGTTTCTAGGAGCTTGCTATAATTTTGGATCCTTTTGAGATTTGAAAGCTTTAATCATTTCATTCTCAATGGGCAATATCTGAAAGATGAAGGGAGTTGATAGGAACAAGGAAGAGAAAAAGAACAGAAACTTCAAATGTTTTTCTAAGTATCCTTAGGAGCCTAACTGAAGGTGGTAGTGGTGCATTATTGAGTAGACATGAAAAGTCAGAAGGGAGTGTGCAAAATATTTGAGCCAGCTAGGCCTCCGTAAAAGCTACATCAAACTTCTTTACCTTTTTCTCTTCAGATTCTGTCTTCATGTCCTGAGATTAAATGGCACTTCATTGGCCACCTGCAAAAACAAAATGTCAACAAATTGATGGGTAAGATAAACTCTTTATATGAGCATATGGTTTTTCTTTTTTGTTTGTTAACATATTGAAATTAATTTTCAAATGTTAAATCAGTCCTACATTCCTTGGGATAAATTTTACTTGGTCATGAAGTATTATCCTTTTAAAATAATGTTGTATTTTATTTGTTAGCTATTGCTGAGAAGTTTTGCATCTATATTCACAAGGGACATTCATCTCTAGTTTTTTTTTTCTTGAAATGTCTTTATTTGGGTTGCATATCAAGGGTAATGCTGGCCTCACAGAATGAATTGGAAAATATTTCCTCCTTAAGTCTTTTGTAGGAGTTTGTGTGGAATTAGTATTATCTCTTCCTTAACCTTTGGTGAACCTTACCAGTTTACTTTGTGGGAAGGTTTTTAACTATAGCTTCAATTTCGCTAATAGAATTAGGACTATTCACATAATCTGTTTCTTCTTGGATGAGCATTGGTACTTGTGTCTTTCAATTTGTCAATTTAATTAAATTAATGAATTTATGGGCATAGGTGTTTATAATTCCTTTTGTTATCTTTTAATATCTGTAAAGTCTATAGTGATATCGACTCTCTCATTCCTGATATTAATAATTTCTGTCTTCTCTCTTTTTTTTCCTAGTCTGTCTGACTAGAGATCTATCAATTTTTTCCATCTTTTCAAATTTGGATTTTCTTTTTCTCTAATAGTTTATTATAATACGTTATATAAGCAAAAATAATAATGTATTGTGGGGTTTATAACATGTAAAATCAACATGACAACAATAGCATAAAGAATAGAAAGGAAGAAACAAAAGTACATTATTATAAATTTCTTAAACTTTACATGAAGTGGTATATTATTTAAAGGTAGACTGTGATAAGTGAAACTCAAAAGTAGTCAATAAGGGGGTGGGAGCACTGGGGAGATAAGGACACATATGTAATACCTTAATAAATTTTTAAAAAACAGTCAATAAAATAATACAATAAGAGTTATAGTTATAAGTCAGCAAAGGTGTTAAAATGTAGTCAAAAATATGTGAAATGGTATCTCAGGGTGGTTTTATTTACATTTCCTTAGTGACTAATGAAGTTGAACATTTTTTCATGTGCTTATTGGCCATTTGTGTATCTTCTTTGGAGAAATGTCTTTTCAAATCTTTTGTTCAATTTTTAAAAATATATTTTTATTGATTTCAGAGAGGAAGGAAGAGAGAGGGAGAGAGAGAAACATCAATGATAAGAGAGAATCATCACCCCACACTGGGGATCGAGCCCAAAACCTGGGCATGTGCCCTGACGGGGGATAGAACTGTGACCTCCTGGTTCATAGGTCATGCTCAACCACTGAGCCACACCGGCTGGGCCTTTTGTTCATTTTTTAACTGGGTCATTTTCTTTCAAAGTTCTTTATATACTCTAGATATCAGACCCTTATCAAATAAATGATATGCAAACATTTTTTCCTGTTCCATGAGTTGTCTTTTCACTGTCTTGATGGTATCGTTTCCAGCACCACCAACTCAGAAAGCTTAAGAACATGGTAATATCATGCCAAGAAAATACTTTGGCTTCCACTTGTTATTCTTTGTTTATTGTCCTTGACCCATTTCTCTCAGTTTGAACTGAGATTAAATCAGACCAAGCCTGCTATTAGGAATCTCTGCAATTATTAGCTTCTTGGAGCATATGCATACATATGCTGCATCATTATGTTATGTCAGAATTTCCCTCTCCTTATTTGTTTTTGCTGATTAGACAGCAGTCGTTAACACTTGAACTTATATCTAGTAAAACTTTCATATAAGTTTTATTAGCAGAACTGGGACTTAACTGTCTTTTTCTTTTCCTAGTAAATTATTTTTCCATCAACCAAAAGATGTGTTATATGTTGTTTGCTGCAGTAGAGTATGTGAAAAATTGCCTTGCCTGTTTCTCATTACAGCTGTCCCCAATCTCTTCATGCTGGAAACAGTAGATTCTATAAAGTTGGCTGACAGAGTGAACAGTTCATGGCAGAAAAAAGGTTCTCCTGAAAGGTTAAAGGTTATGATCCAGATTAACACCAGTGGAGAAGAGAGTAAGTGACCAAACCTGTATTGTGGATTTTTCTTCCCTAATGATGGTTGACACTCAGGAAGAATGACAGGCCTAATTTATCTGATGGCTAACGTTATCACAGGCCTTTAAGTAAGCCGTGTTATGTAGGATCTAGATGGCAGGATAGCCAGTCCACATAGTATTCTTTAATATTATGATTTGTTATGTCTGAATTTTGGAGGAGACAAACAGGGAGAATCAAGGAGATTATGACTTTGATTTCCTGAAAATTCCCAGAAGTCACCATCACTCCTGAAAGAGATTGCAAAGTTATATGAGAAGTTGCTCTTCCTGAGTCCTAAAAAATAAACTACTTAGTGATGCATTAGGAGAAAATAAAAGGAAAATCACTGTGAGCACCAGGCAGTGAATGTCTTTCCAGGCGTGGTTAACAGTGTAGCACAGTGAAGAGCACAGGCATTGAAATTAGACAAACCTTGGGTTTGAGTTGCACCACTTTCCAGCTTCATAAACTTGCATAAAGTTACTTAACCCCTCTGACCTCAGTTTCCTTGTCAGGCAGTGAAATCATATGGTACCTACCTACCTCAGAGGGTGTTGGGAGGATTGAATGTGCTAATAAGGTAAAGGTGTTGGCATAGAACCCTGTATACATTTTACTTGATAGCAATTTGTTTACAGATCAGTCATATGCTTTCAACCATCAGAGCATGAGTACTAACCAAATCTTAGCCTGAAGGAGTTCAGTATATGCATCTGTTTTCCAAATAGGCCCTGGAGTCAGTCTTCCTGGGTTCAAATGTTTGTTTCATAGCTTCTGTTTGTATGACCTTGTAAAAGGTACTGCGCTTCCCTATGCCTCACGTTTAGAATAGTGATAGTAAGAATACTTGCTTATTAGAGTTATTGTATTAAATAAAAAGCACTTAAGATTTACCACTTGTGTCTGGCACATAAGTAAGTATACATTTTAACATATATATACGCACCTAGGTTATATATTACATTATCAATGTAGTTAAATCTGAAGTTGACTCCAGATCAAATCTATTACATCATTTCTTGATAATTAGCTATAGTTTTCCCTAATTAAATTTTG
Organism: Lasiurus cinereus; assembly: GCA_011751065.1. Lineage (NCBI taxonomy): Eukaryota > Metazoa > Chordata > Mammalia > Chiroptera > Vespertilionidae > Lasiurus > Lasiurus cinereus. The sequence continues at coordinate 1,179,828 of JAAGEH010000046.1, read as the reverse complement.
AAGTGAATGTTCTTAGTATCTCCATAAATGAGGGAAAGACAGTATTAGTATCCTTATAACTACATAACAAATAATCATTTGTTACAGATTTTCTCCTCTGGCTGTTAATTAGAAAGTTCTGTTAAATTTAGCAAATCATATAGTCAAAACTGTATCATATAGACTTTATTTTAAATTATTTTAAAATAAATTACTAAAACTGTAGAAATACCAGATTTGGAAAAATAATTCTCAGGTTAATCTGGCATTTTTGCAATGAGGGTCTTCTTGATGTCCCAGGTAAAGCAATGTGGGGTTTTTTCTTTTCCCTGTACCTTAGCTGTTCTCAGCTCAGATATTGAGATCAAATAGAGTTCAATTTATAGTTCTTCCCTGGAGAAATTCAGAATCTGACCAGAGGGGGAACTACACGAAGCTCTCAAATGTTACTCTTGGACTTGAGAACAAGTTCTTTCCAGAAGTCCTCTAGTCTGAGGATTACGTCTTCTATTATAAGCAAGAGATGAAAGTGGACCCTTTTTCTGGCTACTTAAAACATTTTGGTATAAGGGTCTTCTATTTTATTTTTATTTTTGTGAAGGTAAACATGGCCTTCTACCTTCAGAGACAGTAGCCGTGGTGGAACACATAAATGCCAAGTGCCCCAGCCTGGAATTCGTGGGGCTGATGACCATAGGAAGCTTTGGGCATGATCTTAGTCAAGGACCAAATCCGGACTTCCAGGTACTGGTGGGATTGCTCGTGTGCTAAAGAAGTATCTCGATAAAATGCTGTTGCAGGACTGGCTAATTATATTGCAGTAAACTTCAAAGATATCCCAGATGCTGTCTATCAGGTGTTATAACCCTCTTCCAAACTCTTTTTATTAGAAACCCCACATTCCTTTCTCATCTCTATTTGAACCTGCCTAAAATGAAGTTTTTAGAGGAAATAAGCCCTAGTTGGTTTGTCTCAGAGGATAAGAGCATCAACACAGGTCCTGAACAGTCATGGATTTGATTAAAGGTCAAGGGCATGGCCCATATCAGGATGAATGTGGGAGGCAACCAATCAATGTGTCTCTTTCACATCAATGATTTTCTCTCTCTGTCTCTCTCCCTCCCTTCTGCTCTCACTAAAAATCAGTGGAAAAAATATCCTTGAGTGAGGATTAACAAAACAAAAAAAAAGAAAGAAAATGAGCCCGTAACTGCTGGCAATTTTGACAGGTCTTGAAACCATGAGAAATAAATAATCTTTGTCAGAGATATTCAGATTCAGCCACTCTCAGTCATCCTTAAAGAAGCAGGAATAACATATGTGTCACATTTCTTTCTGTCAGTTGCTAGTGTCCCTCCGGGAGGAGCTGTGTAAAAAGCTGAACATTCCTACTGACCAGGTTGAGCTGAGCATGGGCATGTCCATGGACTTCCAACATGCAGTAAGTGTCTTTCTGGGTACCATTTGATGGGAGGGTCCAAAGGGCCACAGCAAGCATCAGGTTTTGCTGGAGAAACCTTTGAAATGCCTCATTGTAGCAATAGGGCATCCAATAGCAGTGATTCTCAACTGTTCTAATATTCCCCACCCCCTTCTTTTCATAAATGAAAGGCATGGAAATTATAGCTAACACATAATTTTTAAACTCAGTATAATTCCCTAAGTGGCATCTACAGGAAAATAAGAAGAAATTAAACTCTAATTTTTAAAAAGGTATTTTTTCATTTTGTAAATACTTGGACATAGCTATATGACAGTAAGTCTGATGCTTAATCTTACATGTAAATTCACCATTAATGCAACAGCTATAAAAATACACTAAGCTGAAACCGGTTTGGCTCAGTGGATAGAGCGTCAGCCTACGGACTGAAAGGTCCCAGGTTCAATTCCGATCAAGGGCATGTACCTTGGTTGCAGGCACATCTTCAGTAGGAGGTGTGCAGGAGGCGGCTGATCGATGTTTCTCTCTCATCGACGTTTCTGGCTCTCTATCCCTTTCCCTTCCTCTCTGTAAAAAATCAATAAAATATATTTTTTAAAAAATACACTGACATAGATGTGCTATGTTGGCAACTTAAATACGTGATTTTCTGGACCAGTAAATAACTTAATAAAGTTCTAGAAGTCAAAGTATAGACTTCCTTCTGTGTAGACAATAGCTGCATTGCTTGAAAATTGCACATATTAAAACAGTGCAAAAATGCTTTGTGTTTATAAGTAAAATGGAATTAATCTTGTGCTGAGACAACAATAAGGTTTTTTTCATCACCTGACCAGGGAACATTAGAAAGGTGTGTGGGCTGCAAGACAACTCCTCACTGTGCTGCTGTGTCCCACACACAGCAGGACATGTGTTAGCCCTGTGAAAGCCATTTCTAAAACACCCCTCTGAGGTCATGTTGCCCCAAGGAGAACCACTGCCGGCGCCCTCCTAGGCTGCATTATCATTCTTCCTCACAGAGGCCCCTCGAAAGACAGGCTGCAGTTCCTTATTTTAAACTCAGCCCTTGATACTTGCTCTTCTTTCCCACAGATTGAAGTAGGATCTACCAATGTCCGCGTAGGAAGCATCATTTTTGGAGAGCGAGATTACTCAAAGAAACCTGCCCTGGACAAGTCCGCAGCAGACCTAAAGGCCCCTGTGGAGGTGGCACAGGCACATTGAGCCTCGGAACAACCAGCAGGGACTCACAGCCTGTGGGCCTTGTCTAGGAAGACTAACTATGCACTCACCCGGATTCTCATTTTGATATTCTCCTGATTACAGCACAACCATGCTCTCCTTGTGACCTGGTGAGAGCACACTGAGGATCATGTGTATAAATGGAAACCGTCAGTATTTTGTGTCTGATGTAGGAAGCTTGCTTCATGTAATGGCTTTGGCTTGGATTTGAGAAATCCTGACATTTCTGCAGAACAGATACCAAATCAATAGCCAGGAATTGAGTTCAGTATTGAATCCTGCACAGGAGTACAGTCAACGCAGCTTAAAATTTGGTCACTGTTGCCTGTAATGACAGATGCCAGCGTCAGAGGAATTCCCACTTGTCATCCACTTTAATAGAAAACTCCCCGTGATTACCAATTTCATACAATCCTCTGCTGAGGATTCATCTTCACTGTTCTGCAGCCCAATAAATATTTGTTTCTACTCTGGAATAGCAGTATATATAACTTCAGGAAATGGCTCAAGTTAATGCTTCAAACCTCAATGGTTGTTGATGAGAATTGGTGTCTTTGGTCAACCTGTAGTGTTGACCCTGAAAAGTATAAGGGTAACAGAAATGGGACTTGAGTCTTTTTAACATCCTCCTGAAGAGACAGGACTTTGAGTTTTTTTCCCTGGGCCCTATAGAGATGAGAAGTTAATGATATGATTTCTCGCCCATCATAATTATCTTTAAGGTGATTTCTTATCAAGGACCAGTGACTCTTGTAGCTCCCCAGAAATGAAAGATTCCTTCAAAGCCAGTTCAGGTTGACAGTTTCAATAAAGCCCAACTTTGAGGTTCCTGTTCCTGAGGAGCACTTTCTGGGCACATTTCTAACCCTAACCCTCCCCCTTCTATATTAATAACCCAGAACTGCAGCTCTTCTTGTTTGTTAATAGAGAGCAAGATATTAAAAAATCAGAAAGCACACTTCTCAGATAGTCATGACAGATGACTTTGATCTGGGTTGTTTACTTCCTAGATGTTTTTTCCTATTTATTCAATCCCCAATCTTTAATTTTATGAAATAACTTTCAGACAGGATGCCGAATGTAATTTTGTAAAATTTCCACCATTATTATCTCTGCACTGTTTCATTCAGCAGAATGTGATATTTCAGAGTCTATTAAATAAAAATGTGAATTTGAATTATGCCATCTGTGCCCATTACAAAGCAATTAAAAGCTTTATTTTTTTATGATCTGGTGTAGTGAGTATAATAGGAGGGGGCCATTGGAGCAGGCAGGATGCAGCTGTGCCCGCCACTGAAATCATACCAGCTGGCTTTTGAGAAGAGTTTCCCATGGGTCACAGATGCAGCCACACCATGCATGAAAGAGGGATTCTGAACTTTCAAGGGCAAGAAATTGAAATGGCATTTTAAGAATTACAAAATAGAGGTCACCTACCTCTTGCTGCGAGAAACTTTTAAATTGCCTCTAGATGGCGACATTGGCTAACCTGCTGGGCAAGCACGGGCCCTCCACTGTCAGCAAATTACCTTCCATCAGACTCACACTTGCTCTCATACCTTCTTTACAGACAGACATGGAGGCCAAAGGGGATACAGTTTTCCCAAGTTATATGGCTGACTCCAGCAGCGCCACCAGGTTCTTTCAGATGACCTCTGTTGCTAACTCAGCTGAGGATCCTGATGGTGGCTGTGGAATCCTTTGGGAAAGGTAAAATGGTCTGAGCAAAAAGAACTCTCTGGCTTGTGCCTAGAGATGGAGAACAACAGTGGTGAGCCATGGGAGGCTGAATCAAACCCAGAAAAGGAATGGAAAACAAACTTAAGTCTCTCCTGTGTACCCACAGCAGGCCAAAACCTTGGCAGAGAGAAAATTGAGCAAACTTACGCTTTGTCTTTTGGACACATGGCAGGCAGCAGGTCTGCAAACTAGATTTTCATCAATGCAGTGACAGCATCCTCAGCAAATTACTGCGTTACAACAGCACCTCTTAATACGCAAATTGTTCCACGCCTTTTAAAGCATTCATGGCACGTAAAACACTACCCCCTATATTCTCTCATTTTTCCTCACAGCAGTTGGTAGGGGAATTTAGGCTATTTGCCAGCATGTTTGGGGATTGGACAATTGTCTGAAATCAGAGCAGGTTGGGAACAGGGCTAGAAATGAACTCAAGATGATTCCTGACCAGAGCTTGGCCATTACACAACACTGGCATCTTCTGCTGTCCCAGGCTTTAACAATTGGTCAGAGGCATATTCTTAGATTTACAGGCTTAATTTAAGAGACACTTATTACCATAAAAGAAAAGTATGTTTTTAGTGTGTTGTAATTGCTGAGAACTGACACATCTTAATGCAAAATAAACTTTGAAACCACAAGCAGTGAGGATGAGAAAGGAGAGAATTGAGCCCAGCCTGAAGGGAGTCAGCCTCCTCTTCTGTCATTCCATTTTCCTAACACCAACATTCCTTCCCCCAAACTCAAATATTCCACCGGCTTCGAGGCTCCAAGGATGTGACCTTCATCCCCTAGATCTAAACCAGCAGTGAATTCTATTGTCTAAGGCTGGACAAGGAGGACTGAGGTCAAAAGGGACTTTCTTAAAATCCAAGACATCTTAGCCCTTCCAAAAAAAAAAAAAATGGTGGCCTCATGCTTCCCACCAACGCAGCTCTGAAAGAGGAAGGGCTCGCCCACCAGTTCCTGAAGGGCTGCGATAAGTAAGGGTGGATGTCGTTATGGTGCAACTGGAAATGATTTGCTCTGGGAACTGTGACTGTCTTTACCATGAAATCAGTTGCCTGCTATTACATCAGCCTCATGACTAATGGCAAAAGAATCCAAACCATCCACCAAGATGTTTTACTAATCTGCCCTCTCCCCTCAGAGGCACATAGGTAGAGAAAAGAGCCTCTTTCCCACCCAGATTGCATGGACAGGCCTACTCCATGGCTGGCTGTGGTTAAGTTGCTATTTACAAGGTAGAGACCCTTATTAAGTTTCTCTCTATAATCACTTCAAGGTCCCAAAGGACCTCAGAACTAACATTTTTTTCCCCTATAAAGTCCAGCAAAGATGAGCTGAAATGGCCTGTGGTGGGGACTGGAGCTGAGCGGGGAGGGACATTTTGGGCACCTTTCCTGTATTGAAAATAAACTTTACAAGCTCAAGCGCCTGAGCTTTGAGATCCAAAGGAGCAGAAGCCACCCTTGGAGTGCGGGGTGCCTTCTAAACGGTTCCTTCCCACTGGCTGGCTGCGCCTCCCCCACCCCCTTACCCCCGCCCCTGTGAGCGCTCCAGCCCAGGGATCTGTGCTGTTCTGCAGCTTTGGAGCTACGCTTGACCCAGCTGCCAATCTCCAAAATAAAATCAATGTGTGACCTTATTCACCAGCTGTACCGAAGAAACTAGCACAAATGAGGGCCAACTTTGAAGCCAAAAAGGGAAGATGAGATGTTGGGAGAGAGAGAGAAAGAGGGGGAAAAAACTTGGCTGGACATGAAAGGTGTCTTGTCTGTCTGTTCCCCATTAGGCTCAATTCTCTTGCAATCTGCAGCCTCAACATTATTCTCTTGACCAGAAACTCTCCTGAGAGATAGTGTCAGAAGGAAAAACAAACAGAATAGCATCTCTGACAGCAAAGTTACTTAAAATCCTATTGGGGGGGGGGGGGGGGGGCGATGAAGGGGGCCGTGTCAGCACGTGGGGAAGGGCACTCCTCCACAGCAGGCCACCTGTGGAGACACATTTACCCTGGGAAAGGACGAGGATAGGACAGGAAGGGGAGCCCGGGAGAGGGCTTGTGCAAGGCCAAGGCCAGCCCCAGGGAGCAGAACTCCTGTCTTCTGCCCTCCCAGCCCCTCTGATGCTTCAAGGTCCACCTGGGTGCCTTTCTCTGCTGTGCGCTCAACACGCAAATCCCCGGTACTGGGCTTCTTTGGGCCCCGTGGTGCATGGAGAGAACCCAGAGGATTGCTACAGGAAAAAGTGGTCCCCCTTTGTCCTAATGTCACTTTCCCATTTCTGACTGCCACCAGCAGCCATAGAACGCAGCTCTCCCTGTCAGCTGGCCGGCCGCCGCTCCCCAGGCAGCAAAGGCCCCTTCTCCCTAAGCCCCTTTGACCTGCCTTTGAGCTAAGTGGCTACTCGGCTACTCGGCTACTCGGGAAGCCAGGCCCCACCCTCTCCGGCAGGAGCTCAGGGGGTGAGGATTCTGGAGAGAGGGGTGCAGGACGGGAGAGGGCACCATTCTGTGCTCAAGTTTCTGGGGCAGACATCCTGTTATAGGAGAGAACTTTTTTTTAAAGGAAGAAAAACTAATCAGAAGAAAGAAGCAAGAGCCTTTCCCTGCCTTTCGGACTTGTTTATTACTAGGATATCTGATTTCAGCATAGGAAGCCGGCACTGGAGCAAGGTTTTTATTGGCCGTGAGCAAGAGGAATTCAGGGTTTGCCTTTGATTTGGCTTCCCCAGAACATGAGGCACTGAAGAGTGCTCGCTGCTTTGATGGAACAGCTCAGGACTTTGCGGGGTGTCCCCCAACCCCCAAACTATGTTTTCTGGAGCACCCTCTAAAATTCCTTTCGGGGGATGAGGGTGGAGAAGGGGCCCCAGAGTGGAAGGCGGCCTTGTAAACATCTCAGAGAGGAGAGCAAAATAGGGGACAAAGGTAAAAAGTTCTGAAATTGGCTCCAGGGGAGCATAAGTGAGGCCATGCTGGCCGCCCCCCTTCCCCGAGTGGGGATCTGGAGGAGGGAAGGTCTGGTTTGGATGAAAGCTCAGTGTCTCTAGCAGACAGAGTGAGGCAGGCTGCAGTCAGGCCCGGCCTGATGGTTTCAATGTGTGAGAAAGATAAAGGCAGAGATCTGCAGAGGCAGCCTCTGCCTACAGCACTCCTCGCTGAGGCCCGGGCCGAGGCTGGCCTAGGGGGAGGCGGGATTACCAGCTGGGCTACGCCTCGCCTCGAGGGGCTGCCCACAGACACCCAGGGCTCCCCACTGACACCTTCACTCTCAGGCAGCCACTCACTGTTTGGGGTCTGGAGCCTCAGCCAGCCTGATCTTATCTAGTCCTGGGTAGCCTGCCTGCCTCCTGCTAACTTCCAGAGAGGGGCATCTGTGTGACTGGAGAAAGAGGGAGGGTGTCCCTCCGTGTGGGGGCTCTGGGTGAGCCCAGCGATCTCCCTTTCTCCCTGAGGTCTCTAAGTATCCCATGCTCTGCCTCGTCTTTACCCATGGAGGGGAGGAGTCAGCTGCCAAGCGTGCTGGGGCTCGATCTGCCCTGACCGAAGGATGGTTCTGCCTGGATATGGCTCTCTCCCTTTTCCAGGTTGGTGCCCAGAGGAAGAAGGTCGCCCTCTCCCTAAGTGCTCACAGGCCTGGGTATGTGCCTCTGTGACCGGGCACAGAGTATGCGCCGGGGCTGTGGTGTTGGCTGTCCGTGGCAGCGCTCTGCTCACCTGGGAGGCCCAGGCCCACTTTGGCAGCCACCGTGCCGCTTGGCACTCTGAGCTGAGGCCCAGAGCCTGGGGCAGGGGGTGGGGAGTGGGGAAACAGGGCTCCCACTGTGTCCACTTCAAGGAAGGCAGGCATCAAAAGGACTTTATGCAGCAAGTTTGGGAACATGCACGGAGAAGAGCTGCAGGGGTAAAAGTAGATGGACACACACACACACACACACACACACACACACAGCACTTGCTCCAAGACTCTGGCACCAGTCTGTCTGGGTTTGAATCCCAAATCTGTTCCTTACCAGTCAAATCACCTTAGGCCAAAGACTTTACCCGCTTGGTGCCTCGGTTTCCTCGTCTGTAAAGAGGGGTGATATTAAGAGCCACTGCCCCATGTATCGCTGTGAATTTTAAGTGTGATAAAGCGTGGAAAGTGCTGTGCACAGAACCTGGCACGAAGTGGAAAGCTCAGCAAAGGTTAGGGACCGCAGGCTGGACCAGCCGGGTTGGGCTTCACAGCCTGAATCTCCATGGAGAAACGGGGCGGAGTGCTGATGGACGGAGCAGATAAGGATTGTTGGGAAAACTGTTGCCTTCCTTGGTAAATGAAACGTGATCCTCCCAGGCTGAGGAGGAAGGGGTCCCTCCAAGAAGCAATTCAAGCCCTGAGGTCCCACAACAAGCTCCCTCGTGGGTGTCTCCTGAGTGTGGCTTGCACACACACGCGGCCCAAACACGGACACCCAAGCCTTCCCTTCCCCGCTCCCCACAGCTTTAAACTGAAGACCTAACTGGGGACTGGGGCATAAAAACAGCAAATCAGCCAGAGTGAAACAAAACTGGATACTCTGGCTCACACACCCTGGGCGTCAAGACGCCAGTGACACACCCAAGCTGCCTGAATGAGTCCCCAGGCCCAGAGGCCCAGAGGGAGGCTCCTCTTACATTTCTCCCAGCCTCCCCCGCCCCCCAAGACCAAGGCCTCCCAGGGCACTGAGGCAGCCTGATAGGTATTAGGTAACAAACCTGACCTCATGCACAGAAGTCTGACCTTGACCTTCCAGAGAAGGAGTGAGAGAGAGAGGGGTGGGGGAGATGCATAAAGAGGGCAAGAGAGAAGAGGAGAATAAAAAAACACAGAGAGCGGGCCCAGCCGGCGTGTTTCAGTGGTTGAGTGGTGACCTATGAGACAGGAGGTCACGGTTCGATTCCTGGTCAGGGCATATGCCTGGGTTTCAGGCTCGATCCTCGGTGTGGGGCATGCAGGAGTCAGCCAATCAATAATTCTCTCTCATCACTGATGTTTCTCTCTCCCTCCCCTCTGAAATCAATAAATATATTTTAAACACACACACACACATACACACACACACACAGCTGGGGAAGGTGGGGAGAGGAAAACGAGGAGAGGGAGAGGATAAGAGACAAACTCCAAAGGGTCAGTCCCAAAAACCAGCCCACTGTGCACCAAGAAGACAGATGTTGCAGGGTATCAGGGTTCCATGCTAAGACAGACTCTTCCAGAAAATTTTAAATCCAACCTGCCAGGCTGCTGCTGAGCCTCCACTGTGTGTAAATGAGGGTCCTCTCTGAAGCACCCCCTGACTAGAGAGGCTTCCCTCTGGCTCCATGCCTGCTGAGTGACCAATGGGGAAAGAGACGTGGTGTTGGGAGAGGGGGACAGTGACCCAGAGAACCGGGCTTGGAAACCTATGGAGAGCCACTGGGAGGTGGGGGTCCCACAGGCTGGACAGGCAAACCCACCCCAGACAGGGAAGCTCTCCCAAGTTAGGAGCCTCCTTTAGGGGACTGACAGCAGGGCCAGGTAAAAGCCACCACTGGGGGGCAGGATTGGGAGAGACCATTGCTTTTCATTCCAGACTCTTCCACACTATTTCATTTTTAACCATATGAGTGCATTGCTTTGATAAAAAAAATAATAATTTTTGTCTACAGTGGTGCAGCAAGAGGCAGGCTTGCTGTAGAGGAATGTTTGAAGTTTGCCTTAGCCTCAGCCCAGCCTTGGCCTTGCACCCTGCAAAAGGAGACCCCACTCCTCACTCTCACCAGCCCTACTGAGCCCAGTGCGGGGACCACCTCCAGGCTTGTCCTCCTCCTCTCCTCCAGCCCAGAACAACACCTGGACTTTCTCCACCAAATGGCGTTTTGCCCTCCTCTGTTTTCTTCAGTGCTGCTTTAGGCCTCCCCGAGGGGGTGAGGGCACAGAGGTCTGAGCCTGGGTCCTGGATCAGGGAGAGCAGAGAGCCACACCTGGCCCTACTTGCCCACCTCAGTGCAAGGTAGCAGGTTGGTGCTCACTGTGCTCTAACCAAACAGGTCCCTAACTCTTCCTTGATTGAACACAGCACAGAAGTCTGACCTTGACCTTCCAGAGAGAGAGTGAGAGAGAGAAAGAGGGTGAGGGGGAGAGAGAAATGCACAAAGAAGGCAAGAGAGGAGAGAAGAATAAAAAGCACAGAGGGCCCAGCTGGTGTGGTTCAGTGGTCCACCTCACTTCCACTTGCCGTTCCCTCTGGATGGGATGCTCTGTCCTCCCAAATCCCTGGGGCCTGCTCCCTCATTCCTACAGAACTTTGCTCAAAAATCGCCATCATTCTTCATTCCCTTACCCTGCTTAAATGTTGCTCCATGGATCTTATACCATCTACTAGATTATACATAGGTATCTACACATTACCTGGCTCCCTCTGCTATCATGTTAGCTCCCCGAAACCACAGACTGTCTTTTGGTTTATTGCTATATCCTCAGTGCCCCAAACACTATCTGGCACATGGCAGATACTCGATAAATATTGTTTAAATAAATGACGAAGGCCTCAGTAACACTTTGTTGAACAAGTTAAATAAATGCCTTCTCTATCTGTTGGACACTAACACGAGCTGGGAATCATAGAAATAAAGAAAGGAATTCCCTCTTCTGGGACCTTGCATTGTGGTGGGGGAGTCAGATATGTAAGCAGGAAAGTATCACATAGAATGAAACTATGCAGACACCAATGAGGAAAGTAATTGCAAGCCCTGGGAACAGCAGGTTAGCTGACATTAACTAAGGACTCGCATGTGCCAGGCTGGGGTGTCCTCTGACACCAGTTCTTCGGTTCTCTGACACCCACTGGATGTCCTATAATTTAATTCAATTCTGACACTGACAACTCCGAGGCTGTCAGACCCCACAGGCTCAGACCCACACGACTGCCTCTCCTCCAGATGTCAGTTGCAAGTCCCAGGCCACCTATATGTCTGACTAACTGGCTATAAATTATCAGAGATTTCCATAACTCCCTCCTTTCAAAAGAAATTTTTTTGCTAGAGTAGCTCACAGAACGTAGGAAAAAACTTACATTTGCTGGTTTATTATAAAGGATATAACTCAGGGACAACCAACTAGAAGAGATGCAGAGGGCAAGGTCTGGGGAGAGGGAACATGGAGCTTCCTTCATAGAGCCCTGGCTGGGCAATCGATCATGGGGCTCCTGGACTGTGAGAGGATGCAGGCCAGGCTGAAGGACCGCCCCCCCCCCAGCCTGCCCCATGCAGGAATTGCATGCACCAGGCTTCCAGTATAAAATAAGCTATTCCATTCCAGCTGTGCCACCCTCCCGGCACCTTGAGGTGGTCTCAGACCCAGAAGCTCTCTGCAATGACTTGCTCAAGAGGGTTTGTAAAGCTCCATCTCCAGCAGCCCCCTGCCCTTTCCTGGAGGCTGGCGGATGGAGCTAAAAGACCAGCCCTCTAATCACTTGGTCTTTCTGGTGACTAGACCCAGCCTGAGGTTATCTAAAAGTACCACTCTATACTTACCTGGCTGGGGAGACACCATGATCACCGAGGTGGTTTTCCCAGGGCGAGGCTTATCCATTGCACTCCAGATGTGTTGACCCCTGAGATTTTCTCAAATGTGGGAAACTCAACTACACAATTTGTGGTAGCAAGAGGTGTGGAGGGGGCCCTGCGTTTGTACTCTCCCCAAGGAAAAAAAGTTACCACTCTAAATCACCTCTTTAGTATAATTTCAGGTGTTCTCAGGGTGTTCTTGGGGATACCAAAAGATATTCCTATTGCTTAAGAAATTACAGCCGAAACCGGTTTGGCTCAGTGGATAGAGCATCAGTCTGCGGACTGAAAGGTCCCAGGTTCAATTCCGGTTAAGGACATGTACCTTGGTTGCGGGCACATCCCCAGTAGGGGATGTGCAAGAGGCAGCTGATCGACGTCTCTCTCTTCTAGATATTTCTAACTCTCTATCCCTCTTCCTTCCTCTCTGTAAATAAATCAATAAAATATATATTTTTTAAAAAAGAAAGAAAGAAAAGAAATTCCAGCAGAAACCGGTTTGGCTCAGTGAATAGAGCATCGGCCTGTAGACTGAAAGGTCCCAGGTTCCATTCCGGTCAAGGGCATGTATCCTGGTTGTGGGCACATCCCCCGTAGGGGGCGTGAAGGAGGCGGCTGGTCAATGTCTCTCTCTCATCGATGTTTCTGGGTTTCTATCCCTCTCCCTTCCTCTCTGTGAAAAATCAATAAAATATAAAATAATAATAATAATAATAATAATAAAATATATTTTTTTAAAAAAGAAAGAAATTCCAAGGGTTGTAGGAGCTCTGGGTCAGAAACCAGGACGAAGACCAAATATATTTTTGTATCATACTGCACAGGCTTCCTACTGCCCACAAAAGACAGGTCCAAATGTAGAGAATTTGTATGAATGTATTGGCCAAACTGACAATTGCCTGAAAGAAACTCAATGGATTGAGAAAATGCTCTGGAGAATGGCAGTTTTGCAGCTTATTTTATACTAGAAGCCTGGTGCACAAAATTCATGCATGGGCAGGGGAAGGGGAGGGTCCTTCAGCCTGGCCTGCATCCTCTCACAGTCCAGGAGCCCCACGATCAATTGCCCAGCCAGGGCTCCCTGATGGATCACCCCCTCAGAGGGAGGACCCACCCACCCACCTACTGCAGCCAGCTGGTTGGTGGCCTGGGCCTCCCTCTTTGGGGCAATTGTGGAGCCCCCCACCCTCTCCCACCGACCAGTGGCCTGGGCCTTCCTTTGCAGGGCAATCATGGGGCCATGGTAGACATGAGGAGGATTTCATGAAATCTACTGGTTGTAGATGGGAAGGGCGGGGGCGGGGGGTGGGGGGGTGGCGGGGGAGACGGGCTGGGGGGCAGAAGAAAGCAAAGCAGAGTAATCTCTGGGATTGGAAAAAAAAGCAAAATGAAGAGACACATACTTCCTGGTGGGTATAGGATAGTTAATACTTAACATTTACAGCACAGGGTGGGATTCAGGAAACAAGATAATGAGGGATTCTGTGGTCTTGTGCTTTACTGCACAGATTACTCTGACATTTCAAAGTTATCTTAGATGCAAAAAAGACAATAGACTGGCTAACTTCAGGTAAAGATTGACCTTTGTCAAGGAAGCTACAGGCCTAGGACCAGACTACCTGCCATGACTTTTTAGTTAGGAATTTTTATGTTCAGACCATCCTATGTGGTTTCTCTGTCTCTGAGTTTGTAAGGCCTGACATGCAGGCCTCCCCTGAGCCATGCAGTGGCTCCTTTTTCACCCACACATCCTACTGGCATCATCATCACAATCCTCTGAAGTAAATGCTGTTTCTTCCCCATTTCACAGATGAGAAAACGGAGGTGTGGGTAAATGAAATGACTTGCCCACAGTCACATGATCAATAAAATGGAAAGACAGGATTTGAATTCAACTTCAGAGTGCATGCTCTTAGCTACTGTGCTCACAGCGAGGAGATATCCCATCATCTGGGAGAGTGTGAGTAGATTTCACTCAAAGGGTGAGTCAGATTTTAACAGAGACGGAGATTATAAACCCGGAAAGTGTCTGAATCATACACAGGTAGCTGGTATGTGGTGAAATCTGAGCACAAAAGGGAAGCCCTTGCAGCCCCAGATAGGAATTCATCCAGATAGGAATGAATTCTCATCCATTCCTTCTGGTTGAGGCACAAATGTCTGTCTTGAGTGCTCGGTGTGAATGTTCAACACAGTCCCCTCAGGGAGGCAAGAGGCAGGGAAGAGGGGGACAAAGTGCTCCGAAGACCGCCCAGTAGAGCCGTCCTGGGAGGCAAGTGGAAGAATGGGGATGGGGGAGGATCACAGGCTATGTGCCTCCACTGTCTTTATAAGCTAATGGAGCCCTAGAGAAATGTCACATTTGCATTATTGATTCAATTATGGGCTATGATCTTACCCACTGTTGTCCTGGGTCTATGTTAGGACTTAGCCTCTGAAAGGCAACAAGGCTCAGAGGGAGTAAGAAAACCTAAGAATCGAAAGGCCAGCATCCAGGGAGGGGCCTCAGCCAGCTGGGAGAGGAGAGCAGGGCCTGGAGCTGGGACGTGCTCTGATTCCATACGTGTGTATAGCCTCGCCGCAGTCCTTTTTCACCCCTCGCCTTCTTTTACTGCTGAGGCTCCTTTGAAAAGTTTCTGTCTTGGCCGAAACCGGTTTGGCTCAGTGGATAGGGTGTCAGCCCGCGGACTGAAAGGTCCCGGGTTCGATTCCGGTCAAGGGCATGTACCTTGGTTGCAGGCATCCCCAGTAGGGGGCATGCAAGAGGCAGTTGATTCATGTCTCTCTCTCATCGATGTTTCTAACTATCCCTCTCCCTTCCTCTCTGTGAAAAATCAATAATATATATATATAAAGAAAAGTTTCTGTCTTGGACTTGTATGCATGCATATAAGCATAACCAATGGACACAAGACACTGGGCGGGCAGGGGGGACAATGGGAAGATATGTACACATGTAATACATTAATAAAAAATCAAAATTTAAAAAAAAGAAAGAAAATTGTCTTCCTTGACTCCCTTAGAAGAATAGGGGAGGGGATCCTGGTTTTACCACCAGATCTGGTTTGGGAATGGACATCTTCAAAGGTTCAGCTCAGAGAGGGGACGAGGAATCAAAATGAAGAAACTTCAAAGGGAGTGAAACTCATGGGGGAATTGCTGAAAGCCCCTTCCTCCCCTAGAAATTATAGAGCTGGCAATTAAAAAATTGTGCCCTGACCGGTTTGGCTCAGTGGACAGAGCGTTGGCCTGTGGATTGAAGGGTCCCAGGTTCGGTTCCTATCAGGGGCACGTGCCTTGGTTGTGGACACATCCCCAGTGTAGGGTGTGCGGGAGGCAGCTGATCGGTGTTTCTCTCTCATCGATGTTTCTAACTCTCTATCCTTCTCCCTTCCTCTCTGTAAAAAATCAATTAAATATAATAAAAAATAATAATTAAAAAAATAAAAAATTGTGGTCCTGCCAGGCTGGTGTGGCTCAGTGGTTAAGCATTAACCTATGAACCAGGAGGTCAAAGATCGATAGATGGATTCCTGGTCAGGACACATGCCCAAGTCATGGGCTCAATCTCCAGGAGAGGGCATGCAGGAGGCAGCAGATTAGTGATTCTCTCTCATCATTGATGTTGTTATCTCTTTCTCCCTCTCTGAAATCAATAAAAATATATTTTAAAAATAAATAAATAAAAATTTAAAAATTGGACCCCCGAATTCCTGGTTCAAATCCTGGTTCTATGACTGACTGTATACCTTGGGCAAGTTACTGTGAAGGCACCTCTTCGCCGCAGCTCCCTGTCTGTTAAAATAGTCATCTTCACTTTGCTATGAGGACTGAGCTCATTCTTACAAAGTGCAGTTGACAATGCCTGGCACCGGATAAGCACTCAGCGATGCTACCCTCCTGCCGTAGCTCTGCTCTGCTCCAGTCGTGGCAACAGGGGACAACGACTGTCACCTCAATTCCACTCTCAGCTGCTACTAACGAAGGGCCTGATCTAGCCTGTGGTAAAAGGCCCCCGTCATTCCTTAACAAGGGGAAATGGATCAGCATTGATGCTGGGGACTAGAGAGAGGTTGGCCTGCAGCTAGCACCTGGCAAAGGCAAGCTTTTTTTTTTTTTAATATATTTTATTGATTTTTCACAGAGAGGAAGGGAAAGGGACAGAAAGCCAGAAACATCGATGAGAGAGAGACATTGATCAGCCGCCTCCTGCACGCCCCTCACTGGGGATGTGCCTGCAACCAAGGTACATGCCCTTGACCGGAATCGAACCTGGGACCTTTCAGTCTCCAGGCCGATGCTCTATCCACTGAGCCAAACTGGTTTCGGCAAAGGCAAGCTTTTTATGAGAGGGGCATAGCAGGTAAGCCCCTGGACCTTTAAAGGAATACTTTTGGTCTAGATGAGGGTTGCACTTCTACCCCAGATTGGACTAAAACTTACCGCTTGTTGCAGGCAGGGTACTTCAGCCTCGTCCCTATTATCATGGTTCCTTATCCCTTCTCCATTCAAGAGCTTATCACCCACTTTGGGCAAACTCCCAGCTAGATTTCCTGACATTGGGACCTAAGTTTGAGTCATCCTTCTATCGCAAACAAGCCTCAAGACAAAAAGGTTTTCAGGTCAGCCACTCACTCACGCCACCCTGCCTCTCTGAGGACAAATAACCAGGGGCTTCCTTTCAGAAAAGCTGTGAATGGCTGGGAGAAAAGAGCATTAAAAAGGAATCAACCCTGGCCCATAACTCCGTTAGGTAGAGCGTCATCCCAGTACACCAAGGTTGTGTGTTCGATCCCAGGTCAGGGCACGCAGAAGAATCAACCAATGGATGCATAAGTATGTGAAAGAACAAACCTCTCTTTCTCAAAAGCAATAAATAAAAATAATCAGAAGGTCAGTTCACACCTCTGGCTCTTTATTCCTCAGTGAATGATTCCATTTCCTCATCCACTCTTTTAAAACAGGACAGTAACCCCAGCCCCATTCGCCTCCCTGGGTAGTACCAGAAGCCAAAAATGATGACTAACAGACAGGACAGTGTTTTGTAAATGTCTTGGCCAAGCCCCTCATTCCCACCTGTGGGCAGGCATCACCTTATTAAATGTCCTTTGGCCTCAATTCAGCCTTACAGAATGGGTGTTCCAGTGGGCTTCTTCTCCAGACTTGGGGTTTCTTCATTTAGCAAAAAAAGAGCTGACAGGAAAGCTGTGTGGCCCAGGCCAGAGGCCTCCTCCTCTCCTCTCCTCTCCTCTCCTCTCCTCTCCTCTCCTCTCCTCTCCTCTCTCCTCTCCTCTCCTCTCGGGCAGTTTTTCTCTCCCGGGCACAGGAGGGTTGGATGGCAGAGCCTGCCCTGGGCTGTGCTTTGCAGCATGCTCCACTCTCGACCCTTCCTGAGGAATGCAGCCTCAGCCTGGGCCCAGGGATCCTGCTGTGGGAGTCCACTGCCCTCCTCTCTTCCCCCATTTGCAATCACTATTTATTTATCTTTGGAAGTTGAAGGAACCAGAGCCTGCAACCGAGAGAGACTTGTGGAGCCAGAAAGGGAAAGTGAAGAAGCCAGTGTCTGGGCCCCCTGTCTGCCGCCAAGGCCCACGGGTAAGGAAGAGAAGTTTCTCCCCTGCAAAGTGAGGTGGGAGACCCCCTGAAAGACCCCCATCCTGAGAAAAGTGCCACACACACACCAGCAGGGCCAAGCACACAGAAGGAAAGGAGGGGGTCACCTCAGCGACCACTTGGGTGGCACAGTGAAGGATGGAGAGTAGGAGTCCTCCCAGGGACCCCCCCCAACCTCGGTGGCCTGGTCCTCACAGCGAGGCTGCTCTGTTAAGTGGCAGGAAAGCCAGCCTATGTGGGGAAACTGAGGAAGCAGAGGCACTGGGCCACACTTCCCTTTCCCTCTGTCCCGAGTTCCCAGCTTGCATTCCAGTCCATCAAAGACCCACAGGCAGTGTTCATCCCCACCTCCAGCAGTCAAGGTCAGATCCTGCCCAGAGCCGTGAGACCTTGCTCTCTCTGAAAAGGGAGTGCCCCTCTCACTCACTCATTCTTATGCCACAACTTACATTCAAAAACTAGGGGGCACGCAGGGCAGAGATGAGATAGCCTGCGAAGTTAGGGTTATGTGCAAAGCCACAGAGCTGTCTAGAATGGGGCTCTTCTGACTGATAGGGCAGTGGTCTTCCCACACCCCAGCAATCCCTGCTTTTCCTCTTCTTGGGCTCCCTCATTCCCACAGCCCTCCTCCCTCCCTCCCCACCCCTGCCCCTGCCCTATACACACACACACACATAAGCATTTGGTGGTAAGAGGCAAGATCTAGCCCTTCTGCCTTGGCCTTTGCCCCCCTCCTTGGCCAAGTGACATGCACGCCCCACTGGGCAAGGTCACAGCCGCGGAGGAGGGTCTGGGCCTCCTTAGGCTCCGGCTGCGTCCTGCAGGGGCTGGGGTAGGGCTGTGAGAGTGAGAGCCTGATCCCAAGCTGACCCATCGGGTCAGGGGCCAAGGGAAGCCAAATCTCACACCCCAGAGAGATGAACCAAGTTCAGTCCAAAACATGGAGCACCAGACAGACACCTCTGGTCCAGCCCGGCGGGCAGGCACTGAAAGCCCCAGAAGCATGGGGTGCAGGCTGGATGAGCGGAAGGGGAAAGTGATGATGGGGGGCTTGAAGGTCTGGAATGGGTTGTGGAGGGGGGCGGGAAGGAGACAGAAGCAGTCTGGGTTCGGGGCGGGTGCAGGGGACACGCGGGGCCCTGAAGCCAGCTCGCCCGCTCTTGCGCCCAGAAAGGGCACCGGCCTGGCTGCGTATCAGGAGGCGCTAGGGCCTCGCGGACGCGCCGGCGAGGGGAGGGCGCCCCCTCGGGAAGGCGGGCGGGGTCTGGCCGCGGCGGGAGCAGCGCCGCGCAGAGTTGCCTCCATCCATGGCACGCAGCGGCGGCGGCGGCGGCGGCAGCAGGATCTCGGCGCGGTCCGTTAGGTCCCAGCCCGGCGCCCGGAGAGCAGGCGACGCGGAGGGGCCCGGGAGCCCCGCGCCGAGACGCCGGCCGCGCCGCGCAGGGCCGCCCGCTCTGCGCTGACAGCCGCGCCCGCCGCGCCCTCCCCGCCGCCGGGGCGCGCGCCGGACATGCCCCCGGGGCGCGGCGGCGGGGACCCCCGGGCTCGCCTCCGCCCCGGGCGCCCTGCCCCGCCCTTGGGCGCCCCGGGCCCCCGCTGAACACGCCTCCCGCCCGCCCGGGTCCCTCCGGCCCGCGCGCCGCCCGGCCCCAGTGCTGTCGGTCCCCGCGGGGCTATGGGCTGATGGGCGCCGGGGGATGCAGGATGCGGGGGGTCCCTCCGCCCGCGCGCCTGCCGCTGCCGCTGCCCTGGCTGCTGCTGCTGCCCTGGCTGCTGCTGCTCCTGGCCCCCGCGACCCGGGGCGCGCCCGGCTGCCCCGTGCCCATCCGCAGCTGCAAGTGCTCCGGGGAGCGGCCCAAGGGGCTCGGCGGCGGCGGCGGCGGCGGCGGCGCCCCCAACCCGGCGCGCCGGAGGGTGGTGTGCGGCGGCGGGGACCTCCCGGAGCCGCCCGAGCCCGGCCTCCTGCCGAACGGCACCGTGACCCTGTGAGTACCCTGCTCGGCCGGCGGGAGGGCGCATGGGGATGGGGGGTGGCCTGGACGGGAGCGGCGGGAGGAGGGGGCCCGGGCGCCGCCGCCACTTCAGACCTCGGGGGCGGGCGGGCGGAGTGCCGGCGCCGGGAAGGCAGGCAGGGAGAGCCGGAGGGGAGGGAGGGGAGGGGAGGGAGGGCTCCAGGGGTGCGGAGGGGCGGGGCGGGGGGCTGCGAGGAGCCGCAGGGAGGGACCCCGGGCGCCCACTCACCTGCGCAGGTGAAGGGGAGCGCGCGCTGGCGGGACGCCCACGCCCCTCGAGGTGGCAGCGGGGCTGGGGCTGCGAACTTGGGGGGCCTGAGGTGGGCGGGAAGGCGGGGGGCGCACGGGGTGGTGGGGGGTTAGGGGGGGGGGGGACGGAGAGATCTGCGCAAAGGTGGGCGTTCGCGGCGCAGGAGGTGGCTGAGGTCGTCGCCGCCGCCGCGGACGCGTCCTGCTCGGACGGGAGGCGTCTCCCGGGTGGACCCGGCGGGCCAGGCTCCTCCAGTGGGGGGCGCTCCAGACGCTCCCCGAGTCTGGCAGCCCGGGTTCCCAGCCGGTGGGTGGACTTCGGGCCGGCGGGAGGGTGGGTAGCTCGGAGAAAGTCTGTCCTTGGGGGGGTGCAGGCGCCTGGGGTGTGAACGGGACCCCGGCGCCCCGATGGCTCCGTGGGTCCCTCTGCTGCCGCGCGCATCTGGGGGATGAGTTGTGCGCGGGGCCCAGCACCCCGCCCTCCCCGGAGCAGGATGCCTCCTTCGGCTCTTTCTCGATGGGCTTTTTAGAGCCAAGGTTTCTAAGAAGGGGGCCTGGCCGAGGGGTGGCGGCTGCTGCCTGTCACCCCGGGTCCCCTCCCCCGGCTGAGACTTCGTCAGCCCTCCCGTTGCTGGCAACCCGACCCCCCCCCACCACCCTCCTCTGACGTCCCCGCACCCGCAGAAAACCAGCGACCCCTCCCCACCCCGGCGACATCCTGCGCGGACCACGTGCTGGGGGCCCCACGCGCGCCCGGTGGGGTGGAGGGGTCGGGCCCTCGCGGCGGCCCTTTCCTTTCCCTTTCCTGCCCTGGGTCCAGCCTGCCAGCCGCTTCCCCTTCCCTGTCCTCCTGACCCCGGTGGCCACCGCTTCCCCTGCGCCCCTTGCCCGAGTGAGTCGGGGCTGGCTCACAAGCTGCCCGATTGTGTGCAGAACAATACGGGAACGCCTCTGGCGGGCTGGGCGCCGAGGCTGCCCGCTTCCTGACAGGGCTGGACTGGTCAGCCTCTGACGCTGGCGGCCTGGCCTGCCTGTTCTCCAGCTGGGGTGTGTGTGGGGGGTGTGTGTGTGTGTGTGTGTGTGTGTGTGTGTGTGTGTGCGCCCTCCCACCTCCCAGCCGCCCAGGGATGTGGCCAGAGCCTGAGAAGGCAGCTGTGGCTGCTCATCCCAGGCCCTGCTGCGTGCCCAGCTAGTGCTGAAGGGCCCAGACAAGCCTGGCATTCCCCAGCCCACTCGGTTCTGGGAGGAGGAAAAAACGCTTGCTGTGTGGAGTAGCTGGGCCGGTGGCAGGTCCCCGCCGGGCCACGACCATGCCGCTCGGAGAGGGTGTGCACCGGGTCTTGTGGCTGTGCTCACACACCTGGGAAGGATGCTGTCTGCTGGGGATTAGGGAATCCTCAGGTACGGGAGGCAGAAAGAAGGGGGAGCACAGGAAAAGGTGGCGTGGCGGGACACATCTTAGAATGATTTGGCAGCTAATCCTTTCCAGCCGTGGCTAATTCCCACCGACGCCACGCCAAGGTGAGAGCAGGGCTGACTCCGGGGTGAGAATCTATTATGACAGGGTGACAGCAGACATCACTGCCAGCTCATCTCCCCAAACCACCCCCACAGGAAGGGCCCCCTTTCATCCGAGGCCACTGACCTGGCTGGTGTAAGATTCCTTCCAAAGGAATCAACCCCCCCCTCCGCCCCCCAGCCCAGCTGTACCTCCCCTCCTGGAGAACAGACAGGGCAGGCCAGAGGAGGTCCCTGGCCCATCCGCCTGCAGTGGGACTGAACCACAGCCGTGGACATATTCTTATGTTCTTCCTCCCACTCCCCCCCCCACATAATCCTGATCCTGATTGCTGCCCACCACCCCCCACCCGCACCCCCCAATCTCCACCCCACCATGCTGGCTCCTAAAGGAAAAAGCACCCCGTTCTTCAGTAGAAGCTGGCGGGACTCTCTTCCCTGGTCTCAGTCCCTCCAGCACAGCCATCCCTACCCCAGCCTGCTTCTTGAGGGAAGAAGGAAGAGAGGCCTGAAAAGGGGCTGCTGCCTCAGCCTGGCAGCCACGCAAGAGGCCAAGAACATGAAAACCTCCTCCGCACCCTCCCAAACCCCTCCCTGCTCTTTCTCCTTTTCCACACAAACTCCCCCGTTCACCTTTTTGCCTGTCACCTGGTGCAAACAACGTGTGTTTTTGCAGTGGCTTTCCCCTCCCTCCTCCTCCCCTGCTTTCGCCCAGAGGGGCCACCGGATCCCAGACCCTTCACACAGGGCCCTGCCCGAAAGGCCCTCAGGGGCAGTGGGACGCCACCTTGGGGAGCCCATCAGGCACTGGGTGCTGGCACTGACTGTTCAGGCCAAGAGAGCGCTGGAGAAGGTGTCTGTCCGCGAAGACCCTCACTCAGAGAAGGCCCGCCAGCAGCTCAAAGGCTATTTGCCTCCCCGCAAACCCTGCCACCTCCACCCGGCTATCTCAACTTCTGCCTCCTGTTTTCGTAGACTACGTGCCCCCCTCCCCACCCTGCACTTCCCCTCCCCCCGCTAATGGATTTTCATTCGCAGTTTTTCCAGGCAAGCACAACTCTTGGCTTCCTTCCTGATCCATCTGTCCCACCCCCAACCACCCCCCGTCTCGAGGCCCAGTCCACAGGACAGCTGTGGGCACTTATGCTCCTGTCCTTTATTGGGGGGGGAGTTCCCAAAGGGGTGGCTTACTCAGGAGGACGTGGGCGTGGGAGGGAGATGCAGACCACTGCGGGCCTCCCACCCGCCCGTGGGCAGCCGTTGAGGGGCCTGTCCTCTGGTTCTGAGCTCTGGCAGTGTGAATGAGGGGGAGGGGCGTGCTAAGGAATTCCAGGGAAGGACTGATAATAGATAAGTGCCCACGGAAGTCTCCTAGGAGGACATCCCAGGACATGGAAGCAGCACCGCAGATACCAGCCAGTGTCATAAATTCCTAGACCGTTTGCACTGAAGAGGGCCTTGGAGATAGATCAGCAGGTCCAGCCCTCGCTAATAGTCACCCGCTGGCTCCCAGCAGCTTCAGGAAGGGTCACGTTCTCCTGGCGGTCTTCTCGGTCAGGGACTCACAGTTCACCTGGCTAGACTTGAGACCCCATAGACACAAATGCGGCTTTAAAAAAAACACACCCTGTTCCCTCCCAGCAGGACCCAGGCCCTTTTGACCTGGGAGCATTCCAAGGCTGGGTGGGGAGGGAGCCAGACATGGGACAGGTCACTCAAATCCTCCCAGAGCCAGCAAGCCCTCATCCATTCAGCCCCCCAGTTGAGGGGAATGGTTGGGGGGCGGGAGGGGTGTTGCCCACCACATAGGGGAGGGGCATTTGTCACCCAGATGTGCCATGGCTGGGTTCCTTTGCTTTGCGTTTGGTGGTCTTCAGAAGCTCCATGGGGGGAGGGGCGGCCCCTTCACAGCCCTTGCTGCAGCCTCCGGGCAATGGTTCTTGAGCACCAGCCTCCCTCTGGACCTCCAGCTCTGGACTCCGGCCTCCCCTGCGTGCCCCTCACCCCAGCCACCGGGATCCAGTTAGGAGGGTTTGGGGCAAAGTGTGCCAACTGCCATGCAGCCGCGCAGCCTGAGGGGAGGGGCACGATGCTGGCTGGAGGGGCGGGCCCAGGCCAGCCTCCCCACCCCCTCTCCTCCAGCCTCTTTCCCCCATATGGTTCTCATAAGGTCTGGGCTCAGAGACAGCAGCCAGAGGAAGTGGCTGTGTACAGAGAGCTTTTGTGAGGGGAGGAGGGGGGAGGGGGAGAGAGGGAAGAGAAAGAAGGAAAGAAAGGAGGGAAACGCAGAAGTGGGAGGAGGCCAGGACACCCCAACAGACTCCCTTACCCTCCAGGGGTGCAAGGTCTCAACTGCAACACCCCCTGTGGGGTTTGGGACCCAGCCCTTCCGAAATGAGGGGCCCAGCGGAAGTCTGCGTCCCTCCCTGACTCTTTCCTCTGACCTGCTAGAGGAGCTGGAAGTCTTGGGATCCCCTGCCCTTGGGGTTCCCCCACCCGTGCAGGATGTCAGGGGTCCATGGCCCCATCTCAGGGCAAGCCCTGGACAGAGAACCGAACCCTCTGGGGTTCACTGGTTGAGTCCTCATGGCACCAAAGAGACGGGGGAAGCCGGGAGCTGAGCTCCAAAGACAACACGTACAATTCAGCCCCCAGGACCCAGAATGGATTACTTGGCCTGAATTATTCGGAACCGGGGCACGAACCCAGCCGTTCCTGATCCCCTAGGAATCCCTTTCTGCTGGCTACCATGGATCATCCCTCCGTGTTGGGGGTGGGGGGGCAACAATCCCTGGCCATTAGGGGTGAGTCTGAGAATTTCCCCAAAGACAAAGGCAAACCAATGTAATTTGAACCTAACCAGAAATTGACCCTTAAATTTGGGGTCATGTTTTTAATGGGAGAGAGTGTTTCTAAGTTTATGCCACAGGGGAGTCATTGGGATAAGAACCCTTTCCTGGAGGAGAAAACGTGCCAGCCACCTCTGAGTCAATCCCTGGCCTTCCATTCCATGGGTTTTCCTCACCAGCGCCCAGAGAGGGGAGGGCAGTTCCCCCATGCCACACAGCCTGGCCCTGGACCCTTCATTCTCTCCTCATCCTGAGCTGGAGACTGCCCTGTGCCTCCTCGGGACCTGACTGAGAGCAGGGGAGGAGAGAGGAGGGAAATGGCCCCGGGCTGAGGAGCCAGGAGGAAAATCCGGTATCTGCTCGGAGGGGGCTGCTCGGAGGGGCTGTTTATTTTCATTCCCCCAGCCCCGCCGCTCTGTTCTATTTAGAGCTCAGACACTGACAGGACAAGGCTGCCTCCTCCCCTTCCTCCCTCCTGGGGTGGGGGTGGGGGGGCATCCTTCCCAAACTCCAGAACATTCCTTTGTTTTTAGGACTGGGTGACAGGGGTGGGAGAGCAGAGACACTGGAGTTAGCTAACCTGGGCAGCCTCCCAGGACCCATCTCTCCCGGGGCCTGGGAGAGGGTGGGGAGAGGCAGATGGGGGAGCGAAGGGTGTGCAAGATGGATGGGGCCAGGTGAGGGGCAGGGGAACCCATCTGTCACAGAGGAGCCAGGAATGAGGGAGAGGGAGCAGCCTGAACTTGAGGGGCCAGACATCTCCCAGCTGGGAAGGGAAGGCGGAGCGCCCCCCCCTCCCCTCCCCCAGAGCCCTTTGCCTGCTGGGAACTGTGTAGGGAGGCAGAAACCCTAGACTTCAGGCTCCCAGAGTCTCCATGTCCAGGATGGGAAAGGCCATCTCATACTATAAGGGGTGCGAGTCTTCAGTACAGACCCATCTTTTACAGAGAAGATTGCCCCAAGGGAGGGACTAGCCTGCCCAACCTCACAAAGCTCCTCGCCAGACCCCAGGGCTCCTGGCTCCGTCAGCCTTTTCCCACATGTCATCCCTGGGGACTGCAGGGGCGATGTGCTAAGGATTTGGGAGCCTGGGACGGGGGCACCCACCCCCAAGGAGAGCCTAACAAGTGAAAGTGTACTTAGGAGACCACTGTCATCACTCAGAGTATTTGAAATCAGATTCACCCAGTGGGACCAGGTTCTCTAAAGCATTCCTGTCAGTGTTTGCTCTCCCTGGCCCCCTCAGCTTCTGGACTGTTCATCCCCTGTGGTGGTCCAAAAGAGCTATACAGTGGTACCTCGAGATACGAGTTTAATTCGTCCCGTAACCTTGAGGCGTGGGAAACTACGAGACGCTCGAGTCTCAGTAAACTGGTGGGTCATGTGTAGCCGGCCAATCCGCGAGATTACTCCTATCTCAAATGTTGCTCGTATTTCAAAGCAAAAATAGCTTGTATCTCAAAAATCTCGTATGTTAGGGCACTCGTATCTCAAAGTACCACTGTACTTGGAGCCGGGTTAGCTCCTAGCTCCGAAGTGAGCCCAGGCAAGACTGACTTGGGATGGGAGTGGGGGAAGAAATGGGAGGAAATTGCCTCCTGACTTGGGAAAACCAGGGTTTAGCATGAAATGTCTATTGACTACCCCACCTTCCCTGGACCCCTGTCCCTCCAGACACCCATCCATTCACTCAGCCAGTGCCTGCAGGTGTGTCCAGCCTCAGGCCAGGAGGTGAGACACCTGCTCTCTGCCCTCGGGGCCTTAGAGTCTTGTTGTGGAGACTGGATACAGACTCTCAAAGCAAGACAGGATCGGGGCCTCAGGGCTCCGAAGGAAAACTTGTGGGGTGGAGATAATTTATACTTATGTATACAACTGATAACAGATCGGTCCTTTCAAGTTTACTTACATTTAAAAAGAAACTCACTCTCTTTACTCAAAATCTTGGTTCCCCAGTGGTGAGATTCTGGGCCGTGTTTGGAGGAAGTGTTGAAGATGGATTGGAGTAATTTCCCAGCTTCCTCAAATCAGATGCACACCAACATTCCAGACACATCTCCTGTCTGACACATCTCCCTTCACCTTCCATGCATGGAAGAGTGTAGACACCCTGTCTCATTTATGCTCTCATTCACTGAAGTTCCAGTGTGTTGCACAGAGCTGAGCACACAATTGGTGTTAGTGTAACTTTGAAGAACACAGCAATGAGTGCCTAGGTGGGAATGAACACAGCTAAGGTGCTGGGGTCCCCAAAATCCCCATCAAAGCATACTGGCCACCTACCATAAACACCTGCTCACCAAGACGGGGTGCCTTGTAGAGACGATAGGTTTGAGAAAAGGAGAAAATAAAGCCACATTCATAGAAGCCATTTCCAGACTGTTCTCTCTCTTGACCTTGACCTCAGGCCCTGCCTGGAGAGCCCAGCTTCAAAGCGGAAGCCAGAGGCTGTCTCAGGACATGACCCCTTAAGTCCTAGGGAAGGAAGGCCCTACCTGACTCTCCTGCTAACCAGTAGGGGTTCGGGGCTGACTGGACAGACTTCCAGCCAAGGGACATCCTGGAAAGGACATGGTGTCCTCTCCAACATGGATGTCCCCTTGTAGTCAGGCAGAGTGGACACAAAAGGCCGCCTTTAGCCTGAGGGAGTGCATCAAAGCAGAGCCTGCCGACCCGAGGCAGTCTCACTTTTGGAGAACCTACCGTCCTATCACCCACCTCAGTGCGCTCCCCCATCCTTCATGACACATAGCAATTATTGCTAATTGACAAGAGAATGATATTTAGTAGTCATTTAGTTAATTAAGCACTTATTCATTTCTATTTTGTAGCATTTACTTTTCAGAGACTTTTTTTTTTTGTTTTAGACATCTCTGTGAGCCCTGGAATTGCTCCAAGGCCCTGGGCACCCTACCTGCAGGAGAGGCTGGGAGTCTAGCATCACTTTGATGGTCAGGGCAGATGATGGGCCTCAGGCTATTTTGGTGTCAGCAAGCAGACCACCTTCCTTCCCTCGCCGGTGGTTTCCCTAAGACACTGCCGAGGTCAGAGGCAGGGGTCGGAGATGGGGCCTTCACAGCCCAGAAGGCCTTGGTGATGGCCTAAATTCCAGGCTCACACTTTAGAGAGCATGGGTCCAGGGTCCAGACCTGTGGTCCTTGCATCTCTGTGTTGAGGTGTCTTACATGCATGGCTCTTCCTGCGCATGGGAGAACCATTTGGTTCAGGCTACTGCTGGCCCCACGCCCTACGGAGTAGTGCCCACATGACCCCTGCAGGGTCATCTTTGATGTCAGGCTGGGATCTGGTGAGTTCCTGTGGCTTCCCAGAGGCCACAAGGCCTCCCTGTAGACGCCAGCCACTCGCTCTCTTGACCTCTAGCCTCATTAGTGGTAACTCTGCTTGCTTCTGTTCCCTAAAATAGGACCCTAGCTGGGAGACAGCTCTGAAACGGTCTCGGCATGCCCCTTCTCCTTGGCCAGGTTTCAGACTCTGGGGTAGGGAACAGGGGACTCCAGGGACTGGCTGCCTCCCTGTGAAAATGTGATGCTGATGGGTCATGGGTCGATGGGGGGAGGGAAGGTAGGAAGAAAGAAGCTGAAGGTTCGGGGTGTGCCCTAGGCCTGTGAGGTGGGGCGCGTGGTTGGGAGGGAAATCCACCTGGCTGGCTCCCAGTGCTGGTGCAGGCCCAGGAAATGTCTGTCTGGTGGCTGGGGGAAGGGGCGGTTAAATGGGCCAAGTCTGGCACTGTGTCTGCAACACTAGGAGGAACCGTGGGACGGAGGCTTCCCCTTCCCTGCCCGGTTGCTGGGACCACCCTGCCTGTCTTCCCCATGAGACAGCCTTGTGTGGTAGGAACATCTCTGTCCCCACTGGGCGAGGCTGTGTGTGTGTGTGTGTGTGTGTGTGTGTGTGTGTGTGTTTCCAGCCACACCACTAGCAGCCCTGTAACTGCCAGTTTCCTACCTGCCCATAACAACGCCAGGACCAAATCACTGCCCTCTCCTCCCTCACCAGACTCCCATGGGCACCTCGGGAGAAATAAACCGACAAGCATAATTGAGACCATTCTCTGGAGAATCTAGATCTAAGTGAAATTTCCTCAGCCCTGTCTAGGTTGTTAAGGCCAGAAGATCCAATTCTGGGTGTTTGGGGACTTGAATCCTGCAGATGTCTGCCTGAAGTCTGTCCAAGGGCTGGAAAGGCCCATTGGAGCAGGATGAAGTGCTGTGTTGGTGGCCCTGCTCCTGTGAGTGGCGTAGAGGGTGGGGGATCAGAAACATGTTCTCTGCGATGGGGAAAAAATACCTCATTTCAAGAGGTTGGACTTTGCACCCGGCTAACCATGCTGGAAGCGTGGCTGCAGCTGACCCCTACCACTTCTGCTCTCTCCTCCCCAGCGCTACAGAGGCTGCCTCAGAGAGCATGCAGGGCCCTGGCCTGCAGGGGCTCTTGATTCAGGGTGGAGAGCGTTGGAATGCCAGAGATGAACTGTTCTGGGCAACAGGCTGGTCCTCACCTGCCTCAGGGGCTGGTCCCTGACCCTTTGCTCTGCTCCCATGCCACCCAGACATGCACACACCACTCCAGTTGCCTCAGTATCTCATGCAATCCAGACTTCCTCCTGGCCACAGGGAGACTAGATAAGGGTTAAAGCCACTAGTCACAGGTGGCCCCTGAGCACTTGGGATGTGGCTGGTCTTAATTGAGATGTGCTGGAGGAGGAGCATACACACCAGATTCTGAAGACTTATTACAAAAAAAAAAAAATAAAGAAAAAGAAAGGAAGGACAATATCTCAGTAATTTTGTATATTAATTACACGTTGAAATGACAACATATGAGTTAGGTGAATATAAAAATTTAATATTTTTATTTTTAAACTTTAAATAAAGGGGCTAGAACAACATTTAAAATTACATATGCTGCTTGCATTGTACTTCTACAATGGTGAGCTCTGGGTTAAAGAATTTGGAGTTCAATGTTAAAAACCAAAAAGTCGCCAAAACCGGTTTGGCTCAGTGGATAGAGCGTCGACCTGCAGACCGAAAGGTCCCAGGTTCGATTCCAGTCAAGGGCATGTACATTGGTTGCGGGCACATCCCCAGTAGGGGACATGCAGGAGGCAGCTGATGGATGTCTCTCTCTCATCGATGTTTTTAACTTTCTATCCCTCTCCCTTCCTCTCTGTAAAAATCAATAAAATATATATATATATAAAAGTCTGGAGAATATGGGATATTTTTCCCTCAACATCTCTAGACTTGTCTCTAGACCAGTTCTCAAATTAGGGCCTCTGGGAGTTGGAGAATTTTTAAATACAGTATTCTGTTTTCAACTCAATGATCTTTCAGAAGTGCTTTTGCAGAGGATTTTCAATTAGAAGGCATTTTCATGTCTAAAGTCAATGTTTCTCAAATTGGAATCCTCAGACATTTCGCAGGAAATAAGATACTTTCCCTTCCCTTTTACAGGTCCATAGTCAACCCAAGTTTGGGAAGTCGTGTTCTCAGGCCTCCAGATTCGTAGATGGCACTGTGATAACTGGCAGCTCTATTCCTCTACCTTTTCATACTTCCCACCTTTCCGATTTGCCCCCCACCCCCATCAGCATCCCCACCCTCTTCCTTCCCCAGGAACCCAGGGAAGGGGCAGTCCCTGGGAGAGACCCCTGGCGTTGAGGGGAGACTAAAAGGGATGCCCTTTTCTACCTTCTTTCTGACATTTCAGGACCCCTTTCTGATTTTCCTAAGGATGCTGTGGGGCCTTCTTGCCTTCTCTAACTTTTTAAAAAATATATTTTATTGAAGGGAGAGGGATAGAGAGTTAGAAACATTGACCAGCTGCCTCCTGCGCACCCCTTACTGAGCATGTGCCCGCAACCAAGGTACATGCCCTTGACTGGAATCGAACCTGGGACCTTTCAGTCCGCAGGCCGATGCTCTATCCACTGAGCCAAACCGGTTAGGGCGTCTTCTCTAACTTTTGATGCAACCTCTGAAGAGCTTCACTTGGGGTGTATGAAGGGAATGAGCTGGGGAAGAGGCGGGCTTTTATACTTTTATTCATTCATTGATGGATTCTTGTATGTGCCCTGACCAGGGACTGAATGGAAACCTTGGCATGTCAGGATAACACTCTATTCAACTGAGCTACCCAACAGGTTCATGGCAGGCTTCAATGTAAAAGTCACACCATCAAGAACCAGTCACTCACCCTAGCCCTATTAGAGCCTGTATGAGACCATTAGAGGCACTAAGAACTGACAATGTGTGTTTTACTAGCACCACCTGTAATGTGAAATAAAACTATCTATCCTAATCCATAAAATGAGAAGAAAGAGGTTCATGAAAGTTCTCATTGCTCTATAGTGACTACTGTGATGTACTTTTGGAAATATCAAGATAACGTTATGTGTGTGTGTGTGTGTGTGTGTGTGTGTGTGTGTGTGTGAAGTACTTTGGAAACCCAGCATCACACACACCCCTCCCCATTCCCCACCATGCCAAACTCCTCCCCACAGTCACCCTTCAGGCCCTACTGAGAAATGCCACTGTTGGAGGGACCGTTAGGACAGGAAGGGTCTATTTGGAGAGCGGTGGAGGGAGGAAGGAGATGAGGGCTCCACCCCTTCCCACTCTTGCCTCCATGCTGGCCATTGTCTGTCCTTCAGAGCCTCTTGGAGCAGGTGGGATGTCAGATGTCTGGGGTCCTCTCACTGCCCAGTTGATATAGTCCCCCACCCACTCCCAGGGAGCTTTGGGGCAGAACTCTTGGACAGCCCTTCTCCTGCCTGGACCCAGCCCCTGCCCGCTCCCTTACTGTCCAGCTCCGAGGCTGCCCACTCCAGAGAAGTCCCGAGGCCTCCACCTCTGGCCTTCCCATATCCAGAGGGAGCAAAGAAGGCAAACCCTTTGCCTCAGCCTAAGGCAGGCAAGAGTTGGGGTTGAGAGGCTCATTAAAGCCTCTAATAAGCAATTAACTCAAGGGATGAGCCCTTTGGCTGGTCAGGAACTCCCTCCTCCCAGCGGGGTGCCTGGCAGAGAAAGGCTGAGTGGGTGGGCGGAGTGGGTTCACACAGTTGGCTGGGGCCTCTTGCCTCCTCCCCTAAATACAAATGAATAAACAAACAAGCTGGGGCGGGCAGAAAGGCTGAGGCTCTATCCGTTTTCCGTTCAGACTGCAGACAGGTTTAGGGAGGCACGGGCACCCGGACCCTCCAAGTTGGGGCCTTTTCAGGGCTGGTAGCATCCCCTTCAGGTGAGATTCTCAGCTCACAGAGAAAAAGAGCTGGAAACCCTAAGAAAGGACGGCTCCTCCCATCTGCCTGCACTCCTACTGACCTCCTGTTCCACCTGGCAGAGCCCTGACCCAATCCAGGTCATTCCCTCACTCTGTCCTCAGGATATTGGGCTTAGGGCTTGGGCTAGACAGAGCTGTGGAGGGCTGGAAGGGGCGCTATGGGCTGAACCCTGAGGTTCCAAGGTATAAAGGAGCATGGCCACTTCACACCTATTCACCTACCCACATGCCTACAGAGCACTAAGTCAGACCCAGGCCATAGGGGGAGCCAGGGCAGGTGAAATGCCTGGTTTGGGGCTCGCTGTTGACCAGTCTGCCTGAACCATTTGCTGGCTCCTCCCTATGGTCTCCTGGAGCTGTTGGTGGTCTGCTGCCTTGCACAAGTTGAGGTGGCGCCATTTACCCAGAATGCAATGTGGCTGTATCTGTGAAGTGGGCTCCCCACTCCATCCACACTTTCTAGCTTATAACAGCACATTCTCCTATCTGTGTCCTCCCTCTGCCTCCAGGCTCTTGAGCAACAACAAGATCACTGGGCTCCGGAATGGATCCTTCTTGGGACTGTCCCTGCTGGAGAAGTTGTAAGTGCCAGGGTGAGGTGGGGCGGGAGTGGGGCATTATGGTCATGGGCAAGAGCTTAGTTCAGGAAGGATGAGGAACGCTGGTGGCTAAGGGACGCCACAACCTAGGACCTGCTGGCCCAGAGACAGACCCATTGGGAGCCTGCCCAGGACTTGATTCGCAGGTGAAAGGCAGAGAGAGGTTGGTCTGAGAGAGAGACCAGCTCCTTCACCCGTGACAGCAGAGAGAAGTAGAGAAACCTCGCTGGTCTAGGCAGGGAGGAGCTAAGGGGAGCTCATTAATGCTCTTTAATAAACAATCAGCTACGAGGGCTGAGCCTCTTAGTTGGCCAGAAGCCTCTGCCTCCTCCCAGCTGGGCGCCCAGCATAAAGAAAGGGATGAGGCAGGATTTAGTGTGACCAGGACCTCTTCCCTGCTTCCCTAAAAACAAATCAACAAACAAAGCCCTGAGAGGCCAGAGCCCTGGGCCAAGGGTGGGGATAGTGGTCACATCCAAATCTCCATGTGCCCACACCCCTCCTCCCTAGTTGAGAGCGGCAGCCTCCATCTGTCCATCCACCCTACAGACCCAGGCGGGCTGGGGTTGGACTCAGGGGGCCCTGCTAGCCCACAAGAAACTTCTTCCCAGAGCTGGGGACTTGACCCGGTCATGGGCAAGTAGCTTAACCTGCCAAATGAGGGGATTGAATCATCCCCTCTATCAGCTTCCTGTTGAGTTGACATGCTCCCGGATCCACAGCATGTACATCTCTGGATCCTGTCTCCTCCACAAAAGACCTGGTCTCCTATCTTATTTGGAGACTGAGCCACCCTTCCATCTACCCCTCCTCTAACTCCCTCTCTCCCATCTCTACTCCCACCCTTCTGGGCATTCCCAAGTCCTCCAATAAGACCCTTGCCCCTTCTAGTACCATTTTGCCTAAAAAAAAACTTGGATCAATGCAATGGAGGATACATAAGAATAAGGCGGCAAAGACCCAAAGAGATGGCAGTTTAGTGGAGACCACAGACAATGCCATATGTATTAGAATTAAGTAGGATGGAGTTTGTGTGCGTCAAGTCCAAAAGAAGGATCAGTGAAGTTCAAGGGGAATAGAGATGCAGTATCTACGTGAGAAGGAGTTTAGATCTTTAATCAGGACAACAACCTTATGAGGTTGTCTCTATTACACCCACCTCACAGGGGAAGGGAAAGCTTCTCCTCCAAACCCCCTCCCGTCGCGGTGTGGAAAGCTGATTAGTGGTTAGGTTAGTGGGGGGTGAGGAGGCAGAGCATGTTCTGTCTGATCTGGGCCATTCTAGGCGTGGGAGGGGGTCTTGGGATGTTGACCTTAGCATCGACACAGCTCTGTGACCATCTGATCATCTACTCTGCCGCTCACAAGCAGGGTGGTCCAGGCAAGGAGAAAGAGCCGCCACCAGCTGTTATTTAATGTCTCCTTGGGCACCAACAAACAGGGCAGGTTTTATCGTCCCTGAGCAGCTAGCATTTGGGAGTCCGATTCCTCCGCTCAGCCCAGGCACAGCCTTAGAGGGCTGACTGGCAGGAAACCAGACTCTCCTTCCAGGATCTTTGGGAGGAAGACAAACCGCAGCTGCCTCTCCAGCCCTTTGCTTTGCTCCGCAAGGGCCAGTCACCACCCAGAGACGTTCTCCCTTCTCTTAGCACAAGTAAGCACTGCTCCGAGCCTCTCATGCCTCGCTGACATCTTCCCAGCTTTACCCTTTCGGTTTTTCCGCCAGAGACCTCTGGGTCTGCCCTCCCCTCATCCTTCAGTCTCATGGGT
This sequence comes from Lasiurus cinereus, assembly GCA_011751065.1. NCBI lineage: Eukaryota > Metazoa > Chordata > Mammalia > Chiroptera > Vespertilionidae > Lasiurus > Lasiurus cinereus. The sequence continues at coordinate 1,145,944 of JAAGEH010000046.1, read as the reverse complement.
ATAGATGGAGATTAAAAGATGGCCTTTCTTCCCACCCATGTCAACGTACTGAGTCAGATGCCTCTGCCCAGCACCGTGACTCTGGTCACCACACAGCAGGGGCATGCAATAACTAAATCCTGAGTCCACTGAGGTGGAAGGTCTGCTGCGCATGAGGAAGGGCGCTCGGGGCCCGAGTTTGAGGCCCTGCTCTGTTAGGAATCATTCTAGTCATTCATCCTGGAGAATTTTATTGAGCCCCCTTTATTGATTGTATTATTCATTTATATATCACAAATCTCCCTTATGTATGTGCAAAGCTCTGTTCGAGGCATTGGGAGTGAACACAATAGACCAAGTACCTGCCCTCATGGAACTTACCCTCTCTTGATGGGACCCAGGAAATAGCAAATAAATGGATATTATGTCAGGAGACAATAAGTGCTACAAAGGGTATCCTCAGGGTAAGGAGGATAGAAAGCAATTGGCGGGGGGAGAGGGGGGTGTGTGCTGTTTTATGTAGTGAAGTCAAGAAAGGTCTCACTGACAAGGTGACCGACCCTGAGACTCAAGGGATGGGGGAATCAGAAAAATCAGAAGGCTAGAGAGAGCAGCAGTTGGCAAGGCCTTCGGGTCCAGAGTATGCCTGGTGAGTCTGAGGAACAGAAGGGCATTGTGACTGGGAATTGGTCAGAGATGAGGTCAGAGAGATGCAGGGGTGGGCGCCAGGTTGGGGGCCTCAGTTTCATCATCTGTGAAAAGGGGGGGGCGGTGGAGATAGGATGATGTGTAAGGTGCATTATGGATTTTAAATTCTGTGACTCTGCGTGTGCGTGCGTGTGTGTGTGTGTGTGTGTGTGTGTGTGTGTGTGTGATATCCACAAGGGAAGGAAAAGATCAAAGAGCAAAGTGATGTGGCCGGTTATTCCAAAGGAGGGGAGAGCTCTGTGCCAAAGGATGGAGAGGCAGTGCAGGTGCTGGAGGAGCCAAGGTCTGCATCCTGGCTGATCACCACAGACAGTATCAGTCAGAATTCTCCAGAGAAACAGAATCAGTTGGAGATGCGTGTATGTGTGTGTTTGTGTGTGTGTGTGTGTGTGTGTGTATCTCTTTATGAAACACATAAAGGAATTTTAAGGAAATGGCTCACATGATATGAGGGCTGGCAAATCCAAAATCTGTAGGGCAAGCATACAGGCTGGTAAGGCAAGCAGGAGTTGATGCCATAGTCTTGAGACAGAATTTCTTTTCAGCTTTTGCTATTAAGGCCTGCACGTGATTGGATGAGGCAGGATGAGGCCACGTTATCAAAGGTAATCTCCTTTATTTAAAGCCAGGCGACGTGGTTACCATCTACAAAATGCTTACACAACACCCTCAGATTAGTGTGTTGATTAAGTGACTGGGTGCTCATACTAGTAAAACGAATCATTGAATCATTGCAAACACTATCTATCCCACTATCTCAGAGATGGAAGAGGGCCTGGGCCCCCCGCTGCTAGAGTCGCTAATTCATCAGGTTGGAAGGGGCCTGGGAATTTCTTACAAGGTATGCGGGCGATTCCCATGCTCATCTGGGGTTGGGAACCAGTGGACCAGCTGACCCGTAGACTGTGGGCCTATTCATCACGAACGAGACGCCGTGGCCTGGCGTGCAGTTGGTGCCAGGAAACACTGATCTCTCTGTCCTATCAGGCTGAGACGTCCAGGCTGGGGCAGCCGAGCCCACGGCAGCTCAACATCCCACAGCCCAGAGCCAGCAAGTCCTGTAGGAGGGTTGGGGCCTCGACTAATAACTGAAGTGGTAGGTCTGGGCCGCTCCAGAAAATGCTGGCAGCGCCTCCCTGTGCGAGGGCTCCTCTGCCTCTGAGAACGGGCCCCGTGTCAGTTCGTGGGGGCAACAGGCCAGCCTGGTCCCTGTTTCGCAACACAGGACCCTGACTGAGGCTGGGGAGGGGACAGCAAGGGCGAGGAGTGGGAATGTGCCAGAGTTGATCCCACGGGAGTACCCAGGCTCCAGAGAAGTTGGGGGCGCAGGTGAGGGTGAGGATGCAGAGGACACACCTTTATCAGCCCGGCAGGATAGACGAGAAAACCTGGAAGAGGGACCAGCAGAGGCAGTTCATGGTCAGCCCAAGGAGTGTGCATAGAAGGGCCCAGACATGGGTGAGGCCCCCCTCCCCCCTCTGGATTCCAGAACCCCTCAGCCTGGGCCAGCCCGTCTGTTGCCCGGAGGAAGGATTTCTGGGCTGGGGTGGGCAGGCTAGGAAAGGGCCCAGAGCGTTACTTTGGGATTGAGTCATGCCTTTGCCCCTCACCCTTTGGGTGCCTCGGGTTCCTCGCCTGGAAAATGGGGTACTGCCTGTTCCTCTGACAGGTTGTCATGGGATACACTCCTCTAGGGAGCGAGCCGGGGACCGCAGGAGCCTTCGGGCAGCAAATGGCAGTTCCCTTCTCTCCTCGGAAGAGTTCCAAGTTACAAGATGTTGCACACACCCCCTCGTTGCGTGGGACTGCCCAGAGCTCCCAGCGCGCAGCGGGCAGTCACGTAGATGAGCTGGAGGTGCTGACAGTCCTAGGGCTGGCCCCTTCCTCCGGTGCCTGGCCTCTCTGCCCAGATCCCACCCCCCGCCACCCCCCAACCCTCCATGGGGAGCAAGCCACGGCGCGGCTTCCAGGGCTCCGAGGGCGCCCCACTCCCAGTAAGGGAGAGAGAGCCCTGGACCAAGTGGGCCACAGGGCACCCAGCCCCGGAAGAGGCCGAGGAGAGCCAGGCTGGCTGGCGTGCGAGCGAGCTGCCTGCGTGGACCCCGCCCCCAGGGGCTGTGCGCTCGGAGGGAGGGCCCGGGGCGGGGAGCCCGCGCAGCCCCAGGATGATTTGTCATTGCCTAATGAGATTAATAAGCCCGGGGGGCTGGTATGCAGGGGGATGGGGCTCTCATTAGAAGCAGATGGTCATGGGAATGGTGGCGAGTGGGGTCCGGGGGTGGAGCGCCGCTCCCCCGCCAGGTGGTTTCCATTAATCGGTAGGCGGGGCCGGGGGGCGCGGTCTCCCCTCTGCTCCCCCCCCCCACCCCACCCCCAGGCTGGGGGAGGAAGGCGGAGAGCGGCTCTGGAGGCTGCGGGGTGCAGGGAGAGCCCGCCCGCTCGCTGCTGCAGCCCCAGGTCTGGCACAGGGTACGTGCTCAATAAATACCTATGGGATGATATCAGAGATGAGAGGGGCCTGGGGCTCGGGGGTGAGGGGGAGGCTAGGACCATCTTGGCTTTCCTCCCGGCCATCACAGCCTCTCCCTCTCCCCCGCCCCCCCAAACAGCCCCCGTACCTCCAGGGGGGAGGGCGTGTTTCAACCCCCTTCTCAGCCAGGCCCCGCTTTCTAGTGAACCCGGGAAGTCTTGGAGGGTTGGGGGGGGGGGGGAGCTGCCCTGCAGCCTCCGAACCCATAATTTGGTTTTCAAACCCACAAACAGGGAGATCTGCAAGGGCCAGAGGGAGCCAACTTTGCCGCCCCACCCTGTCCAAGCGTGGTGCGCACACGCACGCACGCACGCTTGCACACGCATACAAACATGCACACGCACCCGGTTACGCAGATCCACGCTCAATCTCCTTTGATAGTTTTAGTGAGATATAATTTACATACCCTAAAGTTGGTCCAGCTAAAAAGCATTCAGCCTAATGGTTTTTAGTGTATTTACACAGTTGTGCAATCATCATCATAATCTAATTTTAGAACATTTTCATCATCCCCAAACCTTGAATCATTAGCAAGTCACTCCCTATTGCCCAGCCCTAAGCAACCACTAATCTACTCTCTGTCTCTGCAGATTTGCCTATTCTGGACATTTCATATAATTGGGATTGTGTGGTCTTTTGTAACTGGATTCTTTCACTTAGCATGATGTTTTCAAGGCTCATTCATATGAAAGCATGTATCAGCACTTCATTCCTTTTAATGATCAAATAATATTTCTTGTGTGCCTATAGCACATTTTTGTTTGTTCTTTTGTCAGTTGATGGACACGTGAGGTTTTTCCACTTCTGGGCTTATTGTGAATAATGCTATTATGAACATTCTGTCCACATTTTGTGTGTGGATGGGTGTATGTTCACTTCTCTGGAATATCCACCTAGGAGTGGAATTGCTGGGTCGCATGGTTACTCTAACTGTCACACTGTTTTCCAAAGTGGCTGCACCATTTACACTCCTAGCAATAATATACATGGCTCCAATCTTTCCACATTTTCATCACCACTTGCAGTTGTCTGTCTTTTTTAGAATATATTTTTATTTATTTTAGAGAGGAAGGGAGAAGGAGAAAAAGAAACATCAGTGATGAGAATCATTGATCAGCCGCCGTCTGCATGCTCCCCACTGGGGATGGACCCCACAACCCAGGCATGTGCCCTGATAGGGAATTGAACCATGACCTCCTGGTTCATAGTTTGACACTCAGCCACTGAGACACTCTGGCCAGGCTTGCCTGTCTTTTTTATTGGATGTGAAGTGGCATGTCATTGTGGTTTGGATTTGCATTTTCCGAATGACTAACAGTGTCGAGCACCTTTTCATGCATTAATTGGTCATTTGTAAATCATCTTTGAAGAAATGTCTGTTTAAATCCTTTGCCCATTTTTTCATCTGGGTTGTCTTTTTTACAACTGAGCTGTAAGAGTTCTTTATAAATTCTGGAGAGAAGTCGCTTATCAAGCATATGATTTATGGAAATATTTTCTCTCGTTCCATAGGTTGTCTTTCACTTTATTTTTTAAAATATATTTTTATTGACTTCAGAGAGGAAGAGAGAGGGGAAAAGAGCTAGAAACATCAATGATGAGAGAGCATCATTGATCAGCTGCCTCCTGCACGCCCCCTACTGGGGATCGAGCCAGCAACCTGGGCATGTGTCCTTCAGAATAGAACCCGGGACCCTTCAGTCCACAGGTTGACACTCTATCCACTGAGCCAAACCAGCTAGAGTATCTTTTATTTTATTTTTTAAAAAAATATATTTTATTGATTTTTTACAGAGAGGAGGGGAGAGGGATAGAGAGTTAGAAACATCGATGAGAGAGAAACATCGATCAGCTGCTTCCTGTACGTCCCCTACTGGGGATGTGCCTGCAACCAGGATACATGCCCTTGACAGGAATCGAACCTGAGACCTTTCAGTCCGCAGACTGACGCTCTATCCACTGAGCCAAACTGGTTTCGGCTTGCCTTTTCTTTTATATATATATATTTTATTGATTTTTTACAGAGAGGAAGGAAGAAGGATAGAGAGTTAGAAACATCGATGAGAGAGACACATCGATCAGCTGCCTCCTGCACGCCCCCTACTGGGGATGTGCCCACAACCAGGATACATGCCCTTGACAGGAATCCAACCTGGGACCTTTCAGTCCGCAGACCGACGCTCTATCCACTGAGCCAAAATGGTTTCAGCTCTTTTACTTTCTTAATTGTGTCCTTTAAAGAGCAAACGTTTTAATATTTATATTAAATCCAACTTTTTCATCTGCTGTTTTGTTGCTTGTGCTCACACACGCACTCTTACACACTCAGCTTCTTGAGTTTCTATTTTCCCCAGAAGGGTATAGGATATGATTTGCTCCCAGAAACACCCCCCCCCACACACACACACACACATACTTTGGCCATGGGTGGGGGTGTCCTACCACTCCATATTGACATAGATACAGGAGAGGAGTGTGCTGAGTCAAGGGAGCCTGGTCTGGGTTGGGCAAATGGTTTGGGGGAGGGGAGGCCCCATCCGTATCCTGCACCTCCTCCAGGTCCCAAGACCACAGCTCTGTGTGGAAGCAGAGGGCAGAGAGGCACAGGAGATGCCACATCACAGACACATCTGTGCGTCCTCATGACCTCATCCAAGAAATGAAGGGATCAGATCCGACAGCCCAGAGCAGGGGTTCCTCGCAGCCCCTGAAATCATATGCACAATGTCGGGTGTATGCATTTTTCTGGGAGCAAATCCATAGCCGTAATCAAATTTTCAAAAGGGATGTGCTTAGCAATTACGGTGCAGAACCACCGACCGATGAGGGCCTCGTAGGTCTGAAGAAATTGCCCAAGTTCTGTCGTAGTGTCCCTTCCTGCTGCTGGGGAGGGCTTAGGGACCAGGGACCAGATCCCCTGGGGCTGTCAGAGCTCAGCCCAGGTCCATGCCCTTCAGGAGAGGACCTGGACTACTGGTTTGGGCGAGCAGGCCAGCTCCCAAGAGGCTGCCTTGGTCGCCCAGGAAGCCACTCTTCAGGTGGGAGGCCAGGGGTGCCGGCACTTGGTGGAAGCTCCCCTTTCAGTCGTCCCGGCCTGGCTGGGCTGCAGGAAGTCCAGGGCAGGAAAGCGCTGGGGCCAGCAGCCGCTGCGCTCCCATCTGCAGAGCATCAGTGGGGCAGGCGGGTGGAGGTTCTGGGGAGAGGAGGGCCGGAGGAAATGAGAATAAACACAAGCGAGCTGCAGGGAAGGAGCGGGGGGCTGCAGCCTCAGCCCCTTGGCAGCCCATGAAGGGAAGTGACACAATGAGGAATGTGTTTCCCTCTGCCGTCCCCGCACGGGGGTGGGACGCAGAGCCCTGAGAATGGCCAGACCCCAACAGGGGCCAGGGGGCACAGCATGGGGAGGGGGCCGCGGGGTGAGGCCGAGGGTCTGGGCAGCAAAAGGGGGCTGACAGGCAGGAAGGACAGCCCTGGGTCCTCTCCAGTCTCTGCCCTGCAGGGTGTTCCAGGGTCTGCGTGCTTGCACGTCCCCTGCGTGTGCCCGGCCTGGGGCACCTCCCAGCGCGCCTGCGTATGGAAGCCATCCCTCTGGGAAGCTGACCCCTTCTGGTGGCTTTCCCTTCTTTCCCAAGGGACTCAGGGTTATGGAGGCTGGCTGAGCCTTGGTATGAGAGGAAGCTGAGGTATGAGGACCCCTGGCCATTATGTTTCATATCTCTCTCTCTCTCTCTTTCTGTGTGTGTGTGTGTGTGTGTGTGTGTGTGTGTGTGTGTGTGTGTTTATGTCCCCAACTCAGGCTGTCAGTGCGAAAAACAGGCCCCCTGGTGGGAGGGCACCTCCCCATCCTGGACACCCATTTCCTCTCCTCCCAGCAGGGAGCTGGCGCCGTTAACCCCCTCCTGCCTGCAGTCCAGAGCTGCCCCTGAGGCTTTGGCAGGAGAGTCTGTCCCTCATTCTGGGCAGGAGAGTGGCAGGGGCGCCACCACCTTCCCTCCCGGCCGGCCGTACCCTGCTGGAGCTCAGCCCTGAGGTCCATCCCTTGCCGCCACCTCTCAGCCTTGCGGGCTCCTTGGAGATCCTGGGTGGGGGCGGGGGAGGAGGGCACAGGACTGAGCAAACCTTCACTCGGAGGGGCCAGGCCAGGTGATTTATAGCCTTGCCTTGGAGCCCAGGACCCCGAGACCAGGTCAGCATCCATGCAGTCATCAATCCTCTGCCTGACCTATTTCCTCACTTGTCAGCCGGAGAGATTCGCAGGACAGCCATAAAATACCTCCCGACAGCCAGGCAGAGGGAGGTTTCATCTCTGCCGAGCAATTTGTAACACCCATTTCGAAATGATCCTCACAACCGCCCCACGAGCTACTCAGGGCAGCTCAGAGGTGGAACCCAGGCCTCCGCACGCCGAGCCCGGTGCTCGCACCTCTGGTTCACCTGCTCCGCTTCCTGCCTCCTCCTCTGAGGTCCTGTCCTCCCTTCTCCTGGCATCTGCATCCTCGCTCATCTTCCTGACCCAGGACCCCTTATGCCAGGCCGGAGGCCGCCAAGACCTGTGGGAGGGGCAGGGACCTTCTTCCCGCTCCTCAGCAGTGCTGAGGAGTGACGGGATGTAGGAGGAAACTGAGTCCTGGCACTTGCTGTGACAGGGAGGCTACCAGGCCCTAGGGGAGCGAAGGGGGGCTTGGGCAGAGCCGGAGAGGTATGAGGGCCTCCCCACTTTCCTCCCGCAGGGACCTGAGGAATAATGTCATCAGCACCGTGCAGCCCGGGGCCTTCCTGGGCCTGGGGGAGCTGAAGCGCTTGTAAGTGGCCTGTCCTGCCCCCATCCCTCCCAGCCCGCCCCTTCTCCCTGCAGAGAGGATCCCTCCTACTCACCCACCATCCCTTCTTCTCACCCACCCCTAGCGGCCCCCTCCCCACACAGCATACTGGCTGGAGGAGGGCAAACATTTGAACCCCCGACCTCATCTTCCTTTTCACTCTGTTCCCACGCAAGCCACAGTGGTGTGCCCCTCACCAGCAGCTCTGTGTGCAGCCATGTGGCCTGCTGAGGTTGTGTGTCTCTTTCTAGAGATCTCTCCAACAACCGGATTGGCTGTCTCACCTCTGAGACTTTCCAAGGCCTGCCCAGGCTCCTCCGCCTGTGAGTGAGGGGCGAGGGGAGAGGGAAGGCTCACCCCCAGGACGGTTTGGGAGGAGGAAGGTAGCTCCAGACCCTTACAGGTCCCTGCATGCTCTTCGCCCGCCCCACCCCCTCCTCCCTCTGGCGCCAGGAGACCCTCAGGTCGGCTCACTGTCCCCTGTGCCCTGCAGAAACATCTCTGGAAACATCTTCTCCAGTCTACAACCTGGGGTCTTTGATGAGCTGCCAGCCCTGAGGCTTGTGTGAGTAACTTTTGCCAGCCCAAGGACTCAGACCCCGCCTTGTTCCTGTGCCCTGGAGGGAGACACCTAGGCATCCGGCCACAGGGGCCAGCCTCATGAGGAGGCAGGACAGACAGATCGTGGCTGAGACTCCAGCATATCTGCCTTCCCATGATTGCTGGGCCGGGCACACGGACCCACGTTTGCCCTCTGCAGCTCAGTCCCTTCCTGGGGCTCCATCCCCACTCCAGGAGCCCACACTCCTCTGCTCCACTCCGTGCCCTCTGCCCACTCTGCAGGGACTTCGGCACCGAGTTCCTGACTTGTGACTGCCGCCTGCGCTGGCTGCCGTCCTGGGCCCGGAACCACTCCCTGCAGCTGTCTGAGCGCACGCTCTGTGCCTACCCCAGTGCCCTACACGCCCAGGCCCTGGGTGGCCTCCAGGAGGCCCAGCTGCGCTGCGGTGAGCACATCCTCACCCTGCACCCCTCAGACTCCCTCCTCAGCATGAAGTGTTCCTGGGCGGTGGGCAGGTTCTCCTGGGAATCCTCTCCCTCCCATCCCACTGGGGGCCGCCTTTCATCAGCTTTTCTAAACTTCCCTCGGGCCTGCTGCTCTATGTTTTCATCTGGGGTGACGTGTGCGTGGAAAGGAGAACTTTTACTCGTTTGTTCTGAACCCTCCTGCCCCTCCCCTGTGCTCCTGTCCTTGGAGGCCTCCTCCTGCCCCTCCCTCTCCCCAAGGGCTCAGACAGAGGAGTCCGGGCCCCGCCCCTCCTGGACTCTCCCACCCCGTGTGCTCAGGCCCCACTGCGCTCTCCTCCCACAGAGGGGGCCCTGGAGCTACACACGCACTACCTCATCCCATCCCGACGCCAAGTGGTGTTCCAGGGTGACCGCCTGCCCTTCCAGTGCTCCGCCAGCTACCTGGGCAACGACACCCGCATCCGCTGGTACCACAACCGGGCCCCCGTGGACAGCGATGAGCAGGCGGGCATCCTCCTGGCCGAGAGCCTCATCCACGACTGCACCATCATCACCAGGTACAGGCCCCGCTGGCCCTGCCCAGCCACAGCACGCATGTCCCACCCGCCAGAGAGCCGGGCCCACAACGTCCCTGGGGGTGTGCCGCCTGTGTCAGAGTGCGTGTGTGTGCGTGTGCGTGGAAGGCCTGGGCTTAGTCAGTGGTCCAGATAAGGGATAGAAATTAATTGCCCTATAGAGAAGATGATTATATCTGACATTTCTTTAAAAAAAAAAAAAACACATATTTTATTGATTTTCCACAGAGAGAAGGGAGAGGGACAGAGAGCTAGAAACATCGATGAGAGAGAGACATTGATCAGCTGCCTCCTGCACACCCCCCACTGGAGATGTGACTGCAACCAAGGTACATGCCCTTGACCGGAATCAAACCTGGGACCTTTCAGTCCGCAGGCCGATGCTCTATCCACTGAGCCAAACCCGTTCCGGCTATATCTGACATTTCTTCAGAGCTTTCTCGGAGTATGCTATAAGGGCTCTCGCCTGTGTTATCAGACTCAATCTCTCCATCGACTTGTAGGACAGCTATGAACCCCACGATAAAGATGGGGAAAGTGAAGCTCAGAAAAGCATTGTCACAAGGCCAATCAGAATGAAAGGAGTGTGTCCTTGTTTCCCTCACTCAGTTGAAGGATAAACAACTTGAAGCTCATCCTACACACTCTGGAGCAGGGCGCCTGTGGGTGACCAGGCGAGGGGCATTTAGGGGGGCGGTGTGGCCCGTGAGCACCTCACCAGGCCAGCCCTGCCCCCCTGCTTACAGTGAACTGACCCTGTCTCACATCGGTGTGGGCGCCTCAGGCGAATGGGAGTGCTCCGTGTCCACGGTCCAGGGCAACGCCAGCAAGAAGGTGGAGATTGTGGTGCTGGAGATCTCTGCCTCCTACTGCCCAGCCGAGCGTGTCGCCAACAACCGAGGGGACTTCAGGTTCGGTGTGCTCAGCTGCCCCAGAGACGCAACAGCTCCCGACCCAGCCCCCCACCCCTCCCCCAACTCCTGCATCTGAGACCCAGGTGACCAGGGTCTCCCATCCACTCTAAGTTGGAGAAAACACTCCCTTTAGTCGTCCAGCTCCAAGTCCTGCTGTTGTACTCAGAGGCCTCATCTTTTGACTATAACCATCTGAAATGGGTGGTGCAGAACAGAACGGTTTTTATTTGCTTCTTTACATTAAGAGTTTACAAAGCTCGCCCACCTGAAAATCACATTGAATATCCCAATGGGTCTCTCCGTTAGGAAGGAGGTGTGATTCTCCCCATTGTACAGCTGAGAATACTGAGGCCCAGAAAGGGTCAGTGGCTTGAACTTGGGACTTAAGTCCAGAGCTGAGAATACTGAGGCCCAGAAAGGGTCAGTGGCTTGAACTTGGGACTTAAGTCCAGCCTTCGTAGCACCCACCCCAGCACCAGCAGTACAAACACAGTTAGAAAGTGGAGTGTGGGAACCCCTGGAAGGCCAGCCCCAAATCACTCTTCTGGATCCTTTCCTCAACGGGTCTGGCATGACAGTTCTAAGGAGAGGGGAGGGGCCCTTGCCTTGGGGGGCCTGGGTCATTGGCAATTCCTGCCTCTGCCCCCAGGTGGCCTCGAACTCTGGCTGGCATCACAGCCTACCAATCGTGCCTGCAGTACCCCTTCACCTCGGTGCCTCTGAGCGGGGGCACTCCGGGTACCCAGGCCTCCCGCCTGTGTGACCGAGCTGGCCGCTGGGAGCCCGGGGACTACTCCCACTGTCTGTACACCAACGACATTACCCGGGTGCTCTACACCTTCGTGCTGGTGAGGCCGGGACAGCGGGTGGTGGGCACCCCATCAGCTCTGGTTTCAGGGACTGGGCGGGGAGAGGCCTCACAACTGCTCCCTCGGTGTGCACCGTGAGGGCTTCTTGCTCTTCTCCAAGCTCCCCTTCTTCCAGGGGATTCAGACCCCCAAGACCACACTCAGAAAGTACAAGCCACCCCAGCGTTTTCATCCCCCCCCACAGCAAGGACAGCCTTAAGGGGGACAGAAAGGACAGCATGAGTCAGCCACTGTGCTTCAGCCAGTGGCCTAGAAGTGGGTTGGTTGCCTGCTATCTTGATGAGACCCAGCCGGTAGGCCAGACCCTCTCCCCAGGCACTGCCCTAAGCATTAGCACAGAGGAGGGGCCCCCATGGGGCAATTCTGGAAAAGAAGGAGAAAGATTGGACATCCACTGTCTTTCCCCAACACTCCTAGATGCCCATCAATGCCTCCAACGCGCTGACCCTGGCCCACCAGCTGCGAGTGTACACGGCCGAGGCTGCCAGCTTCTCGGACATGATGGATGTAGTCTATGTGGCTCAGATGATCCAGAAATTTTTGGGTTATGTGGACCAGATCAAAGAGGTGAGATTCAACCAGGCCTCTGGGGCCCCTAGAAACTTCCTGCTCCCCGTATGAGGCTCAAGCCTCTTACTCCCAGCCCCTGGGTACCAAACTCCACCCATGTCTCAGTGACTCCCCCTCTCTCCCCCCAGCTGGTGGAGGTCATGGTGGACATGGCCAGCAACCTGATGCTGGTAGATGAGCACCTGCTATGGCTGGCCCAGCGAGAGGACAAGGCCTGCAGCGGCATCGTGGGTGCCCTGGAGCGCATTGGGGGGGCCATCTTGAGCCCCCACGCCCAGCACATCTCTGTGGTAATGTGGGTCAGCCAGGAGGGGGCTCCCGGAGGCCTGACACTGGGAGGGAACTTAGAGTCGTCCAGAAGGGAAAGGCTTCTCAGGCAGCAAGCCCTCCAACTGTGCACCTGCCGTGAGCATTGAACTTGACTAGAGTTCCAGTCGTGTAGCCTCAGATCCTGAGTAGTCAGGGGCAGTGAAAGAGAGGGAGGCCAGTGAAGTTATGCTTGATGTCATGGTGGGGAACCAAGTGGCCGAGGGATAGAACTGGGATGGAGTGCAGAGTAATGGAGACTTCTGTCCCCTGAGGCCAGGGTGACATTTCTGATGGTGGGTCATGAGCCAATTAGCAACCACGGCAGGGCACCTACTACTTGAGAGATATGGGTGCTGGAGGTCAAACAGGCGCTCTGCGGCTGAGTTAAGAGGCAGAACAAGCCCGAGTTAAGAGGGGAGCAAGATACAAGGCGGGGTGTGAATGAGCGGGAGGAAGAAGTCACCATGCCAGGGACTGGGGAAGATCCATGGCGATGTAAGCCTGGCCACGCCTGGAGAAGACAGTGAGGAGCCCAGGTAGAGGGCCAGGGCCTGGGCAGACAGGGACTGTGCAGCCTCAGGCAGAGAAGGCCAAACCCTCTCTCAGAGGGTTAAGTGACCAGTTCCCTGTCCCTAGAACTCAAGGAACGTGGCATTGGAGGCCTACCTCATCAAGCCGCACAGCTACGTGGGCCTGACATGCACAGCCTTCCAGAGGAGGGAGGCCGCTGTGCCCGGCCCCCGGCCCGCAGGCCTCGGCCAGAACCCCTCTCCCGAGCTGGAGCCCCTGGCTGACCAGCAGCTCCGCTTCCGCTGTACCACCGGGAGGCCCAACATCTCTCTGTCATCCTTCCACATCAAGGTGGGCACTGGGGCAGGGAGGATACTCAAAGGGGAGGTGCCCAGATGCGGGTGCCTGGTGAGGGTAGAAGATCTGAGAGGAGTCAGCACCCAGAAAAGGGGGGAGGGGAGGCAGAAAGAGGGGCTGGAAGACATCAGAGGCCCCGGGGATCTTGTGTCTCTGAGGAATTCCTGTGTCCCCCCCAGAACAGCGTTGCCCTGGCCTCCATCCAGCTGCCGCCCAGTCTCTTCTCATCCCTTCCGGCCTCCCTGGCGCCCCCAGTCTCCCCAGACTGCACCCTGCAACTGCTCGTCTTCCGCAACGGCCGCCTCTTCCGCAGCCACGGCAACACCTCCCGCCCTGGAGCTGTGGGCCCCGGCAAGAGGCGGGGCGTGGCCACCCCTGTCATCTTTGCAGGAACAAGTAAGGGGGATGATGAACTCTGGGTACCAGGTACCGAATGAGATCCCTCCTAAATGCCTGTCCTGGGCCCCTTCATCCTGCTCTTCCTCGCCTACCAGCGCCCCCTGACATCCTGATGGAGGTGGCAGAGAATGGTGGCCCCTCACCATTTCCAAGGAGGATGGGGGACACAGACAGCCCATAAAGAAACCTTTCCTGGTGGAAAAAAGGTTCAAGAAGACACTGGATTTTATGTCCCAGATGTGCCAGATTTCACCCAGACCTCTCTGCGTCCCACCTTCCTAATCTGGCGCCAACTCTCCCAATCAGGGTGGCCCTGCTCAGTCTCCTCTTTGCCAGGGCTTTTGCTCCCTCAGCATGACCTCCTGACCCCGGCCCTGGACTCCTCTCTTTTATTTTTTTTTAAATATGTCTTATTGATTTTTTTACAGAGAAGAAGGGGAGAGAGAGAGAGAGCTAGAAACATCGATGAGAGAGAAACATCAATCAGCTCCTCCTGCACGCCCCCTACTGGGGATGTGCCCGCAACCAAGGTACATGCCCTTGACTGGAATCGGACCTGGGACCCTTGAGTCCGCAGGCCGATGCTCCATCACTGAGCCAAACCAGTCAGGTGGACTCCTCTCTTTTAGAGTATGTCACCCCCGCACTTTTGGCACTTAGAGTGGGCCACGTCCCAGTGCTTTTATTTATTTATTTATTTTTATTGTTTTTTTTATTGATTTTAGAGGAAGGAACACACACACACACACACACACACACACACACACACACATCTTGACTGGGTGCCTTCTGCAGGTGCCCCAGCTGGGATGGAACTTGAAATCTGGGTGCGTGACCTGGCTGCAAATCGAACCCCCACCTTTTGGTGTACAGGACAACACCCAACCAACTGAACCACCTGGCCCGGGCCCCATGCTTTCATTTTGACTCATCCTGGTGTCTCCCCAGTGAGACTGAGGACCTGGAAGCAGGCCCACATCTAACTGTATCCACCAAGCCCAGCGCACTCCCAGCCTCAGGGTGTTCTGTGCCAAGCTGCTGCTTGGTTCCACCCAGTCAGCCCCACCCCCACCCTCACCCCTACTCCCACCCCCACCCCCGTGGTCTTGTGTGTGCCTGTGTGGACTTCCTTCCCCCTGTAGGTGGCTGTGGCGTGGGAAACCTGACGGAGCCAGTGGCCATTTCCTTGCGGCACTGGGCTGAGGGGGCTGAACCTGTGGCCGCGTGGTGGAGCCAGGAAGGGCCCGGCGGCGCTGGGGGCTGGAGCTCTGAAGGCTGCCAGCTCCGCTCCAGCCAGCCCAACGTCAGCTCCCTGCACTGCCAGCACCTGGGCAACGTGGCCGTGCTCATGGTGAGTAAAGTAGGACCAGGGGGTGAGGGCCAGGGAACAGGGAGGTGTGTGAGGTGGAGGTGGGGCTCTGTGATCACCTAAGGCCACAGAGAAATGAAGGACAGCAGCCTTGTCAGGCCTCAAAACTGTTAGGACTCAGGGGAATGTCCCTCTGGTCTCCCAGCCCCCCCCCCCCGCCACCCCAATTTTCATCTTCAGGAGACAAGGAGTCCTGCTTCCACTCCCCGAATGAGAGTGGGGGGTCTGGCACTACCCAGGCTGGTCTTCTGAGACCCAGCTTGCACTCCCCGAGATCCAGATTATGAAAGTGGGTGGCGGGGGGGAATCTGGGAACATTTCTCATTTCTTTTTTAAATATATTTTATTGATTTTTCACAGAGAGGAAGCGAGAGGGATAGAGAGTTAGAAACATTGATGAGAGAGAGACATCGATCAGCTGCCTCCTACACGTCCCCCACTGGGGATGTGTCTACAACCAAGGTACATGCCCTTGACCAGAATCGAACCTGGGACCCTTCAGTCCGCGGGCTGACGCTCTATCTACTGAGCCAAACCGGTTTTGGACATTTCTCCTTTCTGATCACCCTCTTCCCTCACCCCCATTCGTTCTCCCTTCCTCACCACATTTCACATCCTGAGCGGGCATGCAGCTGTATTATAGACAGACTTTCCCCTCTCTCCTCATCTCCGGTTTCCAGGCTGGGGACCTGGAAAGTTCCTAGAAAGGCAGGAAGTAGGCTATTAATGCTACATAGGCCCACTTTCTAAGAGTGGATATCGTGGTACCCACACCTTTGTCTACGCAGATGGACTAAGCTGAGGATCAAACCAGGCTTGGGAAGTGGAAAACTGGCCTGGGCCTGGTCAGGACTCCACGAGACAGCCCTTAGCCCTGGCTTCCTCGTACACACATCCTCTTTCCTACTCTTTCCAGGAGCTGAGTGCCTTTCCCAGGGAGGTGGGGGCCTCGGGGTCGGGGCTGCATCCAGTCGTGTACCCCTGCACAGCCCTGCTGCTACTCTGCCTCTTCTCCACCATCATCACCTACATCCTCAACCACAGGTGGAGCTGTTGCAGGAAAGGAGGGTGTGGTGGGAAGGTGTGGGGGTGGGGGGCGTTTCACTAAGTACTGGCAAGTGTTCCTTTCCCAGGTAGGTCCACGTGACTTTTCTAGGCTCTTGCCTAGCATTGTATTTGAAGGTTCTGGGGTTGGAAAAACACATTTTGTGGGTTAAGACCCACCTTCCCTGGAGCCTCTATCACATCCACACATGTGCATGCACACAGATATCTGCCACCCCTCTGTGGCCTTCCCCATGGCCTTGAGACCCCCCGGGGCTGACCGTGGGCTGGGTGGCCCATTAATTACTGTTTCTGGGGCAGCTCCATCCATGTGTCCCGGAAGGGCTGGCACATGCTGCTGAACCTGTGTTTCCACATGGCCATGACCTCCGCCGTCTTTGCAGGAGGCATCACCCTCACCAACTACCAGCTGGTCTGCCAGGCGGTAAGAGGAGAAGGGGCGGCGGTGGGGGCTGGGGAGCTCCAAGATCAGTCCCGGCAGCCTCGGCAGCAGGGAGGAACAGGGGAAGAAAAGGGGGACACATACTAAGAGGCCCCAGCTCCCTTGTTTTCTCTGTGTCCAGTCTTACTTGTCGGGGGAGAGGAGCATGAGCGTAGAAGGTAAGAGGTAAGAAGCAGGAACACTAGGAGGTGGGACCTCAAAGTGGAAGAGTGGGAACCTGCAGTGGAGGCGAGGCCAGGGACGAAGCAGATAGCAATAACCACGTCATGGAATCACCGGAGTGGGGGGAATCCTGGAGGGAAGTAGAGAGGGAAATAGCAGAGATAGACCTGGGGTGGGGGGGAGGTCTGGGTGACGTTGGGGGCTGGGAACGTGGGAGGAGTGGGAGCACACTGTGGGGCTGAGGCTCTGGCCTGGCCCCGGTGGAAGCAGCCCGGGCCCTGGAGGTGGTAGCAGTCCCAGCCTCAGCACGTTGATCCCGCAGGTGGGCATCACTCTGCACTACTCCTCACTGTCCACCCTGCTCTGGATGGGTGTGAAGGCCCGCGTCCTCCACAAGGAGCTCACCTGGAGGGCACCCCCTCCTCAGGAAGGGGACTCTGCCCCACCTGCTCCCCACCCCATGCTCCGGTACATGCTTCCAGATATCAGCTTTGCAGTGGGGAAGGGCTCAGAGGGGAGTGGGGTGGGGGGGGCTAGGACACCAAATTAACTCTCCCCGGGTGGATGCAGGGTGGGTCCGAGGTCCTGGGAGACCACTGTCCAACGACAGAAGAGGCAAGACTCTAGGTCAGCAGTTCTCAACCTGTGGGTCGCGACCCTTTTGGGCGTCCATTGACCCCATCAGAAAACACAGATATTTACATTACAATTCACAACAGTAGCAAAATTACTGTTAGGAAGTAGCAAAGAAAATAACTTTATGGTTGGGGGTCACCACAACATGAGGAACTGTATTAAAGGGTAGCGGCATTAGAAAGGTTGAGAACCACTGCTCTAGGTGGTGCCCGGTTGCTGAAGGTCATGTAGTGGGCACTGAGCAGGGAACCTGGAAACCCTCAAATTCTGCACCTAGAGTCAGAGAGAGGTCTGACCTCTGTCCCTTAGAATAGTCTTCGCCAAGTCCCCTGCACTTCTACCAAGCCCGCCTTGTAAGCGCCTTGCATCCATGGCCAGAAATTCTGACAGGATTTAAAAGGGACCGAAGATGAGACGGAGACCCTGAGACAAGGGTTCTGAGCACCTGCTTCCTCTCCCTTCTTCCTCATCTCTCTGACTCCCCCAAACCCATTCCTTTGCAGGTTCTATTTGATCGCTGGAGGGATCCCTCTCATCATATGTGGCATCACAGCTGCTGTCAACATCCACAACTACCGGGACCACAGCCCCTAGTGAGCACACTGCCTGCCTGCCTGCCCCAAACCTACCCGCCCCAGCACCAGCGGCCTTCTACTCCTCGGCAGGGGCACCTGCCGGCCCACCCAGCCAGGGACCCCACCCAAGCCCGTGCATGCTGACTAAGCCAGCCTCTGCCTGTCAACTCACTGCATCCTCTGCCCCCCACCACCCGGCCTCTGGACCCCGCCTCCGACGCGCTCCCCTCCTCACCCCCTGCCTGTGTCTCCCCCCCTCAGCTGCTGGCTGGTGTGGCGTCCGAGCTTAGGAGCCTTCTACATCCCGGTGGCTTTGATTCTGCTCATCACCTGGATCTATTTCCTGTGCGCAGGGCTGCATCTGAGGGGTCCTCTGGCACAGAGCCCCAAGGGGGTCACGAGCAGAGTCTCCCTGGACCCAGGGGAGGAGCTGAGGGGTTCCACCAGGCTCAGGAGCAGCGGCCCCCTCCTGAGTGACTCGGGGTCCCTTCTGGCCACGGGGAGCGCCGCCGGGGTGGGGACGCCGGGACCCCCAGAGGATGGTGACGGCCTCTATTCCCCGGGCGTGCAGCTGGGCGCGCTGGTGACCACGCATTTCCTGTACCTGGCCATGTGGGCCTGCGGGGCCCTGGCCGTGTCCCAGCGCTGGCTGCCCCGCGTGGTGTGCAGCTGCCTGTACGGCGTGGCGGCCTCGGCCCTGGGCCTCTTCGTCTTCGCCCACCACTGTGCCCGGCGCAGGGACGTCAGGGCCTCCTGGCGCGCCTGCTGCCCCCCGGCCTCGGCCTCGGCTTCGCGCGCCTCGCCCCCAGCCGTGTCCGCGGCCCCCGAGGACGGCTCCCCCGTGTTCGGCGAGGGGCCCCCTTCCCTGAAGTCGTCCCCGAGCGGCAGCAGCAGCGGCCACGCGGCGCCGCCGCCGCCCCCGGGCCCCTGCAAGCTCACCAACCTGCAGCTGGCCCAGAGCCAGGCCGGCGAGGCGGCGGGGGCGGCGGCGGCGCGCGGGGAAGGGGAGCCGGAGCCCGCGGGCTCCCGCGGCAGCCTGGCCTCCCGCCACCCCAACAACCTGCCCCACGGCCGCCGGGCGCACAAGAGCCGGGCCAAGGGGCACCGGGCCGGGGAGGCGGGCGCCAAGAGCCGGCTCAAGGCGCTGCGCGGGGGCGCGGCGGGCGCGGCGGCCGAGCTGCTGTCCAGCGAGAGCGGCAGCCTGCAGCACAGCCCGTCCGACAGCTTCCCGGGCAGCCGCCGCCACAGCCCGGGCGCCGGCGCCGCGCCCGAGGGCGAGCCCGCGCTCACGCCGTCCGAGGGCAGCGACACGAGCGCCGCCGCCGCCGCCGCCGCGCCGCCCCCGGAGGCGGGCCGGGCGGGCCAGCGCCGCAGCGCCAGCCGCGACAACCTCAAGGGCGCGCTGGACCAGGAGAGCCAGCGCCGCTCCTACCCGCTCAACACGGCCAGCCTCAACGGCGCCCCCAAGGGCGGCAGGTGCGAGGACCTCGGCCTGGCGGGCGCCGAGGCGGCGGCGGCGGGCGGCGGCGGCGGCATGAAGACCGGCCTCTGGAAGAGCGAGACCACCGTCTAGGGGCGCGCGGTGGGCGGGCACTTTTAAGGCCGGCGGGCCGCTCGGACGTGTGTTCCTGGCTTCCGGGGGCCCCTCGGGACGGCTATGGGTACCCCAATAGGGGAGGTGCCGGGCTCACTGGCCTCAGTCCCGAGGCTGGGGGGGGGGGGGGAAAGGACAGCGGAGGCCCCGCGCTGCTAAGAGAGAGGGCCGTCCTCCGCGGGCAGCGACAGACAATCCCCGGGCCACGGGCGGGAGACGTCTCTGCCCCCCGCCCAGGCTCGTTCGTGCCGTCCAGCGGCGGGAAGGGCCTGTCCGTCTGTGGGTTGATGCGTGCTGGACGGGCCGGCAAGCCCGGGCGGGCTCTTCCCACGGTGCCCGCCTCTTGCCCACCCGCCTCTCCGGTGGGTGGGGCCAGCCCTTCCTGGAAAACCCAGATGGGGTTTGGCCTCGGTGCCCAGCTTCTAGGGCCTCTCCCCACCCAGTGTTGGGCTAACTGGGGAGCCAGCCTAGTAGATATGCCAGGGGGACCAGGCCCCATCGGAGGTGCCAAGGTGCTACTTTTCAGACTCTGCCAAGAGGAGAAGGTGGGGCAGAGTGGAAGTCAGCTTGGGAGGTCGAGGAGGAGGGCAGGGGCACCATGCCCACGAGTGTACACACACCACGAAGCAGGGCTCCGGGTGGCACTTGAAGACAAAGCTGACCCCGCCGGGGGGATACTCTGAGGGAAGGAGAGAGAGTGCTTAGCTTTGGGGCTGAAGGTAGCCATGCCTTCAACCTAGTCCTACAAACAATGCCCGGAAGAGGGGCTCCACCACTGGGCTGCAAGTGGTGTAGAAGATGTACTTGCCAGTCAATCACAAGATGGGGTCTCAGCCTCCCAACCCTGGGGGCGGAGGAAGATACCGCCCTGCCTCCTTGAGGCCACATGAAGGAACCGTTCCATCATTTGATCTCTCGCCCCCTTTAAGGGAGAAACTTCCAAAACATCAGAAACATCTTCCTGCCACACAGAAGCCCAGGCCAAATCCTTCCGGGCAGTGGGCAGGGTCCCTCCAGCTCCCTGGGGCCTTCACCCCACTTTTAAACACCAGCACTCCTATTCCCCTGCCCCCTAACCTAAAAAGCAACCACCAGCCTTTTACTACAGGACCCAGTGAAAGTGGAGGGAACCGGAGGCCTTGCGAAGAGCATCGTGAAAATGAGGCCTGGTCCAGGTCTCCTCCTAGTCCCCATGTCACCCCCGCCTGATTGATCACCAGGGTGAAAGACACAGGGAGGAAAGGAAACCCACATTCCTTGGGATGGATCCTGTTATTTATGCTTGCTGCACAGACAATATTAGACAGGAAAAAAAAGCTTTGTATTATTCTTCCACATATGCTGGCTGCTGTTTACATACCCTGCCAATGCCTTAGCACTGGAGAGCTTTTTGCAATACGCTGGGGAAAGGGGAGGGAGGGGATAAAAAGTGCCAAAGAAAACATGTTTTTAAAAGCTCGGGTTTTATACAATAGAATGTTTTCTAGCAGATGCCTCTTGTTTTAATATATTAAAAATTTGCAAAGCCCTTTGAGCTATAACCTCAGTCCACCCACGGTCCTTTTGTTATGAGGTAGAACTCATGAACCATACACATTAACCCACCAATACCTAGGATACAGGGCCTAAGAGTTGCCCAGTTCCTGCCCTCTGAGGACTGGTACCACTGGAAATGCCAACAGGTATTGAGAGAAGACTGGTGAATTTCTGCTTGTGAGGTGAAGGGCAGGAGAATGCAGAAGGGAGCTAACATGTGTTGAGCAACCCCCATCAGCCTTTATTCTGAGTGCTTCACAAGTGTTCTTTTACCTTCTCCACACCTTGTTATGTGCATTTATAGTTGCAAAACTCGCCCCCAGTATCCAGCTAGGAAGTAACCAAGCTGCAAACCCAAAACTATTTGACACTCATAGCCTTTGCTTTCTACTGCATTTCTCAGGAGAGAAAATAACACAGCTACTTAAAATGAAAAAAAAAAATTAGCTTCTATCTACAGCTCTGTTGTCTCCTAATATTCCTTCAGCTCTACACCAGTAGGGAGGCCCCATGAGCCCTTTTAGTTTATCCAGTTCAGACCAGAGCAGAAGGGATCCCAGCATCTCAGAGGAAAGCCATCCCGCAGAATGTGAGCATATGCAATCTGCTCTCTGGCACTAAAGGGTGGGACCCTCTCCAACCCTACAGTCTTCATTTCTGCTCCAGGACCTGGGCTCTAATTAACTGCAGAGACAATACCTAAGGACTTGTACACATTTATTTCTCTGGTTATGTCAGGCCTATTATCAAGCTGCTGTCTGAATGAAGTGACCGCTGCTCCATCAAACCCAGAGTGCCTCATGGAGGGTTAGGACTACTTGTGGCAGCTCGCTTCGCAGCTTGGGCTCTCTGAAAGTCCCTCACTTCCTGAGGGGTACGCAAATACTGCTCTATTTCACTATCAGAAATGGCCTCATCCCCGGTGACCGTGGAGGCAGGGGGGGTGGGGCAGACCCGCTTTGGGGGCTTCAACATGCAGGGTGGGAGGAGAAGGGCGGGACTAGCTGGCCGCTTCCCCTCAGGTAAATCAGAGGAGCTAGTCCCCACTTCCTCTTGTCCCTGTCCCAGCCCCTGCGGCTCCTTCTCCGGGGCCTCCACCTCTAATGTCCCTTCTCGAAAGGCTTTGCGGATCAAAGTGTGGCGGTGCTGCAGCAAGTCACCGATGTGCTTCACCACCGACCGTTTGTCAAGTTTCAGAACCTGCAGCCAGGCCAGCTGCTCAGCCAGCCGCAGCAGCACAGCCAGCAGCTCCTGCAGCCGGGAGGAAGCGGGGTAGGGCAGGTCCACGTTGGCCAATTTACAAAATCGGGCCAGGGAGCACGTCAGACGAGCCGAGGGCTGCAGCGACTGCCAGGCCAGGAAAGCAGCAGCAGTGATGACAGGCAAGGGATGCCGCCCGGTCACCAGCCACGTCTCATCCGCCAGCTCCACCAACTGCAGTGTGCGAGACAGCATCTTCTCTTTGTCTTCCGTGTATTTGGCTGGCACCGATGGGGAGGCTTGGAAAAGTTTGAAGCTGAAATAACCAAAATGAGGGTCGTGTCTCAATGCCTCTGGGGAAGAGCAGTCTGCTCAGGATGGGCAAGCTGTTCTAGCTTCTTGGGAACACTCAAGCTTGCTGGCAGCAAGTTTCATACAGGTACTGAGAGAAGACCGGTGAGTTTTCTGCTTGAGAGGTGAAGGGCAGGAGAATGCAGAAAGGAGCTAACATGTGTTGGGCAACCCCCGCCAGCCTTTATTCTGAGTGTTTTACAAGTGTTCTTTTACCTTCTCTACCCCTTGATATGTGCATTTATAGTTGCAAAACTCGCCCCCAGTATCCAGCTAGGAAATAACCAAGCTGCAAACCCAAAACTATTTGACACCGATAGCCTTTGCTTTCTACTGTATTTCTCAGGAGAGAAAATAACACAGCTACTTAAAAAAAAAAAAATTAGCTTCTATCTACAGCTCTGTTGTCTCCTAATAAATATTCCTGCAGCTCCATTCCCAGTGGATCCTCGCAGGCCACACATGTGAGTGGTGCAACTCAGGAGCCCTGTGCCAAGGCAAATACCTACTTTTCTACATCAGTAGGTTGCTGTGCGGGCAAAAAGATTTGAAATTATAGCATATTCTAGAAATATAAAATGGGATTAGCACTAGGCACAGGAGAGGGAGAACAGATTTTCCTCCCACATCTTTTTAGATGGGCTTTGGTCAAAAAGAGACTGCCAAAGGTTAAAGGATTCAGGTCTAAGGGCCCATCCCATCCCATCCTCACAACTCCCACTAGGCAGGTACCTGCTACAGTAGGTCTTCACCAGGTCTGCCAAGCACAGAGATGGCACATCCAGCCCCAGGAGCTTCACTATCTGCATGTAGGTGCCAGAAAACATATCCAAATCTGCATACAACAGGGTGCAGATGGTCCCCATGGTCAGGGGCCAGTTATGCTGCCTACAGGTGATTAAGACACAGCACCCAACCAACACCTCCTTCTTTTGCAGCCTGGCAGCACGAATGCCAGGGTGCTGGTATGCCTTTTGGTAGTAGGCAACTGCCGTGTCCTCAAATGTTGATGGCAACTGCAGAACTCGACAGAGATCTCTCACTCGGCGGAGACCTAGGAAAACCCACAACAAGAGTTAGACAGGTCAAAGGAGCTACTGTGTAACTCCTAGCAAATTCTGCTAAACTTGCCTCTGATACAAGATGCACTACTAGCCCTGGATCAGGTCACTCAGTTGGTTGGAGAATCATCCCGTAAACCAGAAGGTCACGAGTTCGATTCCCAACCAAGGCACATGCAGAGGCAACCAACCAATCTCTCTCTCTCTCTCTCTCTCTCTCTCTCTTCCTCCCCCCCCCCCATATATATATCTTTTTACAATGACAGGAGTGACATCTGGTGAAGCTTCCGAAGGCACAAAGAAATTTGTGGAAAGAAGTCACATTTTACCCCGCCAATTTTTGGAAGCTGGTTTGATTCAGGACCAAGCCAAAGTTTGATCTGGACTCCTTGCGTCTACCTCAAACATATCCCTGAGCAAATCCCAAACTTACACTGATTTGCTACCTCTCCTAGATCCACCCCCATCCTTTCTTTTTTTTAAAAAATATATTTTATTGATTTTTTTATAGAGCGGAAGGGAGAGGGATAGAGAGTCAGAAACATCGATCAGCTGCTTCCTGTACGCCCCCCAATGGGGATATGCCCAAAACCAAGATACATGCCCTTGACCGAAATCGAACCTGGGACCCTTCAGTCCGCAGGCCGACGTTCTATCCACTGAGCCAAACCGGTTTCAGCCCATCCTTTATTTCTAATCACCATTTTCTTCTACTCTGCCTTACATGATAAAGTTGAAATCAGGAAAAGCAAGCAAGTGGGCTGGACCATCAGGAGGATTTTCTTGAAAGCCACTGAGTCATGAAAGGTTTGTTCTCACCTCGTTGCTGACTGCGACTAACTTGCTCATTTTCCCCTGTGCTTCGGGAATAAGCTACTTCTGTAAAAAAACAAAACAAAGCAGGGTTAGCCTTTATTCACCAGACCCCTGCCCTCGTACCACACAAAGCCAGGGAGCAGAATTCCAATCATTAGGCATCTGCCCCCTGTCTCGCAGAAGGTGCCCATCTATGCATATTAAAGGTCCATCTGATTTTCTCTGTCCACAGCCACTGTCACATGCAGAGATCGGGACTACACTGAAGCAGTTCCAAGTTTTCAGAAATTTCAGTACAAGTTTGTAACCCTCCCATACATCCAATCCAGACCATCTTTCCTGGCTGCAGATTTTGAGGGCTGCCCTGCTCAGGCACTTGGAAAGCAAAGGAAGAAAAAGACGTTTTACTAGTTCGTACTAAAAACGACTTCGGGTGCTGTATGCGTAGAGCGTTGACCCACAATAGTCTCTTTTCCTCCCCCCAACCCCCACCCCACGACCAGACTGGGTCAACTGAGTAGAAGCTTGTTTCTCTTTGTTTCATTTATTGAACGTGTTCACCTGTCAGGCATTGCGCTAGGTGCTAGAAAAACACAGGCGAAAGGCAGGCAGTCCCTAACATGCCGCAGCTCACTCCCACACTTCAGGCCGCCGTCTCTCGTATTTAAATGCGCACGAGAAAAAGCGTGGACGGGGGATCAGAGGAATCGGGTCTCGGTCCTTCCGCTGCCCCAGGCTGCAGCCCCGGCCCGGCCAAAGGCGGCGCCGGTACCTCGGAGGTGGCCCTCGTCGCTGAAGGTGGTGGTAAGGACGCCCTCGGTGACCACACAGCCGCAGTCAGAGCACACCAGCTGGCTCTGCGAGTAATGCGCGTCTTCCACCAGCTCCGGGGAGCCGCAGGCGGGGCAGCGGCCTCCGCCCGGCATCTCACACTCTGCCCGGCGCCGCGGAAGCTTCCAACCGAAGGTCTGCAACTGCAACCGTGCGGAAGCGGGAACCGAGAGGGGAACTTCCTAAGGCGTGCACCTTCCTCTTCCGGTCAGCGCGGCGGCATTTGGGGTAATCCTCTTGGCTCTGCGACGGCACGCCTCTTCCGGTCCGGTCCGGTCCTTTGAGGAGTCGGGTGGAAATGTAAGCCAGGAAAAGAGGTTCCTGGTGTGGACTGTGTCGTTGGGCTCTCTCAGCCGTCAGTAGTTGGTTTGAGGCAAATCAGACGGTTGAATTAGGGTGAGCATTGTGCCTACATGAACATACATAACAAACTAGGAATTGTTGCTATCTTCAAATATCTCTCCTTTCTAAAGTGCCAGGGGAATCTTGGATTCTCCATTTCTCTCTCTCTCTCTCTCTCTCTCTCTCTCTCTCTCTCTCTCTCTCTCTCTCCTTTCTTAAATCCTCACCTGAGGATATTTTTCTATTGATTTTGAGAGAGAGTTGGAGAGGGAAAGAACGTGAGAAACATCAATGTGCGAGAAACACATGGATTGGTTGCCTCCTGCAGGGAGGGCCTGGGCCAGGGAGGAGCATGCAACCCAACCACAGTTTGTGCCCTTGACTGGAATTGAACCCGAGACCCTTCCATCTACAGGAGGACACTCTACCCAGTGAGCCAAACTGGCTAGAGTTCCAATTCTCTTTGGTAACAGCTGTTGATTCTGGCCACAGGACAATGTGCCTAAAAGGAAGAGCAGTGTAGTGAGAGAGTAGGAAATTATGCTCTATGTTCTAGAGTGGCTTTCCCAAGCAAGTTGTTCCATCTTTGCAGTCAGTCTGTCTCAACTGTAGAATGAGGAAGTAGAATTAAAATCCAGAGTGGCAAACTCAAATACTTTCAAAGGCTAGGCAAGGAATGTCTCGGAGTTGGAGTGAAAGAATATGGAGTCGTGCGGACTTTGACAAACTGGGGAGTTCAAGAAAATTCAGATGTTTTTAAAAGTTTGAGCTTTAAGCCCAGCCAGTGTTGCTCAGTGGTTGGAGGTCCTGCGCACCAAAGGGTCACTGATTCCATTCCCAGTCAGGGCAATCAGGACACATACCAGGTTATGGATTTGATTCCAGTCAGGGCACATGTAGGAGGCAACCAAGCAATGTTTTGGTGTGTTTTTTTTTTCTCTCTCTCTCCCTCTCTTTCCTCTCTCTCTGGAATCAATGAAGAGAAGGGGAAAGGAACATACCCTCAGGTAAGGGTTTGTGGATTTGTTTGTTTTTTAAGCTTGAGCTTTAAGATTCTTCAAGATTCTGGCTCCAAAATTCTTAGCTTGATATAGTATAGATCAGCAATTTCCAACCTGTTTTATATCATGGCACACAAAGTAATTACTAAAATTCTGCAACACATCCAAAATTAGATTGTAATTTTGACAATCTGACAAAAAAATTAATTAAATTTTGATTCATTCACTCTGGACAGCTATTGTATTGGCTGTTGCCATTTTTTATTGACAACCTAAAGGCAAAGAGGTCAGTGCCCCTGACTAAATAGTCAGGTATTGCTCACAACTGGCACACTGGGTGAAAAATTGCTGGTATAGTTCAAAGAATCTTGAACAAAATTTTCTTATGAGTGAATCTTAATTGCACTCTAAGAATAACTATTTTAAATGCTTAGAAGTTTGAGAACCAATTGTGTCTGAAAAATAAGAAAGTTGAATCAAATGACAAGTACAGCCAGGGCCTGTCCTAATGACTCCAAAAAAATAGGTGGGCGTCACCATAACAAGTGTGGAGAATTTCTTTTTCTCGGAAAATGCAGAGTTTCAGGGAGACCTCTGGCATGAGTACATTTTAGAAGCTGTTGTGGGCTCGATTTCAACCTTGCAGAATGAACTCAACCCTTCCCACTGAGAACAGAAATCACTGAATGGCTGCTTTTGCAGAATGAATTAAAAGGTAAGGGTGTCCTGTCAGCCAAGGGATATTCCCTTGAGGAATGAAATGCAGATTACTGCATCCTTCTTTAGAAGATCAGTAAATTATGATGCATCCTAAAGCTGAAATTTTTCAAAAGAAAAATGGTGTCTAAAGGTTTAAATCTACACAATGACATGTATCCAGTGAATCCTCATACATAAAGGGATCTCATCGGACAGAACTATAAATTCTTTTGAAAAAGTTATAATCAGTGGTCCGATATAGAAAGCTTCTTCTCTGCCCAATGAAACTGTGAGTTCCCTGGACTGCAATGCAGAGCAAGGGCATATATGACAAAAAAGACTGCATGTTGTCTATCATCCAAATATCAGCCTTGGGACTTCCAAATCCCCTCTCTCCTAGACTTCCCCACTAGTGTGATGTACGTAATGAGGATGTATTTCTGGTTGTCCAGCAGATAGATATTGAAACACGCTTGCATGCTCACGTGCACACACATCTTAGAATTTCTGAATCGGTTTTAGACAGTACAGTTGACATTCTGAGGAGGGAAACATGTCCCTAAAAATAACATAATTGGCAATGAGAGTAGCTCTTTATCATATAAGACCAGTGTAAGACTCCTCTCTTCCCTAATTTTGTGCAGATCTTGAACATAACTGCATTTTTTAGGAGTGGGGTTTTATTACCATCATGTACCTATGACAGAGTTTTAAAATTCTACTTTCCCCCACATGACACATAGTAGAGTGGAAGAGCTGTTTTATGATCCTCCATCCACACTGTAAAGGGTGGAGGGGTGATTCTCTTTTTAGTCACAGTTGTGTGATAGCTTAGAAGAGCCTGGGCCTCAGACATAACAGGCTGGGAGGTGGGTGGGACCAGGCCAGAAGATGGCGCACTCCACTAAGACGGCTAAGTCTGGGATTCTGCACTTTCCCCGAGAAGAAATCCATTTATTTAGGAAATGTATTTGCCTTCCTCTGGGAAATCAGGACAGATACATCAACTTGGTGCCCTTCCCACTGCTACAAATATGTCTAAGAGTTACCATCATTCAATGAGAGTAATTACGTTTAACGGAAGTTCCTCAAACCCTTCTCCATCTGTGAAACTGGAGTCATGTTTCCTATCACATGGTACCTGACACACAGGCTTTCAGAATGCTGAATGCCCAGAATGGGCTGGATTCGAGCAGAAAGCTACTGTGGAGAGGAGGCTGTTGGAAAGGCCAACCCAGCCAAGGTTCAGATGGGAAATATTGACCTAAGGCCAGAGAACTTTCTGGAGAGGAGACCAAAGAGGAAGGCACTGATGGTGGGGGACCCGGAGGAAGCTCTCCACCAGCCCTCCCTCGGTGAGAGGTGTGCATTCTTAGCTAGTTGTTTACCTGTCAGACCTCCCTTGGATTGCAAGTCTCTGAGGACATGATCTGGCTTTGTCATCCCTGTGCCCTCCTAAAGCGAGGGCTGGCACTCAGTTAAGAGCTGTTCAACTCCTGTCAGGAGCCACACACAGACTTCCTCAGAGGCAGGATCGTTCCAATCCAGAGCAAGTAACAGGGGGAGTTGGGCAGCCTCACCCCCGGGCTCCTCCCAGCTCAGTTGACTGAAATGTCACTCTACACCAGTTTCACTCTGAGCCCGGAGGACGCTCTCTTCTCTCTCCCACGAAGCCTGGCAGTGCTCCTTTCTGGCAGGGTTTCCTTTCCACCACCTCGGCTCTGCAGTAGACACTCACTCTTCTCCAGCACTCACAGGGGACAGCCACAGGACACAGCGTGGCCAGGATTTCCTAGATCCTGGTGCCAAATAACTTTCCTCACTCATTTCCACTTTTCCCTTCCACATTATTTGTTCTGTGACCCCAACACACTTCCCTCTCCTGGGATGAAGATTAATGTTTTCAATTTCTCAAACTCCTAAGAACACAGGTATCTGATAACGCTAAGGAGGTGGACACAGGCCCACATCGCTGCACAGTCCGAGACCACGGGCACCTGTCACCTTACCTGGAACTGCCCTCCTCAGTGTGTGGCCTCATCTTGAGGTATAGGGTCTCCATTACCCCTGCCTGCTCCAACCCTCCAGGATTCCGAGTGAATCCGAACATTATCTGCTTGGCTTCCAAGTGATCCTAGATGAGGTGTCAGGAAACTTTTTCAATAAAGGGCCAACTAGCAAATATTTAGGTTTGGCAGACATTAAAGTCTCTGTTGCAACGACTCTAGGCTGTTGTTGTGACATGGAAATGGTCACAGACGTAAACAAATGAGCATGACTGTATCCAATAAAACTGTGGACACTGAAATTTGAATTCCATGAAATTTTCATGTAGCTTCATTTTAATTTTTAAAAAATCACTTTAAAAAAAATACAAAAATAACAGTATTTAGCATTGTGTTGTTGACTGTGGTTATGACTCTGTGCATTAGATCTCTAATAATTATTTAAGTTGAAAAAAAAAAAGTAAAAGTCATTCTTGGCTTGATGGTTGCACAAAAACAGGAAATAGGACATATTTGCTGCCCCCCGCTCCACACCTCCAGGTCAGACACAAGCGTCCCAGTTCTTTCTGAACCACTCACTGTCTCACCCTTGGCAAACAAAGTTCTGATGCCTCTCTAGGACTCATCTGCATAATGCAGATCTTATCTTCCTTGATGAGAATTAGAGACAGCGGCGTCATTGCCTAGGGAACAGAAGGAACTCAGTACACGGGCCTTCTTCTTGCAGTTTCAGCCTGAAGTGAGCACTTGATATGCAAGGACAGAGCAGCTTTCTTTCCACTCGGAGAGAGCCTATCACTGCCAGCGAGGTGCCTATCCCCAGGGATCGGGATACACGTGTCCGTGTGAAACAGCTGGACGCAAAAAGGCTAAGTGAGGACATTCTCCCTCAGGAGACTGTGGCTTTGGAATATGCTGGCCCCACCGAGCTCAGGGAAGCCAGTTTTGAATGTGGAGTGACAGCTCCTGTCCTCCCAGCAGGGGCAAGACTGCTGATTGCAAACGATGTTAACTGATGAGAAGCCTCAGGCAGGGGACCCGTTTGCTTAGAGACTAGGTTCCAGGGCTAAGGGAGCCCAGGCTGCTGGCACCTTGGCTGGGATTAGAGTGGTAACCACACCTTGTAAGTGACACTTTTCCATGAGGGTGGGGGACAGGATGCCCCCTCTCCCCAGCAAAACCTCATTCTGGTTCACAAGTGGCTGTGATGATGACCCGGAGCAGGAAGTGATCCGGAAGTGACCTAGATTATCTTTGCAGTTGTCACAGCTCTTCTGTGGTGAGGGTGGTTAGCTGGGCCGATTCTCCCTCGGAATCACTATCGGTCCTTGTTGCAGATTCTCTAAAGGCATACAGAAATGAACAGTCTGTACTGCGTGTTCCCATCTTCATTTAAAAATGTATCTGTTTGTATGAGGGGAAAATGCTGGGACAACAAACCAAACTAACAGTGTTACCTCTTGGTAGGTAATTTAGGATTTTTCACTCCTCCCTCCAAACCCCCCAAGAATGAGCATGTATAGCATTACTTAGAGAAATGTACAGACCAAGTGGGTGGCTAGAGGGGTGGATGTGCTTAGTGAGCAGTGGGAACTCTCAGTAACTGGACCTTCCTTTGGCAGTCAAGGTTTAGCCTGAAGTGAGCTCTTGATATGCAAGGACAGAAGCAGCTTTCTCTCCCTCTGTGAGTCCAAGGTCCCTGCAGCAGGCCCAGAGGAGGGGTGTGTCACAGAGAAGGGATCAAAGATGTCCCATTCTCTGGAGTAGAAAGGGCATTGGGACCTCTGGGCACCAGGCAAGGTGGCAGCAGTAGGAATCCAGGTGAGAGATTCTCAGAGGGTGAGAAACACTCGTCACCCCCAAGGCAAGTTGGCCAGGAAGACAGAAGAAATTTTGATTGTACCCCTACTAAACCACAGACACAAATCTTTGAAAGGTAGTACCATTTTATTTAGTGTTGTAGGAAATATTAGGTTACTTCTTACAAACAAAATCACAAAAGTTCAAAATTCCCAACGTAACAAAGCAGGAAATAACTCTATAATCCAAAAACACTGTACGATCCTTCAAGAGTCAGAGGGAGGAAGAGGTCAGGTTTGTAGCTCACGTAATAGATACCGAGAAACTGCAGGGTTGAGGTTGGCATGGATACTAGGAGATTATGTTCTCCACCTAAGACAATTAATCTTTCAGCCTTGAGGGATTATTTATTTGCAGTTCTAAAAAATAAAAATAAAAAGTCAATTGGGAGAGAGACCCAGTGAGGAAAGATCCTGCATAATTTAACGTTAAATGGCCTCTGGCCTTCAATACAGTATGTGGCTGAGTGTCATGGACCTTTCTCCTTGATGCCCTTTTGAGCTCCCACTGTTAGCAAAGCTGGAACCACACATCTGTATCACACTGGTTCATGCACACGTGCACACACCCTTCTACTCAGGTCAGCAGCTGTTCCACATGGCAAAGGGCAGACTTTCTTGTTTCTCCAGCCTGCTACCCTGATGAGGTTCACACACAGGAATAAAAGAGAAGGGCAGGACACCTGTCAAAGTCCAAGGAATGAGATGATATGAAACAACCAAGCAAAGAACTGACATCTTACTCCTGGAGCTGACCTCCAGTTGAAATTCATTGCAAGGTGTTTGCTTTTAATCGGATGCTTCCCTAAGGTACGGACTGTTCTTTCCGGAGGCAGCTAGGCAAGGCCAAGAAGGCAGCTGGCCCTGCTTCTCCAGAGCACAGCCTCCTCCCAGGGCCTGTCAGGTAGGTTAGCATTCACAGCAGCTAGAGGCAGGTGCCATTCCTGTATAGATGGGCACAGGCCTTCAGACATGTGCCAGGTATAGGAGTCCAGCGCTCCAACTCCCCACTGCCCTGCTAATGGCTCAGAGCAGGCTAAAGCTTTTCTTAGATAAATTCTCCCTCAAAGTAGAGTCCTCAAGGACAGTCATTAACTAATGACCTTCAGGCATTCTACTTTTGAGAGGTGCAGGAATGCTATCAATTCAATTTTTTCCCTGCAGTGGCAGAAACCAGACACTCTTGAAGTAAATTGTCCTTCATTCTCCAGAGTTCCCAAGTGGCATATCAGAGCACAGGAATTCACTCCTCCACCCAGTGTCCCTCTCAAACACTGACCAAGATACATACTGAGGACCTAGCAGCAACCTCCAAAGCAACCCCTCCTGAACAGTGCAGGTCTGCACACCAGCCCTTCAGAGGAGAAACCATTCAGAGCTCACCTGCCCCCCAGGGCACTTGGGTTATCACAGTCAAAACACATTTATATCAAGTAAAAAACATGTCATAGAACAAATATATACATGTACATTATCAGAGTTCAAGTGAAGATACAGTTCTCTTTGTAGGTATGTTCATAAATGTCATAGCACTATAAAAATACAAGGCATCTGAGAAGTTTACAGTGGTCCCCAGTACTGCAGGAGAG
Organism: Lasiurus cinereus; assembly: GCA_011751065.1. NCBI lineage: Eukaryota > Metazoa > Chordata > Mammalia > Chiroptera > Vespertilionidae > Lasiurus > Lasiurus cinereus. The sequence continues at coordinate 1,113,241 of JAAGEH010000046.1, read as the reverse complement.
TATTAAATAAAATAGTTATAGGTAGTTAAAAAGTAATCAGATAAATCAAGTTACAGTATCATCCTTCAGATTAAAGTGCTCCAATAGAACTAAGGTCACAGCAGACATGATCCTGAAAAGAAATTCTCCTGCCAGCAATCTTGCCTCTTAACCTCAATATAACAAGAACATACAAAGAAGAGATTCCCAACTTAATACCGGCTAGTATTGCCACCCCTGCCCACCCCATTGGCCGGTGATATTCCTCCCCCAGGAGAGAGTCAAGATCTGGTGAGATTCTGTCACAACCAGGAGAAAAAAATGAGTAATACAGAAACGTTCTAGTTGCAATATTAGGTTACTAACAATGATATTACCTGAAGAATTTGAATTGGTACTATTAATTAAGATTAAGAGCCCTACAAGGTTTGGCTCAGTGGCTAGAGCAATAGCCCAAAGCCTGAAGGGTCCCGGGTTCGATTCCAGTCAAAGGCATGTACCTCAGCTGCAGGTTCCCCTGCCCTGGTCGGGGGTGTGCAGGAGGCAACCAATCCATGTATCTCTCTTCTCTCTCTCTCTCTCTCTCTCTCTCTCTCTCTCTCTCTCTCTCTGCGATTCTGTCTAAAAAAATCAATGGAAAAATATCCTCAGATGAGGATTAACAACAACAACAAAAAGATTAATAATACCGGGCAAGTGTCCTAATTTTTAAAAACGTGTGTTAATCTAGTTTTAAAAATAAGCAACTCCAAAATAAGGATCATTTTCTTGCTCTTTACCATTTTTTAACAAGGGGGCAATTGACAGGAAGAACTGCCAGGGAAAGCAAGGCACAGGGGGAAAAGGCCACAGGAATCCTACTAAAACCATCCCCTATCTGGTGAAACTGTTTTTAATAAGGCCTGGGTCACCCAATCCCTTATCAAGGCCCTGACTAGGCCAATCTAGCCAGCAGAAACCCTGTTATTATGGGAGGAGAGATTTGGACCAACTCCCCCTGACTGAGTGGCAAGTGACTCTCTCAGTTCCCTGTTCTACCTCTCAAGAGCACATTTTAAGGCTAGAGAGTAATGGAAGTGATGTTTAGAAAAGGCAACTTGTTAAAAATTTCAAAGGCACACTCAGAGGCTTTTCCTAAACTCCTCTGCTCTGGTCAAAGCAGGACCAGGTCGAAGAAACCCAGGAGATGGATGTGATATCAAAATTTAACCTCTGCAGCCAAACACACCTGAGCTACTCAAAAGCCAAGAAAGTACGTGTAATGCAGCACCTTCTCATTTCATCCTGAGCATCGATAACTGGGGGATATGTTATTTTAGAATCTCAGTATCAAAGAAAGGAAACCCCAATGTTAAAATACATGAATACCCCTGGCGCCATTTGACTCTCTGGGCCAGGATCAGATCTTATGACCATGTCTTTCAGGGCATAAAATATACACAACATAAGGCACAGTGGCATTTAAAAATAAGACCCTGGGAACGTACAGTAAAAGACTCACTGTAATAAGGAACCTGGCTTCAATTGGCAGAACTGACTCTTGCCAGATAACATGCAAGGGAGATAGGTGGTGACTTGGAGCCTGAGGCTGGTTATCAGGCACACAGAGTCCTTGACCTCAGGAGGAAGTGAAAACAAACTCACAAAAAAGTCTCAGTGTTGTATGCTGGCCATTCACATCTTCCCTGCCTTCTTGCCGACCTGAGCCGGAACTCGGAGGATGTTGGGGGTTTCTTCCATGACCCTGACGAGCAGGTTGTCGATGTAGTCCTCCAGCTCTCGAACCTGGAACTCCTTCTTGCTTATTGTTTCCTTCTGTTTGAGGACCAGCTGGATCAACTCATCATGGGTGAGCTGTGCATAAGCAAAAGCAGGGTCCGAGGGGGTGTATTTCTTTGGAGAGGAAAGAAGAGGGAAAAAGACAGAAAGTCATCAAAGAAGTCTAAATAGCTAAAAGAAATACAAAAGAGGGGCTCAGTGACCGTAATATAACCTGAGGCTCTGGAGGTTGGCGTTCAGAGGGTACAATGTGCTCTAGGACCTGGACAAACAGGAAACTACTGCTCTGCAGGTGACGGGACACATTTCAACATCTGAACCAGACCTTGGAGATGAATTATCATTAACTTCCTCCCCCAAGTGGCGGGATTTTGTTTTTAATTATAAAAGGAGTATCTATTCATTATGGAATGGAGGAAAAAATATTACCTATAACTCCAATGCATAACATTTGGGTCTCTTATTTTTCTTTTCTTTTTCTCCAAATATATTTTGATTTATTTTACAGAGGAAGGGAGAGGGAGATAGAAACATCAATGATGAGAGAGAATCATGGATCAGCTGCCCCCTGCACATCCCCTACTGGGATGACCAAGCACCCAACCCAGGCATGTGCCCTAATCAGGAATTGAACCACGACCTCCTGGTTCATAGGTCGATGTTCAACCACTGAGCCAAGCTGGCCGGGCCCTGGTCCTTTTGTTGAAGTGGAAAAGAATTCTAACTCTGTATTAGCTTACTTTTGATCTTTATATTTATTTCCTTAATTAAATTTATTATTCAGGAAAGTGCACACTGGGCCTTCATTCTGAAGGGTTTTAAAGACTGGGCATTTTTAGGATGTCTTAGGGGAAGTTCGCAATAGAATTCTCTTATTTTTCCTTGGTTTCTTTATGGTGTGCTTTACAAATTTAACATCATACAATATATAATGTTTTGGGTTTTTTTTAAATATATTTTTATTTATTTCAGAGAGGAAGAGAGAGGGAGAGAGCCCACAACCTGGGCAAGTGCCCTTGATAGGAATTGAACCCAGGACTCTTCAGTGCCAAACCAGCTAGGGTCAGGATATAGTTTTATAGCTTCTTTAAATTGTTATTTTGTGAGCCTTTTCCCATCATTAGATTTTAGCAAAAATTGCTTTTTTAATGGATGCTTAAAATTCCATTGTATTTTAACCATCTCTCTCCCTGAGTACTTAGATTGTTTTCAATTTTCATAATTACATAGTAACGTTTTAATTAAAATGTATTAACATAAATCTTCGGTTACATCTCCAAATATTTCCTTAATAAAAATGTGTGGAATTAAAAAAGGCATACACATTTAAGGTATTTCATACAAACTGTCTAACAGTTATTCAATTCAAATTCTGTATTCCAAAGGGATACAGGACTTTGAAATCATCAGAAGATTCTAGGATTGTGATGACTTAAAAAAATTATAGAACAATTCAGCACTTCAGAAGGTGAGCATAGGCCATGAAGAGGAAGGGGTGCAAAGAAAATATCCATTAATTCAAGAAACAACAGTGCCCATTGTCACATATTTCCTCTCAGGATCTCACACTGGATTTTTCCCCTGCACAGTTGCAAAAATAATGATGTATGTTCAAATTGTGTCCAACTTTTTCCATTTAACAGGACAGATGATTTCTGAGTGTAGTTGGCTGCATTATTTTAAAATGGAAGTGTCAAAGCCATCTGAGTAAATAATACACGCCTAGGCATAAATCATCTATAAAGGAATGGAGGCCACAAGAAAAACACCTTGTCCCCAATCCATCCTAGTAATGATTCAGCAAGCCTTTCATAACTTGAGCTATGCAATTTCTTTCTCTAACCTCTCTCTCACTTTGCAACATTCCAAAGAGTGGTTCTTTTTATAAGCATTGCTTATGCTGTAGCACAAAGCATCCATTATATGGCCAGCCAACAGCAGTCTCCAGGAAACTCTCCGTGTTTACTCCGACTGTTTACTAGGTATGGTCCAGGACTAAGAGCTTTGCTGCCTGTAGGCAGAGGGACAGCAGTGGGACTTACAAATCATGAGCAAGCCAAGCAGCAGTTGCCTTTGTTTTAAGGCACGTTCTTCTCTCTGTCCGGGCCAGGAGATAGGCCCCTGGTGAAAAAAGCTTTGAAGAGTAAATAAAATGAGAGCCAAGGGTCTTTCTGGCTAACTTCCTGAAAGCTAGGTGTTGTCTCTCTTTGGAACCAAGCTGCATTCCACAGTAAAAGGAAGAGGGAATGGGAGTCCACTACATGACTCTAGTTCTCATGTCCCTTTTATGCTGTTCTTTTGCCCAATTTCCTGGTAAATATTGATAACTCCAGGAAGACAAGTGCTGCCTCTTCTACACAAGCACAGAACCCAGCCAAGCTGAGCTGCTCAAGTTAGGGTACATTTTTAGGCTAGGACTAAAACACTGTAGGTAGGTACACAGTTCTGGCTGCAGCTGGTAATTTCGAGAGAAGGCAAGATGGCTAGAAGATGCTGACTTGTTTTCAGCCACAATTCATTGTTGCTACTCAGCCTCTTGACCTGAAACTCAGCTCTCCAGCTTCAGTGAGCCTTTAGCCCAGCTCCTGGTGGCATAGGTACAGTGCAGTCAGAGGCAACAACCACCACCCAGCACTTTAAAAATGTTTGCAGGAGAGAAGGAGTCATGAGCAAAAAGTTTTATTAAAAAAAAAAAAAAACCCACAAAACACAAAAACTGCACTGGACAGTTTTGCTTAGTGATCAATGCTGGCCCGTAGATGGGATTCAGGGTTCCATTCCAGTCAAGAGCACATATCTCAGTTGCAAGTCAATCCCCGGCCTCAGTTGGGATGAGAGTGGGAGGCAACCAATCAATGGGCCTCTCTCACATCAATGTTTCTCCCTCCCTCCCTCCCTCCCTCCCTCTCTCTCTCTCTCTCTCTCTCTCTCTTCTTCCCTCCCTCTCACCTTTTCTCCCTCCCTTCTTCTCTTTCACTCTCTCTAAAAATCAATGGAGAAAATGTCCTTGGGTGAGGATGAACAAAAAGTAAATAAACTTTATTTTTACCAACTACAGTCCCCAGGAGTCGTTTAGGAAATTCCTCTCCACATATTTGAAACACATCCTTGCCCACTAACGGTCATCAATCACTCAGTACATCATTCTCCTCCAGTCCAGTGAAAATGAGTCAAAGACCAGAGGGCTGCAACAAGGCCGGATTCTAAATCATTCTGACTTTAGAACCAGGAAGGGCAGGATGAGGACACACAAAGCAGAAACCATCTGTGAGGTTGATTCTGTTTTTGTAGGGAGTTTATTTTTTGTTGTGTGGTGGTGGTTGTCGAATGTTAGCCTAAGCTTTTCAAAGAGAAGAAACTCTTTAATCCAGCAATATTCTTCATGGAAATTGAGATTAAGGAAATAATCTAACGGGAGGGAAAAAGTCCTATGTAAGCAATTGTTGACTGGAGTGTTATTCATCTTGCAAAACAGAAAACATACTATAATGTTGTACACTTGAAATTTAGGTAATGTTATTAACTAATGTCATTTAAATAAATTCAATTTTTTTTTTAAAAAGAAAACCGGAAAACAACCTGAGTATCTAACAATAGGAAAACGGTTAAGTGAATAATGGTATAACCATTTCAAGAATAATTAAGTAGCAACATGCAAAAAATGTTGACATATTAAGAAAGGAAAAAGAATTGAAGAAGTGTTTCTATGCAGGTGATGGAGCTGGAAATACCATCATTTTGCAACTGCCATATTCATCAATGGATACTAAAGCTTGTGAATCAAAAGTTGATGAGGCGAGACCGGTTTGACTCAGTGGATAGAGTGTCAGCCTTCGGACTGAAAGGTCCCAGGTTCGATTCTGGTCAAGGGCATGTACCTTGGTTGTGGGCATATCCCCAGTAGGGGGTATGCAGGAGGCAGCTGATCGATGTCTCTCTCTCATCGATGTTTCTAACTCTCTATCCCTCTCCCTTCCTCTCTGTAAAAAATCAATTTTAAAAAATATTTTTAAAAAAAGTTGATGAGGAACAGGATGTTTACATAATCTGAAATTAATTCCCTACAAATTCCTAATTAATTGTAAAGGGACAAATAGCAACTTTATACTGGAGAATCTTGGGGGACACCACCAAACTAAGTCATCAGAATTAACAATTCCACTCCTGGTACAAATTGATATAATGGGCCTCTTCATACAACGCACTGAGAAGGACACGTTATTTGTATAGTTAATTTCAGCCAAGAATTTATAACCTCAACCAAACCATGAGGAAATCCCAGGCAAATATAAACTATGGCAAATTCTGCCCTAACCAGTTTGGCTCAGTGGATAGAGTCAGCCTGCAGAGTGAAGGTCCCTAGGTTTGATTCCGGTCAAGGGCATGTACCTTGGTTGGGGGCACATCCCCAGTAGGAAGTGTGCAGGAGGCAACTGATCAATGTTTCTCTCTCATCAATGTTTCTAACTCTCTATCCGTCTCTCTTCCTCTCTGTAAAAAATCAATAAAATATATATATTTTTAAAAGAAACTAAGGCAAATTCTACATAATGAGTGATCCTGGATTGGATCCTGGACTAGAGGAAAAATTACCCTAAAAAGGACATTAATGGGACAATTAGTGAAATTGAAATATAGACTATTTCTAATTCCTAAAAAGAGTATCACATCAATGTTAAATTTCTTGATTTTGATAAATGTTCCTATTCTCAGGAATGCCACACTTAAGTATTTAGGGTAAGAGAGGTGTGATATAAGCAACTTAATCTCAAATGATCTGGGGGGAAAAATGAGTATACAAACAGAGAACAAAGAGGGATGGGGAAAATGAAAATGCAAATCTGATAAAATGCTAACAATGGGTTAAATGGGATGAAAGATGTACAGGAATTCTTTTCTTGTAACTTTTTAAAAATCTGAAATGATTTCAGAATAAAGTTATAAAAAAGTATATCTATGCAATGATTACAACTACAAAAATGTTTTATCTTTGCCAAAAGGTGGGAAAGGATGCCTGACAATGAAAATATCTCATTTGAATGGGCCAGTTGGTGGGTGACACTTTCTCCTCATTAAAGAGAAGTCTGGTTGTCAATTATGCTACTTGGTTCACACAAACATTCAACAATAACCAAATAACCATACGGGAAAAGTAATTATTCGGTGGCAAGTGGAGGGGCTTCCAGAGATTATCCAAAGACACGAGACATATAGTTAAGTTACTCCTGGAGTCAACTGCTGCCCAAGGAGATGTTCACAATGGTGACTCTAGAAATGGGTGGGTTTTTTTTAGATTCCTATATGCCCATTTCTGGGCGAAGACATACCTTCATAATAGCTTCATTGATCAAGTTCTCGCTGATGATAGTGGCAGTTCCCAAGCTGGAGTTAGCAATCTTGGTGGCTGGGTTGTTCATTGGCTTCACAAGATGAGGTCTAAAGAGAAGGAAGAAAGAGCTTTCTGTAATGGGAATGCTGAGAAACTGCCCATCTAAAAGATGACAACCAGCCGGAGAGAGGAGGGCAGAGAGTGGTGACTCGCTGTTCACATCTCCACTCTAACACATGCCAATGTTCCTGTAGAAATGAAAGAAGTCAGCTCTAGGCAGCCAAATGCAAGCCAACAACGCACACCCTTAGAGCCAGGTGTCCTGACATTCTCACAAGCCCCTTGTCCTCGTTCTCAATGTCAGGAGAACATTAAGGCGGTCTCTTATTTTTGGAGGCAACTACAGCCCAGGACTCCACTGTGGGAGCCTGGCAAAGCCTTCTGTTCTTCGGCAGTAAAGAAAAAGTTCGGAACAAACATGCCAGCTTCACACTGGGCAGTGAAACTTTAAAACACTGCTTGGTTCTGCCGCTCAATCTCAGTTGGTTTCTGAGACCATTAAGATACCCATCACAGGGCATCTCTGCTATTTCAGAGCTCCAAATCCGTGCAGAATAATTCCTAAACTACTTTGGAAGACTACTACTACATTCTCGCTACAAACACAGGAGTGTCTTCAGGTGCTCCCACCACAGGAGACAGCCCTTATAAAATACCAGCCAAATCGGAGGGTTGCACCATCTGAACATCTGTGCAGTTAGAAAGCCGTAATAACCTCTGCAGGAAAAAGCCAACGGGACATTGCTCAAGTTTATGAAGACAGTCTTCCCCGACTCTCACCTGTGCTTGGCTGACCCAGTTCCAGCTGAGACTGGATGTGTCTCCGAGGGTGAGACCCAGGCCTGAAGAAGCGGCTTCCTCTTGCCAGAATTTTCCACTTTACCAGGGAGGCCCTCTGCTGTTGCTTTTTTGTGAGATTCTGCTGTACTGGTGTGGTGGGTGTCAGAGAGCGGAGAGCTAGGGGAAGAGTGTGTGGCAGGAGAGGGCTCAGAAAGGGGGGTGCTGGAGATAGGAGAATCCAGGGCCGAGGCAGGAGGCTGCCTTAGCCTCCCATTTCCCACCAGCTTTGCCTCCTCGCCATCGCCAGGGCCTGGCAGCTGGGTGTCCAAGCGTGAGCTCTTGCCGAGATTTGGTTTATGAATTCCTACAGCTGCAGTCTGCTCTGAAGAAGCCTTAACAGATGCTTCCGGAGCCTTCAACCTCAGCTCATGCAGCCTGTCTGCGGGCATTGCCAGCCCACCTGCCTCGCCACTCGGCGCCTTCTCAGAATGGGCAGGTAACCTGCTCGAGGAAGAAGCTCCTCCTTCCAGAGCTGCCACCTCCGCTGCCTCTCCGTCATCTTCCACCTCGTCCACTCTTTCATCATCTGATGTCACTTCAGGAATGGAAGGAAGGGTTAAGTCCAGATCAGCCGGGACTGGAGATTTAACATCTGCGGCAGACTGGAGGTCCCGCAGGGGATCAGACAACAGACCTTCGTGATCGCTGGCTTTGCTCTGATTTTGAGCCAGGAGGGTATCGTCTTCCTCCATGCCTTTCCCCGAACTGGCGTCACTCACTGGGCCTTCTGAGACGCCCTCCTCATGGGAGGGGAGCAGCAGGTGACTGGCCATGGCAGCTGGCACCCCGGCATCCCGTGGCCGGGGCTCAGTCACAGCCTCCCCCTCGGGGTCTTCTGCAGGGGGACACTCAGCAGGCTCTCTGTCACACACATTGTCGGAGGCAGCCTCTTCACGCCCCAGTGCCGGGGAATCACTTTCGTCCTCCCCGGCCAGTCCAGGCGACTTCTCCGCCTCCTCTTCCATAAAGAGCTGCTCAGAAAACGACACGTGCTTCTTGATTTTCTTTGGGCCCTCACTGCCATTCAGACCCTTCTCTTCATGTCTTCCCGTTGTGGATTTAAATGGGACGACCGGTTCTCCCATTCGAAGAGGGGGGACCGCCTGTTTGATTGTGGAAGTCATTTCCCCACCCCTAGCTCTGTCCTCCTCAAAAAACCCGGGCTGGCTCTCCGAGTCTGTCTCTACCCCCGCTGCAGGCTTCCCAGCCGGGCCTTCCGTCCTGCCGCTTCTCACGGAAAGGGCCGACGTTACTCCTCGGGCCCCTTCTGCTGAAGGCGTAGTGTCCTGTTGTGTTTCTGGGGGAAACCCTGGAGGTTCTTCTTGCTGCTCCGTGTCAGGCGGCTGCAAGAGACACGTGGCTGAGTCATCGCCACTGGTATCCTTCTCTGTGTCCATCTCGCCGGTCTTCTCCGCTGGAGCTTCTTCCGTCCCTTCCCACACTGCAGTGGGGGGCTGTCTGGGAAGTGACCCCAAGGCCCAAGAAACAGCATTTGGAACTTGTGTTAAGCTCTCCTTTTGCACCTCTGTGTCAGGGAGCAACGAGGGTTCCCCAGCACCAGCCTGGCCCTGGCCGGTGGAAGGCCAGCTGCGGATAGGCGTGGATGTGGAAATGGGAGCTGCCAGGGGAGGGGAGGGAGCGGAGAAGACAGGAGGAGATTCTGAGGACTCTGTCTCTGCCTCGTGCTCCGACTGAGGAGGGACAGGTGTCTGAGCAGGACTGGAAGGGAGAGCAGAAAGAAAGGGAAGGGGGTCAGGGTGGGGAGGAGGAAGCCTGGCTGTGGGTTGAACCTCTGGAGACACTTCCAGTCTGCAAAAGGACAAAATAAAATCTGCCGGTCAGTCGCAGATGCTGCACGAGAGGCGACAAAACATGTAAAAGTAAAGTCGTTCAAAGGGGAGAACTTACTGCTATGCTACCTTTGGGGCAGTACCTTAAGAAGTTAAAAAAGGAACACAACGCCACTTAATATACAAAAGGGACATTTTTATCACTGAGCACACCTGCCACACAATGGTCTTTGTAACAGAAACAGAAAGATCCAGGTAAAGTGACAGCCCACAGTTGTTGTTTTTATATTTTTATTGATTTCAGAGAGGATGGGAGAGGGATAGAGAGATAGAAACATCAATGATGAGAGAGAATCATTGATCAGCGGCCTCTTCCATGCCCCCTACTGGGGATTGAGCCCACAATCCCGGTATGTGCCCTTGACCGGAATCGAACCTGGGACCCTTCAGTCCACAGGCTGACACTCTATCCATTGAGCCAAACCGGGTAGGGCAGCCCACAGTTCCTCTTGGTGATACACAGAAAGCACCTAGAAAGCTCAAAGCAGTAAAGATCCACCACAGGGCAATACGCACACATGGTGAAGAGCAGCAGTCTATGCATGTGTGTCTGTGTGTGTCTGTGTGTGTCTGTGTGAAAGCACAGTAAGCAGAATCTCAAATGCAAGCCTCTCCCACCCAGACCACAGAAACACTGCAAGTGGAGGTGAGTCGTGCTGACAAGCAGAAACCCAGGCTCTCTCAGGCTCTCGAAACAAGATGCAGCGGAAACACACAGAGAACTGTCACAGGAGTGTGACGCAGGGTCTCTCATGACAGCAAACCAGTGCCAACGGGCAAGGAGGAGAGACAGCATCGGACTCATACCACAACCGAAACCTGGCATCCCCGACGTGCAACACTCAGAATCTGCCACACCCATGGCATCCCCCTGGGTCTGAGTATCACACGTGAAGGGCCAAGACTCACCGAGGTTTCACGGCTTTGGTCTGGGGCGCCCTGGCAGAGGGAACAGGTGGTGTCGGTTCAGACTTGGGCTCTGGGTCAGCCTCCGGTTCTGTGCTCTGCACTTCTTCAAAGGGGTTCAGGGATTTCCCCCGGCCGGAGACGACAGCCATCGCATCCTTCTCAGACCTCTTCCCAGGGCCTTCGGCAGGCCCCGGCCGGTCCTCCCTCAGCCGGCCCTCCTGCTCCTTCCCAGGGGTGGGAGCAGGGCTTTCGCCGTCACTGCCCTTGGCCACCTCCTTCTTTCCTGTCACCAGCGAGAGCAAAGAGGACTTCTTGTTCTCGTGCTTCTTACTCTCCTTGGATTCTCTCACCGCCTCCGGTTTCGCCGGAGCTGTGTTTTCCCGAGCGTCCCCGCTGCCCGGCGGCCAGGAGGGCGGCAGGGTCAGGGATTTCGGGGAGTTCTTTGTGGAAGACTCCGAGAGCCACTTGTCGGAAGACAGGGCACCCCCTTCCCCGGGTTCCTTCCAGGACCGAGGAGACAGGTTTTCCGTGGATGAGAACAAATGCCTCTTCCGGAAGCCCTGCGGGGAGGGCGAAGAAGAGGTGCTGTCCCTGGTCTCCGGCTTGCCTTCTGGCTGCTCCACGTAAACATGGTTCCCGTTGATACAGACATTGGAGCGGGAAAGCGAGTCGTTCTTGGACCGAAGGCCGCCAAGGAAAGAGAGCCCTTCCTTCTTGGGAAGGGTGAGGTTGACCTGGTTCAGTTGCTTAGGATCTGCGCTTGCTGTTCTCTTGTGAGACATGACTACGGGAAGGAAAACAAAGGGGAAAGGGAATAAGAGGTTAAACGACTGGCCCACAACTGGAGGGAGGGGGGGTTTTGTCCTTGCCTGAATACATTCTCGGTTGTCACAGGCAGAGGCCAGGGGTGCTCCCAAAGATCATGCAATGCTTGGGACAGCCCTCCCCAACAAAGAATTATCTGGCCCAGCCTATGAGCAGTGCTAAGGGTAAGAAACCCTCATTTAATCAATGAAAAGGGCAGCACTTTTGGGAGAGTAACAGAATCTGGCCAAGAGTGGGAATTTGATCATTGAAACTGCGGTTCAAAATACACAGTTAATTCCGAGTAAAGGGAACTGGATTCCTCAGCTTTCATTATGGATTTATCCCATGAGGTTTAGTACAATAATAGGAGTTCAATAAATACCTGATGAATTAATGAAATATCACTAATGTTCCATGGTTTAACCTTTAATTAAAAAAAAAAAAAAAACCTGCCTGACTGGTGTGGCTCAGTAGTTGAACCAGGAAGTCACAGTTTGATTCCCAGTCAGGGCCCATGCCCAAGTTGTGGGCTCAATCCCAGTAGGGGGTGTGCAATGATTCTCTCTCATCACTGATGCTTCTATCTCCCTCTCTTTTCCTCTCCAAAAACAATAAAAATATATTTTTTTAAAAAACACAAAAACAAACCTTGATGCACACAGTTTGTTCAATCTAGACGCTTATACTAATGTACATCAGTTACAGAACCAGACATTTTGGAAAAGGAATTTATAAATTCTTAGAAACCAGAGGGCTTAGAAATAGAGAAGGCTTCCTAACCAAGATAATCCATCATCACCACCATCATTTTAGGAAGTGAGAATCTGAATTAAAATCTTTCTCTTAAGCTTTGTGTGTTTTTTCTCTCTCAAAGCAAAGTAAGTTAAGCTGAGGGGAAGAGGCCAAGTAAGGAGGAGGAGGGAACTCACTGTCCGAGGCCGAGGAGGACTCATCCTCATTGTCATCATCCTCCCACCGGGACTGAAAGTCCCCAGGACGCAGCAGCACTTTGTCTGACTTTGGAGTAGGCAGGACAGACATGGACTGGGAAAGTGGCGTTTTCTGCAAGTTAGACTTGGAAAACAAGGTCTTAATCTTTGACTTCTTTTTCTTGTCTTTCGAAGGTGACTCATCCTCGCTGTCGACAGAGGTTGGTGTGCTGGGGAGGATGGCTGAAGCGGTGTCTGACGCACTATCCTTATTCTTCCCCCTGATCTTGTCCTTCAGTTTCCCAAATGGGTTCCGAGACTTGTCTTTCATGGAAAGGTCAAACATGCTAGCAGTCATGTTGTTTCTCATAAATTGGATGTCAACCTCAATTTCTCCTCGCTCTTTATCCTTTTTTCCCGGTTTGGATTTCAAGGTGTACCACCTACAAGGAGAAGGTTGAGAGGTTACCTTTGAACTGAAGAGCCTAAAACAACATTCACAATCCCTACTAACTGGCCCCTCCTCTCCGCTGTTACAACCTCTTAGACAAACCTCTTATTCCTTTGGGGAGTAAAGGGTGGGATTGAGGGATAAGGACAGAACTTGTAGTTTTATTTTTGAGAAGCCACCCACTAGGCAAAGATAGGATCTGGTTCTGTACTTGTGTAACATCACCTAAAATCTTGAGTCATTAAAGTGCTATGTTTAAAAATAAAATAAAAACTCCAACAAATCATTTCCTCTGATCAGTATTTTCCTGCAATAGGGTAAAAATGCAAAGATCATACACACATAGTTAAGAAGGTATAATGCAAATTTACAAGTACCAGTAAATCTCAGAGAAAAGCAAGAGTTTGTAGAACAGTCCCTGGTAGGGAGTACCTGAAAATACAAGATAGTACAAATGTGTATAGATTCCACTTATATGAGGCATGTGGAGTAGTAAGATTCATAGAGACAGAAAGGAGAATGCTGGTCACAAGAGTTGGGAGAAGGAGTGAATGAAGAGTTAGTGTTTAATGGGGACACAGTTTGCCCTGACCAGTATGGTTCAGTGATAGAGCATCAGCCTGTGCACCGAAGGATTGTGGGTTTGACTCCTGGTCAAGAGCACATATCTAGGTTGTAGGTTTAGCATGTGCAGAAGGCAACCAATCAATGTGTCTCTCTCACATTAATCACTCTCTCCCCCCGTCCCCCATCCCACCTTCCTTCCATTTTCTCTAAAAATTAATGGAGAAAATATACTCAAGTGAGGATTAACAAAAATACGTTTTTAAAGTTTTGGGTTGAATGGTGGTGATGGTTTCACAACAATGTGAATGTGCTCAATACCACAGAACTGTATACCTAAAAATGGTTAAAGTGGTAAATTTTGTTATGTATGTATAATTGTTTACCAGTGTTTTTGTTTTGTTTTTCTTTTGCTAATCATCACCCAAGGGTATTTTTCCATTGATTTTTAGGGAGAGTGGAAGAGTGAGAGAACGACAGACAGAAACATCGATGTGAGAGAAACACATCGACTGGTTGCCTCCTGCACAAGTGCAGACCAGGGCCCAGGCCGGGGAGGAGCTTGCAACCAAGGTACATGCCCTTGACCAGAATCAAACCCGGGACCCTTTGGTCCACAGGCCAATGCTCTATCACTGAGCCACACTGGCTGGGGCCCACAATTTTTTTTTAAAGGAGTATTTCAAACATTATTCAAGTATTTCTCCTAGTCATTGGCAAGCTACTTCAAGACTTTGGCAAATGATCTATCAGTTCCACTCCACTGAAAGACAAACTTCAGAAAAGGGAGCGCCCCCCTTGGCCTTTTCCAGCTGAGTAACTGCAAGAATGTGAGCAGGGTGACCACTACAAAATAAGCAGCTCCAAGTACACAGTCTCCTGACAGCCAGCCCCAACGTCACCCTCGCAAACAGAACCCACATTCTGACTTCACTTCAGTGACCTATTTAAGAGCGGAGGGCCCTGGGGCTTTAAGGAAATGATGGTTTTTGCCCAAACAACCACAAGTTCCTCTTTCACCTTCAGCCTGTCTTGCTCACAGGGCAGATCACTGCCCTCACAATTTTCGCTCAGCCTACACTTAAAGGAAGGGAGCAGAGGGAGGCAGAAACCTAATACTTACATAGCACCTCCAGCATCCTTGGCACGGCACACATTGAGAAACATCCTCATTTAAGTCTCACAAGAATGACATTTCTTTAGCTCAAAAATGGGATCTTTTACCTATTTTACAGATAAAAGAGATTGAGGCTTGCAAGTTGAGATAACTCGGTTCAAGGCCTTAGGACTCTTAAGAGGCACGACTGGGATCTGAATCCCGAACCTGGGACCCTTTGGTCGCAGGCCAAACCAGCTAGGGCACAACTCTTTTTTGAGGAATGTTCGAGCTTCTAATTTAAACGTCCTAAGATAAAAGAAAGGGGGAGAACCCACCATAGCTTGTCATCAGTCATTACTCATAAGCTTTCATAAAGCCCAGGGTTCAAAGGCATCACGAAGAACTTAACCTGCGTTATCAAAACACAGCCAAGATCTGAGAAAATGATGTCAGCTATGATTTTGGACCTTGAGGAGAAATCTTATCACGGTTTTTAAAACCACAATCCACAGCTGGAGAGGGAGGGCAGATGCAAGGTCCCGACAGACAGCCTGGCCTCTGCCAGCCTGTTGTCTTTCCAGTCCATTTCCCAGGACCTGGCCGGGAATACTTTGCATATTTGTCACTTAGATGTTGAGAGGATTATTTGTATTTTTCTCTTCTGACAGTCATGTGCTACATGGTAGCCATGGTGAAGGAGGTGGTTACCTTTTGTAAATACCAACTTGAAAAGGGGAAGTTGCTGAAAGCTGAATCCCAGGGCTCCGAGGACCCCACCAGCCACAAGCAGAGGGCTGCCCCTCTCCACCCCGGGGATGCGAAGACAGAACAGACTTCTAAAGAAAACGTACTTGTCAGTTCTTGGGATCAGACCTGCCTTTCCAAAAATATCAGTGCCAACGTCTGTTTATTTTGAGCAAAGCTCCAACCAACTCTAGAATCCTCCCTGTGGGCCTATTATTACCTGCTGCACAGGTTCAATCCCCAGGCGCTCAAGTGGGATTTGTTTTGGAAGCCCAACACCACTAGGAGGTGTGAAGAGACACTTCACCAGCTGGTCCTGTCTGCTTACTTCCACAAACTACCCAGACAACCCAAACACCAAGTAATCCCAGGACAGCACTATTTAAAAGAATCACAGGCAGGTAAGCATCTCATGCATATGTTCAGAATTTTTTAAAAACCTGTGTTGGGTTTATTAAAGCTGGAAAGGAAGACAGAAGTTGTTTCTTCTATTATCAGTATTATCCAAGGGATATTTGACACAAGCATAATCTATAACAAGAGTTATAAATCGTCCTAAGGAATCCCCAACCAGAACATGTAATGGGGTTTTAATCTTTAAACATCAATTCAATTGTTAAGCATTTCTGTTCATTTGCTTTTAAGTTCCCTTAATTCCAGCACCTTACGGAAGTAGTTCATAAATAATAAAGCATGGCCACACAGCACATGATGTCAGCGTGGGCGTGCCCATCGTTACCTTTCACGTAGCCCAGACGGCTTACATTATCTCAGAAATCGGGGCCGGGTTCATTTTCCTAGTCCAAAGGGCAGAGAACAGAAGAAAGCCATAATCCCAATGTAGCAAGTTTATTTTTAAACCCATGTCTGATAAAACCCTGCAACCTATCAAAAACGATCTCTTCTATAAGCAAATAATGATTTTTACTTATAATTAAAGTTCAGTTGGTTCAGAAATTAACAGGATTTCTGAATACATAAGAAGTGACAAGAAACTTATGTAAACTGTATTTTTAAGTAATAACAGGCATAGGATTAAAATTAAAAACATACAAAATGGCATAGATCCCTAACCAGAGGTCACCTGTTGGATTCCTGGTCAGGGCATATGCCCCGGTTGCGTGCTGGTTCCCAGTAGGGGGTGTGCAGGAGGCAGCTGATGGATGTTTCTCCCTCTCCCTTCCTCTCTCTCAAAATTCAATAAAAACATATATTTTTTTAAATGGTACAGAATGAAAATTTCAGTCTTCCAACCCCGCCATGCTCCTCAGGCAAGTGATAGGCTTGGGCATATACAAGGAAAATGTGTAGCATCCACACAGCTGCCCTCCTTTTGGGGGATTAGGGTTGGGTTTGTTTTTTGTTGTTGTTTGTTTTGGGGGTGTGTGTGTGTTGTTGTTTTTTGTCAATCAACAGCTTAAAAAAAGAAAAATTCTTTCAAGTCTTCTAGATGTAAGATTAGGTCTAGAACCTAAGAGCAGAAGGGAACGTAAAAAAAAAAAAAAAAGAATGAATTAGTTACAGGAAGGAAAAAGGTGGGAGGCAGAACTCAGGATCCCTCTCCACCCCTACCCTCACCTCCGGGGCTGGATTGGGGAACTACTGCCTAGATCGGTGGTCGGCAAAGTCATTAGTCAACAGAGCCAAATATCAACAGTACAACAATGGAAATTTCTTTTGAGAGCCAAATTTTTTAAACTTGAACTTCTTCTAACTCCACTTCTTCAAAATAGACTCACCCAGGCAGTGGTATTTTGTGGAAGACTCACATTTAAGGAGCCAAAGAGCCACATGTGGCTCTCGAGCTGCAGTTTGCTGACCACTGGCCAAGATGATCTGCATGGTCAAATCTCCTGGGCTTTGGAACAGTCATTTTGAGAACTGTTCATGCCATCCAGCCATGCCCAATTCTCAGGGTTGATTTGCCTCAGAATGTAGTTTTTCAAGCACACAGAAAGCGGATCCAGGGGGCCTTCCATCGGAATGCGTGGCAGGGTGAGGGCAGTGTAGCTCCTGATCTTGGGAGATGAGAACTGCAGACATTGGGGATTACACTTGTAAAAGACTGACTGATATGTCTCAACACTAATCTCCCCACAGATGAAGCAAGCATGTTTTTCCTTCAAAACATTCCTAAGGGTGGCTCCAAAGATTCAGTTCAAATACTGTTGACATGCCAGGCACTGATCATGCAAAACAGAGGCCAGATTCTGCCCTAAAAAAACTTACCCTCCAGGGGTGAGTGGGTGGGAGGAGGAGTAGGGGGACAGAGAGTGAGTTTAGGAACATCATCATCAAGTGTTGTGACATCGGCACAACTGCTGCCTTTTCTTTCTAACTTTGGAGCACGAGAAAATCATCAGACATGAAGAGGAACTAGTTTCACCACAAATGAGAACTCTCACACATGGATACAGTTCTCAGCTCATTTAAACCCTAAGGGACTACTAGAACTGCCTACTTAGGGATCCAGCAAAATGAATCAATACTGTGTCCTCCAATTGGACACAGAAAGGCCAGGCAAAGGGGAGACCACAGCTCTATGAGTCACTTCAACGTTTTACAGTATTTGTTTAATTTCAAGGGAGCCTTGTCTGTGGGTCCATTTGGACTCAACAGTCAGTGGTGGACTGCCTGTTTCCCTTTCGCTGCAAAATCTCAGTGGTAACTTGTAGTGTGAGTCATCTCCACCATGACCAAGCATCATGACCCAGCATCGTGACCCAGGGGAGTATGGCCCCACATCAGGAAAGAAGCAGGAAGGACAGAACAGCACCTGATGTGGTGTGTCGAGACAGGTGACACACTCAATCTTTCTTAGGTGAAGAAATGCTCATTGTCTTCCCCGGGAAATAAAGAGAGAGCTGAAAATCCTGTGGGGCTAGCAGCTGAGAACATCTACAAGGGTTCTGAAAAGGAGTGATGGGTAAAAATGTCCAGACTCTTCTCTTAGTAGCCCAGAAGCAATGCAGAGCAAACAGGGACAGAAGTGTTGATGACCTATAAAACATTGGCATTGTGTACCTTGCAGAAAGAAGCTAAGTAGTTTAACCAGTTTTGTTATTGACCAAGGTGGCTGGTCATCATTGCCTAACTCTGAATACAGAATCACCAATCAGCCAACCTCCCCTCCCTAGGTGGCCCTTCCCCTCTGCCCACTATCAACTCCTTGGAAGGACTCCTGGTCAATCATGACAGCGGCAAGGGATCACTTTTTTGGCCTAATTTTAGCCGTTCTAATGGCACCAAAAGGCCACCATACTCAAACCTAAAAGTTGGTAAGTGACATGGTATAGGAGAGAGAACAGAAAAAGCCAGCTGAAAACGCTTTTGGTCCTTCCTATATTATTGGCTTTACAGAAATTCTGTTAGAAAGTTATCAAAGTGAGTTAAAGAAAATATTTTAATTTTCTCACACTAATCCAACCATTGGCTTTTTATGTGTTTTCTTGAAGTCTTTTCCCTGTACATTTAAACAATCACTAGCTGAGAGACTCCAGGCAAGTTTCATAACCACTCTGTGGCTCGGGCTCCTCCTCTGAAACAGGGTTCAAAGCACCTACCTCATAAGGATGTTTTGAAGATTAAATGGCTTTATATATGTACAGTGCTTAGAAATTAGAACAGTGCCTAGTATTAATAAGCATTCGACAAGTGTTAGCTATAATTACTGCTTAGTTGTAACCAAAGTACACGTGCAATTTTATTTGTAATAGTTATATACATAATTGTCTTACAGTCTCTATACCCATCAATTCTAATGACTATATGACATTCTGTGAAATACATATATAAACCATTCAGATGGTTTTCAAAAGGGAATTTAAGAAATCTACAATTCTGCCCTAACCAGCTTGGCTCAGTGGATAGAGCGTCAGCCTGCAGAGTCCCGGGTTTGATTCTGGTCAGGGGCATGTACCTTGGTTGCAGGAACATCCCCGGTGGGGGGTTGTGCAGGAGGCAGCTAATCAATGTTTTTCTCTCATCCACATTTCTAACTCTCTATCTCTCTCCCTTCTTCTCTGTAAAAAAATCAATAAAATATATATATTTTTTTAAAGAAATCTACAATTCTGACTGACTAGGCATCCAAATATCATCAAATACAAATAACAATGATTTGCATTTGAAGGGGGTAAGAAAAGATTCAATTACAAAATCAGTTTGTATTACACAATTTCCAAATTAAAATGTACATAGGATTTTTAAAATGCAATGATCAGTGTATATTTTCTGTAACTTACTGAGAGATATTTAATCAATGGTCTTCAGGGTTTCTACATAGGTAGGAGAGGCATGAAGCAGAGGACTTCCAAACTACGTCAGAGATATGCCAAGATGGCATAATTGACTGAAGGATAAGGTTCAAGGCATGTTTGTTTGTTTTTTAAGTTGAAAGCTATATTAAACTTCCTGTAGATAAAGATTAAAGGGAATAACAAGCACCAGTATTTCAAGATTCTGAGAATTAGAAAAATTGACGCACTTTTAACCATGTAAATCCACCGCTTCAATCATTTACTGACCCATTCATTTCCTTGATCAGATCTCAAAAAGCCACAAATGTTAATATTCTACAGTCAGATCAGGTATCT
The DNA here is from genome assembly GCA_011751065.1 of Lasiurus cinereus. NCBI lineage: Eukaryota > Metazoa > Chordata > Mammalia > Chiroptera > Vespertilionidae > Lasiurus > Lasiurus cinereus. The sequence goes on along the minus strand of JAAGEH010000046.1, from coordinate 1,093,306 downwards.
CGCCTCTAGCCCACATGTAAATGACACTGATGCATTCTATTTGGTCTGCTGAAGAACATTCTCGTGGCAACCTTTATTATTCATGCAAAGAGATTTTAAGGATGGAAAAAGAAAAGGCTTTGGTTCACCATCTTTTGACCAGGACAAAAGAAACAAACAAACTTCATCATGACAGACATCAAAAATCATCCAGCCCTAGTCGGTTGGGGCTTAGTGGGTAGAGCATCAGCCTGCGGACTGAAGGGTCCCAGGTTCAGTTCCGGCCAAGGGCACAAGCCTGGTTTTCCAGCTTGATCCTCAGGGTAGGATGTGTAGGAGGCAGCCAATCAATGATTCCCTCTCATCATTGATATTTCTTTCTCTCTCTCCCTCTCACTTCCTCTCTGAAATCAATAAAAATATATTAAAAAAAAAATCCAGCCTACGCTCCGTCCACAAATGGACTCCCTCCTTTCTAAGAGAGTTCTGGGCAAGGAAGCAGAGTATGATTTATCTTATAATCAAGGTAAGTCCCAAGGGGGAGGGGAAGAAAAACCCCACACCAACAGCATTTAAAATCCTGTTTTAACAACGGATGGTGAGTGAAAATGAAAAGTTCCATTGGTGTAAGCGGAAAACCCCACAAGACTGGCGCTATAGGAGGCGACACCCTTGAAGCAATATCCCAGGACCCAGCCTACCACTGGTTCCCTGCACACAGGACACCCATTCTTTAAGATCACAAGAGGCCTTTTCAGACCAGACTTTCTGGAAGCCTTAATTGTTCTACCTAGGTTAGCCATGTCCATTTTAATAAAAGAGTATTTATATTGAAAGTGAAGTGTGCAGCAGCCACACCTTTAGAAACATTTTTCTGGGATTTCTCAAAAATGCCTTCCCTCTCACTCCCATTCAAAGGCCAACATTCAGGAAAAGACACTTAATTATCACTGCCTTTTCTCTCCCCACAGGCACATTCCTAAATGTGTCCCTCGGGGACACCCTGGAGACTAAAGCCCTGATTTTCTTCTAACAGATTATCTACAGACTTCTCCCTACAGGAAAGGAATTTCTTGTCTCATTAGCGACTATAAGCAACTCCTTTGCCAAAAGCATCATTAACCAACCGCCAAGCTGCAGAGGCAACCTGCTTCTTTAATGTTCAGAAAGGCATACCCCAAACTGGGAAACTGAATGGGCAGAGCTTTGACCTCACAGTTTGGACACCCCTAGTCTTTAATCCACTGGATTAAATGTAAGATTAAAGAGTTCTCCAGGTCCACACAGGCAAACGCCTGCCTGCCTGTGCCTAAGGGACTGCAAGCGTGGGGGGAGGGAGGGGCACGCTTGTTCACTCTCAGGGACTCTGCATGGGCCCGGCGTTTGGGTCACACAGCAAAAATAAGACCAGTGATCTCTGGCCAAGGGAGAAAGAAGCAGGTAACAGTCTGCTTGGTCTCTTCCTGAGCCAGCTGGGGCACATGATGTGACCCAGGACACCTCCTTAAAGTCAGCAGAACGCTCTTGTCAAGTTTTTTTTTTCCAAGACAAAAATCCTGGCAGCAGGCTGTGGCTTTTGTTGGAATTCAAAGGCCTGAGAATTTAGAGATCTACACCAGACCCAGAACCAAGGGCCCCCCAGGGGACTGCTCTGAAGTGAAGATAAAGCCTCAATAAAATGACTCCCGTTCACTCTCTTCACTTGGGCTAGGGCTTCCTAATTCGAAAAGCAGTGTTCTAGGACAGATGGCAATTTAAATTGAAGTATTTTAATATATTCCTAAGATTATTGTTAAAGGAAGGAACAGGGATATCAGCAAATACATGTCTGAGTTCTTGACATTTTAATCAGCACATGTATTGCTTTTAATGTAATTATAACATTTTTTTATTTAATAACTACAATTAAAATGACCTACTATTTATAAAAACCTCCCCCTAATGGTAGTTAGCGAAATACAATAGAAGTCTTTGTAACCAAAAGGAAGTTTAAGCAAAAGGAAAAAGACATGGGACTTTCATACGCATACTTGCCCTAATGTGAAAAATATTTAAATGGTTGACTTACTTGCCCCTGAGTTTTATTTCCCATTTCTGGGTTTATTGTTCCTAATGTTACCTATTATTTTCCCTTTTCTTAGTCCTATGTTCCTTGAAGCAGTGACTTCATCAGCCATATTGGAACACACCAGTAAGACTGCATCAGCTATGCTATTACAAAACAAAGACTGGGCCTGCCTTAAAACTGTAAATACTTGAAGGCACACATACACACACCCTGGTTTCAGTGATGTTTCCTACTCACAGGTGTCACTGCCCAAAACTGTTTTTGCAATGGTGACCTCACCCTGTCACAGTGACTGTTGGGGAAAGAAAGCAGCCACCACTTCCTGGTTCATTTTCAACAGCAAGCTCTCCTTGTTTTATTTGTTCATTCTTATCACTTCCTCTCCTTTACCCTCACCCACATCCAATCCACCAGAAGCCAAGCCAATGGAGCCTCCCAAAATATTTCTGAAATCGACCCACCTGTGTCCATCTCCACAGCCATCACCCTAACCTAAGCCACCACCGTTGGTCACTGGATTACATCAGTGGCCTCCCATTGTGTTTGTCTGATTCCAGGCTAGGCTTGTTTCAAATCCTTTCTTCGTCTGACAGCCACAGTGACTTTTAATATCATGGATGACACCGCCTCATTGGCTTCCCAGTGTTCTTAAATGAAGCCCTGCCTTCCTCTTCAGACTCAATCTACACACTCTCTCTAGCCACCTCGGGGCCTTTTCACAGGCTGCCCACCCCATCAGGCCTTCCTCCTCTACTTTCCACTAGAAAAATCCCTGCTTATGCTCAGGTCACTGCCTCAGATGGGCTATCTGCAACATTCTTCTTTAAATCGTGTCTTCTGTGGTCTTTTCTCTTACAATACCCTGTTCTCTTCCTCCACGGTACTTATGACAATACGTGATTATTTATTTATGTGTTCATTTGTTTAATGTCTATCTATCCCACATAAGGCTCTGAGCTTCCTGGAAGCAGGGATCATGTCTGTTTTGGTCACCACTGTTTACACTGTATACCCAGTACCTGGCACATAGTAGGTGTTAAAAAATATTTATGAAAAGGATGGATAAACTTTAAAGACAAGGGGGAGAAAAGCGGTTGGAGCTTTTCCCATGCTAGCGGAATGTCTCACAAATAAAATTATAATCAAATAATACCATGAAAAACACAACGGAACACCTTTAATACAGTAACTTTGAGGTACCTTCCCCCTTCTTAGTCATTTCACTCCATTGCCATAAACAGGTTAGGGTTTATCCAGAGGAGACAGAGAACTGTCTGGGGCATTGAGCTATCCGTTTCCGACGCTGGAGTGGGAGGGGACTGTGGCGAGGTGACAGGTAGGAGGGTTTCCAGTAAGGCCCAAGGGAAATTATATTTAAGGGGAATCCCAAGAAAGAAAAAATTAACAAGGTTGCTCAAGTTTTCCAATCTGTGAGGAAAATCTTAAGAGGAAACCTAAAGTATAAGCACAAATGCTGACTGCTTACAAATTTGTGAATTACACATCTCTGTGGTCTTCTAAGTCATTTCCCAGCATCCAGCTCTCCCAGAAAAACGGCTCTCTGGCCTTTATTCCTTTTTAATAACCCAAATTTCCTTTGGCAACTTATGATAGCATTCTTCCACACTTACAGCTCTTCAAAATAGTTAGTAACCTTTAATAATATCCAAATCCTTTCAGATACAACCAAATCCCCCCTTAAATATTAAAGACACCACTCACACTCTCTCTTCATATCTGGAAGACTATTCCAGTATTAAGTTGCATGATACTTAGTTACAAAATGGCCTTCCAGTCACCAGTCTTAATATTTATTTTAATCAGTTAACTGATAATTTCCCCAAATTTTGTTGCTACCACGCTAAAAAAAATGATTTTAATCCATCTGGAATCCCACATTACATGATACTAGAGAGCTGAGCAGAGAACCCTACATGTTAGTCACCTGATTCTGCCTCTCAGATTCAGGTCTGTTTTATGACCATGAGACTTAACTGATTCCCATTTAACTGAGGCCCAACTGAGACTTGAGAGGTCTTTAATAGGTAAGAGTAAGTGCAAAACCAGTTCATCCTACTTATTCTTAAGTAAAAGAACTACGTATGCACTCTTCCCTATTAAATGTGTCCTATCCTACGTCAGCCTCTGTTTGGTGCTTCAAAGATGTGTGTCATCACACTAAAGTCAAGGTTGTGAAATCTGAGTCATTATAAAAAGTATATTCTCTTGGCTCCAAAGATACGACCAATGAAGGCTTATCAAAAGAACAAGTGGAAATATTAGCACAGTTAGCTCTTACTGCCTTTTGGACTCATAATGAAAGTCATACTCTATAAGAGCAACCCTATTTGCTAGAGATGAACACACACACACACATACAAACCTACAGACCAAGATTTGAGCTTTTGGCCCTGGCCAGTGTTTCTCAATGGTTAGAGTGCTGGCCTGGGCACCAAAGGATCACAGGTTCAATTTCCAGTCAAGGGCACATACCTCATTTTAGGGTTCACTCACTCCCACTCCCCATCCCCACCCCCGTTGGGTTGAGAGTGGGAGGCAACCATTCAATGTGTCTCTCTCACTTCACACCTCTCTCTCTCCCTCTCTCTCTCTTTCTTTTTCTTCCCCCTATCCCCACCTCCACTCTCTGAAAAGCAATGGGAAAAAATATCTTCAGGTGAGGATTAACAACAACAAATTTTTTTTTTTAATTTTGAGCTTTTGTTTTATTTCTGGTTTTTAATGTCTAAAGTGGAGTCAAACCATTGATGACTAGTTCAAATGACTTCCTAGCCCAACCAGTTTCTGTTAAAATTCTGTCTCTCGTGTATATCTCATTTTCCAAATCCCAGCTATCTTGAGGGTCCAAGTGACATACTCTGGCATCTGACAGAGCTTGTTTAACCGGGACCCCAGTACCTTGGAAAGTCCCAGGAAGTGATAAATGGAATGATTGTAGTTTCACCTACTGCTAGAGGAGCAAATAAAAGAAACCTTCCTTAGCAGTTATAAAACATAAAAATAAAAATAAACCAACTAAGTGCTATTTTCCTACAAGCTGATACTGCAACTAAGTGGTAATTGGTTCATATAATATGGCAGGAGTAACCAATCTGGGTTTAGTATTACAATGGAGAGGATGTGAAAATGAAGATGCAAAGCCTAAACACTTCCTGAAATAGGGAACTTAAGGAGGTTTTCACTCCTCACAAAGCAGTAACAGAACTTTTTGAAGTTCTATATATGGGTCCCCTTAACCCAGGAACCCAGAAACAGCTGACAAACATTAATTAAGTCAGGCAACAAGCTCCATTCATAAACAGGGAAAAGGATTTTGAGAGACCGAGCAGCCTGAGGCCCAACCATGAGTCAGGACCAGACCCTGGGTCTGGAACCCCCAACTCTGGCAGGGAGATGCACTCTTTCTTTGAAGGGAATAAAATGATCCCATAAGAAACAGATGGCAGCCCTAACCGGTTTGGCTCAGTGGATACAGCATCAGCCTGCGGATTGAAAGGTCCCAGGTTCGGTTCCGGTCAAGGGCATGTACCTGGGTTTCGGGCCCATCCCCAGTAGGAGGTGTGCAGGAGGCAGCTGATCGATGTTTCTCTCATCGATGTTTCTAACTCTCTATCCCTCTCCTTTCCTCTCTGTAAAAAAATCAATAAAATATATTTAAAAAAAGAAACAGATGGCAGAGACAGATGATAATATCTGTCTTTGGTTTGGGACCAAACAAAGGACTGCCGATGGTTCCTAATTGAAGATGGTTCCTAATTGAAGCCGGAAAGGAAACCAATCCAAGGCCCTAAATGTCATTTAAACAAATGAGAAATGAGCACAGCTTCAGCCCCTCCTTAGCAAAGACACTGCTCACCTGATGGCTTGTAAGTTGATGCCATGAAGATACCCCATCCATCCTCACCCAGTTTTATCTGATTTGCGTTCAGAAATGCCTATTCATCTTTGGCCAGATAAGCGAATCGGGTATTATATTTGCAAGCATGCATGCTGAAATGGGACCCACCCTACAGAAAAAGGGAGTCGGGTCACTTCAAACCCTCTGGCTTTTCCTGTCTCCGTCACAAGACAAAGTTAAAAACCTGTTGGTATCTAACACACAAAATGGGAATCAGTGTGTTTCATAAACTGTAGGGGCGAGGTGGGAACATGACTGGCTTGCATATTTAAGGTCCAGCACATAGCCAAGTAAGCGAAGCAAGGCTAGGTTTGGATATAGTAGAACCTAGTAACTAGATGAATATAAATGCTCCATTCCAAACACGTGTGAAAAAGAGAACAGATAACTGGGTAACATCTTGGAGTGAACTGAGTTTTGCCCAGTTTTCCCTGTAGGAGTGAGATACCCTAACACAGTGGTTGGCAAACTGTGGCTCTCGAGCCACATGTGGCTCTTTGGCCCCTTAAATGTGGCTCTTCCACAAAATGCCCCGGCCTGGGTGAGTCTATTTTGAAGAAGTGGCGTTAGAAGAAGTTTACATTTAAAAAACTTGGCTCTCGACGAAACCGGTTTGGCTCAGTGGATAGAGCGTCGGCCTGCGGACTGAAGGGCCCCCAGGTTCAATTCCGGTCAAGGGCATGTGCCTTGGTTTCGGGCACATCCCCAGTGGGGGGGTGTGCAAGAGGCAGCTGATTGATATCTCTCTCACTGATGTTTCTATCCCTCTCCCTTCCTCTCTGTAAAAAATCAATAAAATATATTTTAAAAAATAAAAATAATTAAAAAATTAAAAACTTGGCTCTCCAAAGAAATTGCAATCGTTGTGCCGTTGATATGTAGCTCTGTGGACTAATGAGTTTGCTGACCCACTGCCCTAACACATAACTCCTGACTGGGAGCTACAGGTGAGCAGCCATCTGTAGGGAGCCGGGCCAGCGAGAAAGTGACCAAGAAACACAATGCCTACCTCCCCGTTGAGCTGGGCCAAGGGCAGACCCTGGCTCCAGCCATGGCGGGAGAAATCCTTACTAATTTGGGGCCCAGGCAAACAGGGTTAAATATTTTTCAGTCTGAAGGTGGTGCATTCTTTGGGGGAAAAGGGAGGGGTAAATTCTCTTCCAACTAATGGGGCCGGGGCGGAGGTGGGGGGATGGGGGAGAGAGCCATCCGCGGGCAACCTGCACACCCCATTCCTGGCGACCTGCACACCCCATTCCTGGCCCCCCACCTCCACCCACTCCTCCCTGTAACAACCCCGTTCCGTGCAGGGGTGAGCGAGCCTCAGACTCTCAGAGAGCCAGGGAGCGTCAGTGGGTCTCATGCCTCCAAGGTAATCCTCTCTGCGTCACGGCCCGGCCGTTCTCCGGTGCCCAGGGCAGTTAACATACCTACCTAGGAGGCTTTCCATAATTCATGCGAACATCAAATATACATACTGCCCACACCATAACAGGAACTCGCCAGGCCGCATGTATTTTCAGCTCATCAAAAATGCATGAAGGGCTTGCTTCCTCCGTTTCGGGCGCCGAGCGGCGTCGGGCAGGTGGGAAAGCGCCCCCCGGACCCCTCCCTCCCGCCCTCCCTCCCTAAGCTCAGAGCCCACCCCGCGGGCAGAGCGGGCGCGGGGCGGCCGGAGCGGGGGAAGCGGGGAGAGAAGGCGGGTGCTGCTGGTCCAGGGGTCCCTCCTGCAAGGTCTCTCCCGGTCCGTCCCCCCTGAGACACAGCAGCGCCTGCACTGCGCGTCCTAAGAGGAGGACCTCCGCGCCCCGGCCACCTGCACGGCCCGCGCCGGGCTCCCGGTCCTTCCCCTCCCCACCTCCCCGACTCCCGGTCCTGCCCCGGGCCGCACTCACTGGGTCTTCCTGCGGCCCTGGTCCCGGTGCAGCTCCCGCAGGTCCACCTCGACGCGCCCCAGGAACTTGTCGAGGCCGAGCAGCGCGCGGTGCAGCACGGTGAGCTGCAGGGTGGCGGCGGCGGCGGCGGCGGGCGCGGCCCCGGCCGCCAGCAGCGGCGGCAGCTCGAAGGTGGCCTCCTCGCGCCACACGGGCGCGCCCAGGCTGCGCTCCGACACCGAGGTGGCGTACTTCTCCTTGCCCACCTGGATCACGGCGTACGCGTCGCTCGTGCCCCCGGGACCCTTGGCCCGCAGGCCCCGCGCCTGCAGCACCGTCACCTGCACGTGTGTGGGGGACCACACGGCGCCGGGGCCCCGGCCCGCCGCAGCCGCCAGGGACATGGTGACAGCGCCGGGACACTCCACGGAGCGACGATGAGCTGACCGCCGCGACCCGCGGCCTCTCAGCCCGCCCCGCCGCGCCGGCCTCTTTAAGGCTTCCGGCCACACCCCCTCCTGGGCCCGCCTCCCGCGCCGGCCCCGCCCCGTCTCACCGTCCGCCCACCTGCCGCCGAGCGGCCCCGAGAGGCCCTCGCGCCAGGGCGGGGCGGGGCTGGCGCGGGGGGCGGGGCTGGCGCGGGGGCGGGGCTGGCGCGGGGGGGCGGGGCTGGCGCGGGAGGGGCGGGGCTGGCGCGGGGGGCGGGGCTGGCGAATTCCGGGCTGGGAGGCGTCGGTAGGTGAGCGATGGAATCCGCCGCCAACAAAGGTCGCCCGGCCCAACCGGAACTGGCGGGAGCCCCGGCTTGGGAGTCAGGCCTCCTTCCCAGGCGGCCATTGCCCATGTGTGTGTGTGTGTGGGCGGGGCCTTGCACAGGTTACTTAACATCCTTCGGTGTCAGTTTCTCCATCGACCCCAGGAGAGAACAGTCCGGAGTTGCTGTAAAGTGTAATGGAGCCTGGCACGTGGTGAGTCCTCAGCAAGTGGCAGCTATCAGAGTGACCGAGAACATGATCCCAAACCCCGCCCTCTTCCTTCTTCGGCCTCCGGGGGGATCACGGGGGGATCAGGGTGGAGGGCCCGGTGGGTGGTGGTGGGGAAAGGAGGTTCCTTTCACCGCCTGAAAAGGGGAAGAAGGAGGTGGGGGTACCCCGTGTTGCCCGGCTCTCACCAAATAAGGTGAGGCTAAGAGTAAATTAGAGAAGGGGAAGAAAGGGGGAACTGGAAACGGGTTGCCAAACTAGACGTCTGGAGCAGGGGCTCCGCCCACCCCCAGGTCCCCTTTGCTCCCTGGCTGCATGGGCCCTCTTCGGTTTCCCCCATTCTGTATCTCTCTCTCTTTTTTAAAAAAAATATACTTTATTGATTTTTTACAGAGAGGAAGGGAGAGGGATAGAGAGTCAGAAACATCAATCAGCCGCCTCCTGCACGCCCCACAGTGGAGAGGTGCCCGCAAGCAAGGTACATGCCCCCGACCAGAATCGAACCTGGGACCTTTCAGTCCGAAGACCGACGCTCTATCCACTGAGCCAAACTGATGTCAGCCCCGTTCTGTATCTCTTGACTCCAGTTAGCCATTCCCTTGCTCCAAATGTCCATTCGATTTGGCCTGTTCCCTCCATTCCCAATATCCTACTTCAAAGGCTTAACTGAACCCTCAGATTGGAAAGGTCACTTTGAAAGTTTTGAGGTTTCACAGTTAAGGAAAGGCCCAGAGCAGAGAAGTGATGGGTTCAAGGCCCCACCACAGATCCAGGACTAGAACCCAGGAGTCCTGACTCCCATCCAGGGTTTTTACTGCACCCCTTGCTTCGTCCACAGCCTCAGAACCCTCATCTTGGATTGCCACTAGTATCCCCCCACCTCTAGGCTCCTCAGTCCACACTGCACACTGCTGCACTAACCTGCTTGAAGTCCTACAATGTTGCCTCGCCTGCATCAACTTCAAACGTCAAGAGATTTAAAAGCATTCCTATTTGATCCCACCCTGGCTCATCATTCTCCTCCATCTCCTGAACAAACTGTAGCCCAGAGAATCTCCCCATCTCCAGGCCTTTCGCTCTTGGCTGCTTTGCCAACCTCTTTGACTACTCGAGTCTTACCCACCGCAAAAGGCTTCACTTAGACCAGTGGTTCTCAACCTGTGGATCGCAACCCTTTGGGGGTCAAACGACACTTTTTTTAAAATTTTTATTAATTTTTTATACATATCTCCCCATTGCCCCCCTCCCTCCCAGGCATACCCCAACCCCCCAGTGTCTATGTTCATTGGTTATGCTTGTATGCATGCATACAAGTCCTTTGATTGATCTTTTATCTAGCTCACCTAACTTTAATCTTCCTGCTGTAATTTCACAGTCTGTTTGAAGCTTTACTGTCTCTGCATCTATCCTTTTGTTCATCAGTTTATAATGTTCTTTATTATCCCCCAATGAGTGCGATCATGTGGTGTTTCTCCTTCATTGACTGGCTTATTTCACTAAGCATAAGGCTCTCCAGTTCCAACCAGGTTGCTGCAAATGGTAAGAATTCCTTCTTTTTAATGGCAGCCTAGAATTCCATTGTGTAGATGTACCACAGTTTTCTGATCCACTCATCTGCTGACGGGCACCTAGGCTGTTTCCAAATTTCGAACAACACTTTCACAGGGGTCGCCTAAGACCATCGGAAAACAGATACTTACATTATGATTCATAATAGTAGCAAAATTACAGTTATGAAGTAGCAATAATTTTATGGTTGGGGGTCACCACAACATGAGGAACTGTATTAAAGGAAGGTTGAGAACCACTGACTTAGACTTTCTCCAAGATGTGGCTTCTGATAGCCCTCTTCAGGGTAGGGAGCAGATAGTGACTTCTCTAGCCTGTCTCCTCCACAGCCCCTAGCAGAAGCCTGAGTACACAGTAGGTCCTTGAGAAATGCTATGGAATTGAAGAGTTGGAGGTTATTTCAGCCAATCATGAGTACACAGTGTTCTCTTTGACCATGTAGGGAATTACAACACAGACATTATGCCTCAGGTTTGCAACTGAGGGCGGCTACAGTGTGGGAAAAGCCTATTTAAGCACGTTGTAAATATTTAATGTGATGAGAAGGGGAAAGGAAAGGAGGCACCAGACACGTAAAAGTCAGGAAAGCTTAACAGGACTCTGTTGTTTTCGTGCTATTTCCCCTTCCTGGCCATTTATTAACCTCATGCAACCTCACCGCTCCATTCATTACTATAAAGATTTATTGAGGACTTGCTTTGTGCTAGGTGTTACCTCTGAATGAGACCCAGTTTCAAGGCACACTATGACAAATGCTATAAAAGAAGTCCTGGATTAATACAGTGCTTTGGGTGATTTGAGGAGAAAGTGACTTCTCTAAGCAAGTGGAGATTCATGAAGGATGTCGTATGGAGGTGGGTCTTAAAGGGTATCGCAGATTTGATGGGCAGGGAAAATGATGGAGGAAGAGCATTTCAGAAGGAAAGACCGGACCAACCGAAGCAAAGGCCTGGGGTCCAGAGAGTTCATGGCATGTTTAGGGGTCACAAGTACCCCATTGGGGCTAGAATGTGGGATATTTTAGGAAGTCACTGGGGACAGATAGATGGTGGTGATAAGATGGCCAAGGAAGTTGGGCCCAGATCATGCAGATCACCAGCTCCAGACTAAGGAGTTTATACTACAGTGTTAAACCAGGTGAGCCAGCCGTCAGAGGACTTTGAGCAGGGGTTGGATCCAGCTGTGAGTCAGGGTGTAAGGCAGGTCTGAGCAGAAGTAGCTCAGCAGCCAATAGCATAGCAGGTCACAGCCAGATACCGTCCTTCATTTTCACTTGGGGACATCAGCCTGCAGCCCCATTCTGTCCCAGCCCTTACCCGTTCTTGGTGTCTGTTCTGTATTGGTACTGTACCAAATAAGGCATATTCTTCCCTCTTGGTTGTCCTACCCGTGTACTGTTCCACCAGTGAGTTGGGGGTCAAAACTGACCCTGGGAGGAAAATTTTTCAGCTCTGGCCTCCTCTCTTCCCTCACATTCACACTGTTAGTACCACCCCCGTAATACAGAGAGCCAGGAATGAAACCCAGCTGAGTATGACATGACGCATTCCTTCCATTCATGGAAAGGATTAGAGGGACAAAGTGTGGGGGAGGGGCACAGTGGTGAGGGGAGGGAAAATTGTGAGCACCTGTGACCTCACGTGTTTGGGTTTCTGTCAGACACAAATAGGCTCAGTGCTAAAAAGGAGAGGTGGTAGGTTGGTGGAGGGCAAGGCTGCCTGGCCGACTCCAAGAAATCAAGATCCAGAACCTTCTCCCTAGACACTGGACACTAGCAGAGTGAAAACTCTGAGGAGGGGGCCTCACTGGAGGCAGCAATTGGACTTCTGTCAGAGCAGAGAGGCTCCAGGAGTCCAGAGCAGGGCATGCTTGGGAACTGGCTTCCTGCTTCCTAGATGCCCGGATGGTCCTTTTCTGCCCTCCTCCAGTCAGAGCACCCTGTCCCCTGGAGACTCACTCACGGACCGCCCTGGAGTGAGCATCTGTCTTCTCCCCACTTCACAGACTCCATCTTCGTTCCTAGAACAGTGGACCCTGCAGGTTCACCGGATTCCGGGGTGTTTGCAAACACCTCCCACAGCCAGGGTGTGCCTGATGACTGCTCTTTCCTCTCACCCTGCCCCGCCTCTAGCTCTGACTGAAAGGGGAGTTTCAGTCAGCCCAGAGCACAGGACAAGGCGCCAGGCAGGTTAGACCTGACAAGTTAGCCACTGTCCTCTCCCAAAGCAGCAGAGCAGAGAGCACCGGCTCCAGTAGACCAGCCTGGCCCTGGGCCTCTCTGCAGGCAGCGCCCCCGGGTGCAGATAGATCAGAAGCAGATTGTCTTGTAGGTGCAGCTGGAAAGAATTCCCTCTAGGACATTGTGTGGGGCCATGTGAGGGGCAGTGAGGTTGGACATGCCTAGGGAGGACTTTTGCTACCCTGCCACTGCCAATCACTCCTGCCCACTGCTCTTCAGTGTCCCCCAACTGCAAGAATGCTAACTCAGCTAAAACCGGTTTGGCTCAGTGGATAGAGTGTCAGCCTGCGGACTGAAAGGTCCCAGGTTCGATTCCAGTCAAGGGCATGCACCTTGGTTTCGGGCACATCCCAAGTAGGTGGTGTGCAGGAGGTAGCCGATCAACGTTTCTAACTATCTCTCTCCCTTTCTCTCTGTAAAAAAATCAATAAAATATATGTATTTTTTTTTAAAAAAGAACGCTAACTCAAAATCATCTGTGGGGACTCTGGATGAGCCAATGGGCTATCCTAAGGGAGGAGCACAAAGGGGCTGGGAATGGCTGCTTGTCTTTCTCCTTTGTCTCAGACTCTGAGGTGTGGTGACAAAAGTCCACACACATGACTCACTCATCGTGGACCTTGGTAAACAGCCTTCCGGTTTCTCTAGGTTCTTGGCTATTCTGGGACCACTCAGCTGACCAAGGAAGAGGACCTTTCAGGTGTTAGCTAGCTAAGGGGCCTCCAGCCTCACAGACTCGGCTCACCATTGCCCATTCCATCTTGTTAATGGTCTTCTTTGTTTAGCAAAGCTTCCCTCATAGATAACACAAAGGTATTATCTTTCCAATGTGTCAAGTCCCTTCCAAAAGGCCTTTAAACCTCCCAACTAAAAGGCTATAGGGAGTGTGTACTCCTTACCCTCCCACTCTCAGCACAAAGCCTTTCCTCTGTCTCTCCCTTCAGAATTGTTTCTTATTCCCTAGCTTGTTTCTTGTTCTCTGGTTAAGTGATTGTTTTATTCGCCTGTAAACATCTCAAAGGCTGGAAGTGTGATCCTCTCCCAATACCTTGCAAATAAAAGGCAGTTCAAGTAGAAGAGATATAAATGGCTTTTAAGCCATTAGCATTAATCCGTCCATTCCTGCTATCACCACCTTTAGCTTTAAACTATATAACCTTTTTTTTTTTAATTAAGGTTTATTTTGTCTGGATACTATATATGTATTCATTGTATACAAGCCATGCTCTACCGTTCAAAGTAAGTTTCATAGCATGCAGGGGACAAAGCAGACATATTGAGTATCTATTCCACCTTGAGTTGTCCCATTAGAAGCTATCTCTCAGGCTCTTGTTCTCAGCCTCTCCCATGCATGCCATGAGTTTCCACATTCTCAATTGCTAGGACTTCTGGGCACAGAACCCCCTGCAGTAGCATATTCCCTCCTTATTGGCTGTGGGTGCTGCCATCTTTGTGATGGTGTGATGGTCAATTAGCATATTCCCTTATCATTAGATAGGATTATAACGACTACAACAGTATTTTCTCTCTCGTGGATTTAGGTGATACCATCTCTCAGGAATGTTTGTTTTTGGGACATGTGCATATATTTTCAATCTAACAGGTTTTGAAGAAAAGTCGAATTGGAGGGCCCAATCATGGCATGGAACAGACGGCTGTAATTTGTTTCTTCACTGTTCTATAAGACTCTAGCGTCACTGTTTGTATAACATAGAAATTGATTTTTTTTAATCCTCATGCAAGGTCACACTTTCATCGATTTTAGAGAGAGGAGAAGGGGGAGAGAGAGAGAGAGAGAGAGAGAGAGAGAGAGAGACATTCATGTGAGAGAAAAAAACATCCATCAGTTGCCTCCCACACAAGCACGCTAGTAAGGGAGGAGTTGCAATGCTGCCTTCTTGTGGAAATTTGAAAAGAACACCCTAATAATGAATTCTCCCAGTCTGAAAAGAAAGCCCTATTAAGAGACCTAGAGGGAAATTCAATGGTTTTTAGTATCTTCCCTATGTTATTCAACCATCATCACTAGATCATTCCAGAACATTTCCATCACAAGAAAAACAAATCCCATACCTATCAGCAGTCAGTCCCAATTCCTCTCACCCCATCCCTCAGCTACTACTAATCTGATTTCTCTCTTTATAGATTTGCCTATTCTGGATATTTCATAGAATGGAATCATGCTGCATGTGACCTTTAGTGTCTGGCTTCTTTTACTCAGCCTAATGTGAGGCTTAGTAAAAGACGGTTCATCCAGGTTGTAGCATGTGACTTCATTCATTTTTATGGCATTGCCTCAGTTTTTGTCTAGGAAAGAAGTGAGAATTGGTTCATAGGAAACCTGGAAAATAAGAAAAGTAGAAAAAAGTTTTTAAAAATCACTTATATTCTGCCTTGGAAAAATAACAACTGTTGCTATTTCTTTGTATTTTTCCAGTATTTTTTTCTATATACATATTAAATATAGTTGATGTTATACTGTGTATAAAATGTATATAATTTTGTGTCCTATTTTCCCATATTTTCTTTTTATTAGACAATTTCATGGAGTTAATTCCCAATGGTTGCTTATTTTCATTATGTGAATGTAAACTAGTTTTTTTTTTAACTACCTCCCTATTATCAAACATAACACTATAACACTCACATGAAGATCTTTGTACATAAAACACTGTCCATATTTAGGTTTATTTCCTTAACATATTTCCTTAGGATATATTTTAGAAAATGGGTAAAAAGCTGTGACCATTCTTCCTGTTCATTATCCATAATGACAAATAGCACTCCCCTAATAACATATTAGAAAAGCTCTTTTACCCAACCTTCACCAATATTGAGTATTATACACTTTTTTTAATTGACTTCAGAGAATAAAGGAAAGGAGAGAGAAATAGAGACATCAATGATGATTGGTTGTCTCCTGCACGCCACCCACTGAGGATCCAGCAACTTGAGCATGTGCCCCAACCTAGAATGGAACCACTCAGCCATGCCAGGCCAGAATATACACTTAATATATATGTTAATTTGACATATTAAAATGGCAATTGCTGCATTTATGTAGCATTAAGTAGTGCAATTTGCATTTCTTTGATTTCTAGCAAGAATGAATATTTTTTCATATGTGTCAATCAACTATTTTATTTTACATGTGAACTGTCCATTTATATCTTTTGCCTAACCTCTCTGTTGGGGTTTTAGTGCTTGTTTACTAATTTATAAATATGTACCCTTACGTATTGACCCTTTGTATAGTTTATGATACTGTAGTCTATTTTTCCCCTCCATTTTGGTCATTTATCTTTTTTAAAATAAATTTATATTGATTGACTCTTAGAGAGGAAGGGGGAGGGTGAAAGAGGGAGATACATCCATTTATTGTTCCACTTATACATTCATTGGTTGCTTTTTTTAAAATTAAATCTTTATTGTTCAGATTATTACATTTGTTTTTTTTTCCCCTCCATAGCTCCCCTCCACCCAGCTCCCACCCCTCCCTCTACCCATACCTTCCCCTACATTGACCTCATCCATAGGTGTATGATTTTTGTCCAGTCTCTCCTTGCACACCCCTCACCCCTTTCTCCCTGAGAATTGTCAGTCTACTCCCTTTCTATGCTCTTGATTCTATTGTATTCACCAGTTTGTTCTGTTAATCAGATTTTTAATTCACTTATTTTTTTAAAAATATATTTTACTGATTTTTCACAGAGAGGAAGGGAGAGGGACAGAGAGTTAGAAACATCAATGAGAAAGAGACATGGATCAGCTGCCTCTTGCACACCCCCTACTGGGGATGTGCCCGCAACCAAGGTACATGCCCTTGACCGGAATCAAACCTGGGACCCTTCAGTCTGCAGACTGACACTCTATCCACTGTGCCAAACCGGTTTTGGCAATTCACTTAATTTTTAGATTCACTTGTTGATAGATATGTATTTGTTGTTCATAATTTTTATTTTTATCTTTACCTTTTTCTTCTTCCTCTTAAAGAGTACCTTTCAGCATTTCCTATAATACTGGTTTGGTGTTGATGAACTCCTTTAGCTTTTTCTTATCTGTGAAGCTCTTTATCTGCCCTTCAATTCTGAATGATAGCTTTGCTGGATAAAGTAATCTTGGTTGTAGGTTCTTGCTATTCATCACTTTTAATATTTCTTTTTTTTAAATATATTTCCTTGATTTTTTTAGAGAGAGGAAAAGAGAGAGAAAGAGAGTTAGAAACATCGATGAGAGAGAGACATCTATCAGCCGCCTCCTGCACAACTCCGACTGGGGATGTGCCCGCAACCAAGGTACATGCCCTTGACCAGAATCGAACCTGGGACCTCGCAGTCCGCAGGCTGACGCTCTATCCACTGAGCCAAACCAGTTTTGGTGCTTTGAATATTTCTTGCCACTCCTGTCTGGCCTGAATAGTTTCCATTGAGAAATCAGCTGACAATCATATGGGTCCTTCCTTGTAGGTAATTAACTGTTTTTCTCTTGCTGCTTTTAATATGCTCTCTCTGTCTTTTGCTCTTGGTATTTTTTTTATTTTTTTATTGATTTTTTACAGAGAGGAAGTGAGAGGAATAGAGAGTTAGAAACATCAATCAGCTGCCTCCTGCACGACCCCCACTGGGAATGTGCCCGCAACCAAGGTACATGCCCTTGACCGGAATCAAACCTGGGACCCTTCAGTCCACAGGCCGATGCTCTATCCACTGAGCCAAACCGGTTTTGGCTGCTCTTGGTATTTTAATTATGATGTGTCTTGGTGTAGTCCTCTTTGGATTCCTTTTATTTGGGGTTCTGTGTGCTTCCTGGACTTGTAAGTCTTTCTTTCACCAGATGTGGGAAGTTTTCAGTCATTATTTCTTCAAATAGGTTTTCAGTATCTTGCTCTCTCTCTTCTTCTGGCACCCCCATAATTCTGATGTTGGTACACTTGAAGTTGTCCCAGGGGCTCCTTACATTATCTTCACATTTTTGAATTCTTTTTTCTTCTTGCTTTTTCAGTTGAGTGTTTTCTGCAATTTTATATTTCAAATTTTTTACTTGATTCTTGCCTTCCTCTAGTCTGCTATTAAGTCTCTGTAAAATATTTTTTATTTCAGTCAGTGTATGTTTAATTTCTAGTTGGTCATTTTTCATCTCCTCTTAGGTCTTGCTAAATTTATCCATCTTTTCTAGGAAATTCTTGAAAAACCTTATAACCGTGGTTTTGAACTCTATATCCAGTCATTTGTTTTCCTCCGTTTCTTTTGTTTATGGTCTGTTTCTTTGTCTCCGCATTTTCACTATGCCAGGAGAGCTTCTGTTTTGGAATCAGTCTTATGATACAAGACTTGCAAAACTGCAAAAGCCTCTCTGTTGAGCTTGGATGGGGTGGAGTCTCAGGGCTTAGGGGACTGTTTTGCTTTCCAGTCAGCCCCGCCCTACGCAGCCCCTGGGTCTCATGTGTCTCTCGGTAATCGCTGGAGCTGTCCCTGTGTGCACACGCATGGTGCCTCTAGACCGCTGCCTTTCTGGCTCCCTTGCGCTCCCGGACCCGTATGAGTCTGGGTCCCCAGGGTCTCGCCTGAAACTGGGGTTCAGTGCAGTTAGAAGTGTCACAGTCTGGAGGCTCTGTCTCCTGCCCACAAGCCAGTAGTTAACCTAGGAAGGCTCCTCTTTACTCCATTTTACTGGATCCTGATATCAGAGGGTAAGAAAAGATTTCAAAATGTCAGTAGGCAAGGGCACTCCCTATTTCTGTTCAGGCCTTGCTCTCTTACCTCTGGACTTGGAAGAGGTGTATTAGAGTATCCTAAGACGGCAGCACTATCTTGAAGCAAGCTAGATAGTGGGGCGGAGCGGGGGGTGGGAGGGCCTCCCCTTGATGGAAAATAATATTCAAAATCCCATGCTATCACTTGAATGACCTAGTTTCGTGTTTTGACGTACATTCTTCTTATAGTCTTTTTAGAAGTCATTTCAAATGTTCCAGCTTTATGAGTTGAAAGCTGTAGAAGCTCTCCAGGAACTATTAAGGAAAAGGTCATGAATCCACAATGGCAAAATGGTTAAAGGGACACAGCCTCCCAGCCCCACCCCATCCTAAAGCCTGGAGGTAACAGCAGATGCCCAGGGGAGACATCAGGAATGCCAGGGGTCAGAAGTGAAAGCTATGTGGTTCTGTCTCTTTTCCCCGTAGGAGATCTTCTTTCTACCACCAGTCTCGGGAGATTCTGATGTGCTGGTCACTAAGGGATGTGGTCATTTTCTCACACTGACGCAGGGTTCAGCCACTATCAAAATATCTAACCTTTTAGAGCCATGTTTTTCTTTCTACGTACTTGTCTCCAGCCCTGTTTCGAGAAGAATGCAGCGCTGTTTACAGAACCACAAAAATGAAGTTAGAGGGCATCAATGAGAAAACACCACGAGACAGGGGAGGCAGAAGTGAAAGAGGACAGGGGCAGGAAAGCGCGCTGAGTGGGACCGTGTGCCATAAAGTTCCAAAGGCACACTGGGCTTGGCCTGTTGGGCTTTCTAAAACTTGCTGAAGCTGTCAAGCCAGTGTTATGTTTTCATTTCCCAGAATCCAATCATTGTTGGGGACAAAGCCCAGTGGAACGATCAAATCCAGCTTCACAGGCTAGGAGACCTCTAACCTAATTCAGTGCCCTAACTCACGTGGCAAGCACCACAGCCCACCAACTGGTCTTCATGTATGCTTTTCCAGAACCTGAGCTCACGGGATAAAAACCTGCAGTTTAGAGATATATTTACGGAAATGTTTGGTCTGTTTTGCTGTGGGGTTCTAGACTCCTCAGAGCAGTTTTCTAAGGAAAGGGGGAATCCTAGGAGCAGGAGGAGCGGGCAAAGCCATTGCAGCCCCCCCACTACCCCCACCGCAGCTGGGTGGCAGGTGACTCAGCCTGGCTGAAGTTGGAGTGTGTGCGAATGCCTCTGAATTTCTTTGCCCCTCCCAGACAAGCTCTTGGTGGCCACCACCCAGAACTTCACCTGAGCCACATTCCAAAGACACTTGGGATACCAACACGCGTGGGAAACACACACAAGACCAGATCCCAGCCCTCCCTCCTCTGCTCTGGCCCAGGCAGAGGGAGGGAGTGACCAGGGCGCAGATGCTCAAGTTCAGGTTTCTTCTCGGCTCCCAAGTTTGCTAAACAGCACCCCCTGCTGTCTCAGAAGTCAGGACGCCAGAGAAAGACCATGTAAGTGTCAGCCTGACAGATTCACTGAGCCTCAGAAGAGGCAGAGGCATCCTCCCGACCGGCTTTAAGCCATCTCCTCCATGGCCCTTGCCTACCCGCTCCAGCCCCTCCTCCATTAATCCCACCAATTATCCACAGCTTTATGCTAATTCCACCATAACCGATCCCTCCAAAGTGAGCTTTCCACTGATAAGACAGGTCCTACACCCAAATTCTGCACATCCTGATAGGAAGGGGTCTTGTCTGCTCGGGGCCTGGTAGGATAAACCTCTACAAGTTCTGATCGAGGCCATGTTGCTCAGTAATTTTTGTAATTGCAGTAGAACACACATAACATAGAATTTATATTTGGTGTCCAATTCAGTGCTATTAAGTAATTCACATTCTTGTACAACCAGGCTCCCAAAACTCTTCTGATCTGAACCCCAGTAACATTTTCAACACCGTTCTCCCCCGCCCCCACTTTTGACCATTTCCCCCCACTCATATCTCACATTCTTCTTGATTGCCATACATTTTTTTTTTTCACAGACACTGTGAATCCTTGTGGAGCTCACAAAATATGCCCCATTAGTTCAGCCATCTCTCATTTCCCCACAGGCTGCAGATAAACAGCGGGTTGTTTAGTTTTCGTCTTTCCCAACTCCTTAAAGCAGTTTTTATTTCCTGGTTTTGGCACCTCCTGAAGAAGGGGAGGCTGAAAAATGGGCACCCCTTGAGGTTTGCTTTGTTTTTCTGCTGCTGCAGCTCGGTGGGTGAGACACTGGCTGAAGAACCGGTCATCTGAGCTGCCTGGATCTCAAAGACACTAAAAAGGGGGCACTGGATGGGCTTCGCTGAGACGCAGACCCCCCCACACATTGTATGCAAATTTCATGTGCATGTGGGAATATGCATTTTTCTAGAGGGACATTCTCTACCTTTCCTCAGATTCTCAAGAGAGTCCTTGACCCAGAAAAGGTTCAGGGCCACCAGCAAGCACCCTTGGAGATTAGCATCTGAGGTTTTCATTTATCCAGACCCTTTCTTGAACAATGAAGGGCTGTGGATCACACGATGCTCCTGCCTTTTGTGTGGCCACAGATGTGAACCGAGGGAGGACAACAGATTGCCAAGGACATCACAGAAGGAACATTGGAGCAAAGAGCCAGGAAGAAAGGTTGAAGTGGAATCAGGAGGGAAGGGTTCTAAATCTGCAGACATTCTTGGGAAGCCAGACATAAGGAGGCTGCACAGAGGCCTTTCATAACTCACTGTGGCCTTGGGTGACTTCTTGAGTTCTCTCCTGGGGACTTGGGTGACCACAGAAGCTTCCAGAAGACTTCTAGTAATAACACTTATTATGTTCTTTACCACAACCCATAAAAGTGGGTGTTTCAATCTTCTTTTTACAGAGAAAAAACCCAGAACCTTAAGAATAATAGGTAATTTTCCCAAGGTCAGATAAATACAGTGCACAGCCCTCGCTAGTTTGGCTCAGTGGATAGAGATTCAGCCCACAGATCGAAGAGTCCCAAGTTCCATTCCAGTCAAGGGCATGTGCCTTAGTTACAGGCTCGATCACTGAGGCGCATGCAGGAGGCAACCAATCTATGTGGCTCTCTCACATATCTCTCTCTCTTCCTCTTCCTCTCTCTCTTCCTCTTCCTCTCTCTCTCTCTGTCCCTTTCCACTCTCTCTAAAAATCAATAGAAATAAATAAAAATCAGTGGAAAAATATCCTCAGGTGAATATTTTTAAAAAAGAGAGAGCACAGATGTGAACTCAGGTCTACCTCACTCCAAGCACATTCTCCTAACCATGAAACTATCCTTTTTTTAAATTATTGAAATAAAAGGGATAAAAGCTATTTTCTTAAGAAGAGAACACACCCTCCTTCCTTCCCACCCCATCCAAGGAAATCCATTTTCTTTGGGGAAACACTAAATAAGCTGCTCAGGTACCTGAGGGGGAGGCGACACCCCCAGCCGTGTGCTCCAGGACAAGAGGTGCTCTCTAAACTGCCTTCTGAGGGCTGGACAGTGCTGAGTGCAGGGTATAAGCTTGGGTCTTCACTGAGTCCCTCCAGGCCATTAAGAGATTTGAAAGGTGGTAAACCTTCCTTAAGAGGAAGGGGAGCCGAAACCGGTTTGGCTCAGTGGATAGAGTGTCGGTCTGTGGACTGAAAGGTCCCGGGTTCAATTCCGTTCAAGGCCATGTATCCTGGTTGCAGACACATCCCCAGTAGGGGGCATGCAGGAGGCGGCTGATCAATGTCTCTCTCTCATCGTTGTTTCTAACTCTCTATCCTTCTTCTTTCCTCTCTGTAAAAAAATCAATAAAATATATTTAAAAAAAAAAAAAGAGGAAGGGGAGGGAAACGAGGTAGCTGGGAGCCAGCCAAGGGTAAATTCACTTCTCCGTGTCCCCACGTCAGCTCCAGCTTTGCGGTGCGAGGTCAGCGTTGCAGAATTGCAGTGATGTGCTGACTTTGCTGCAAAGAAGAGCCGAGGGGCAGTTGGGAGGCCCACCTTCACTCAGCACCCCACATTTATAGAGCTCCTGAGAACCAGGCCCTGTGGGGGGCCCAGGAGCATTGCCCCATAGAGGCAGCTGACTCAGGTCTCTAAGGAGGATTCGATGAATGAAGAGTATTCTGAGGTCAATCCTATGTGATGCCATTGGGGAGCTGCTGCAAACCGCAGATTCCCGCAGAGCTGGGTAGCTTGCCCTACCCCAGAGGCATGTTCTGACGCTAACGTTCTGTGTAGCAAGGAAGGCGTCAATGAATGAAAGTACGACCACAAAAATTTGAGAACCTATACGAGAGTCACAGCCCTGACGCGGCAATGTGTCCCCTGCCCTAATTTACGTTACCGTGTCAAGGTCAGAGAATAACAGAATAAATACAGCGTGTGGCAAGAAGCGTAAAGGAAACCAGAAAGACAGGAGATAAATATGTTTGAGGACCAGGAGACCTTACTTTGTAGGGGGTTGATGAAAGCCTTCCTGAGGGGGAGATAGCTGAGCTAAGAGCTGAGACCCACACCATGAGGCAAGGCTGACCTTCCAAAAAGCAGAGAAAGTGTCACTGGCAGAAGAGACAGCATGTGCAAAGGCCTGACAGGAAGACCTGCTTGGATTGGAGGAACTGGAAGAAGACCCGTGCGTCTGAAGTGTGGTGAGCAAGCAAGAGAACTGCACTTAGATAGCGGAGTAGGGCGAGGGTCCCTGTTGAATGCGCCTGGAAGAGTAGGCAGGCGCACAAGACTTAGCTGCCCAGCAAGCATGTCAAGCTCGTGGCCCACGGTGAATATGTCTGCAGCCCAGCCAATATAATCGTATATAAGAAATGTTTGAATAAAAAATTCATAACTTAATTTTTACCATGTCCTGTTATACATAATCCTATATAATAAAGAGGTAATATGTAAATTGACCATCATGCCCTCACACAAGATGGCCAGCAGGGGAGGACAGTTGGGGGGACCAAGCCTGCAGGGAAGGGCAATTGTGGGCGATCAAGCTGGCAGGGGAGGGCATTTAGGGGTGACCAGGTTGGCAGGGTAGGGCAGTTAGGGGTGACTAGGCCAGCAAGGGAGGGCAGTTGAGGGCAACCAGGCCTGCAGGGGAGGACAGTTGGGGGTAACTGGGCCTTCAGGAGAGGGCAGTTAGGGGTGACCAGGCAGGAAGGGGAGGGTAGTTGGAGGCAACTGGACCAGCAAGGGAGGGCATTGGGGGCGACTGGACTAGCAAGGGAAGGCAGTTGGGGGTGACCAAGCTGGCAGGGGCAGGCAATTGGGGGTGATTTGGCTGGCAGGCAGAAGGGGTTAGGAGCAGGCAGGCAAGTGGTTGGAAGCCAGCAGTCCCCGATTGTGGGATCAGGCCTAAACTGGCAGTTAGACATCACCCAAGGGGTCCCAGATTGGAGAGGATGCAGGCTGGGCTGAGGGACACCCTCCACGCCAATGCACGAATTTCATGCACCAGGCCTCTAGCTATTAACGAACTACAATATTTGCTAATGACGGATTACTATAATCATGTTGCACCCCCCCTCCCTCCCTGCACACCCCCCGGATTTGGGGGCGGTCCTGAAGCTATCCCTGCGTGTGAAGAGCAGGGAAAGGGGTGTCCTGGAAGAAGCGCCCTGGTGCCCGAGCTTACTGTGCATACCCAGCCGCTTGCCAACCAGGGCAGGCCTCTCTAACCCCCATTTCCTGTTCATGCATCACCAGGTCCTGCGGGACGCACCGCCAACGGAAAGGGGAGAATGCAGCCCAAGAAAACTGCAAAGCAAAGCGCGCACCCAATACACTACAGCCTCCGCGGGATCCTCTGGAAGCCTTTGGCGTCTCAGCGCGCCCTCGTGTGGAGAACTTGGGAGTTCACAGGCACTTTCAGAGCCAGACGCAACTCCCCCACCGCGATCCCCGGCGGCAGGTGGACCGCGGTGGGGGGCATCCGTTCCTGCATTTGGGAAATCTTGCCCGTCGGTGTCCTCCTCCCCAGCGCCCAGACAGCAGACCCTTGAAGAAGCCTGGGCCAGACGGTCCGAGCGGCGGCCGTCAGCAACGACAGGGAGGAACCTGCCTGCCAGCCGCCAAAGCGGAGACTAAGGGTCAGGGCTGGAGCCCGGGCTGCACCACCCGGCCGGCCGTCCGCAGCCACGCGGGCGGCGGTGCGGAGACTCCCCTGGCGCAGCTGGTGGCGCCGCACTTCCTTTCGCAGGGCTGGCTTTCCCAGTCATCAGACAGGCTGCCAACCAGCCCCTTCATCCGGCCCGTTTCTCCGGCTCCCTGTGGTACCAGCCCCATGTGGGCAGGTTTCCCCGCTGGCAAAGGACAGCATCTGCTCCGCGGGGACACAGCTCTGCACCTCTCCATTCGCAGGGCACGGGGGTGGGGTGGGGTGGGGAGAGTGGGCACAGTTGGCAGGGGCTTGCCCAAAGCCTGGAGGCTCCACTGGGCTGGGGCAGCCTCCCTCGGGGCCTGCGCTGGGTGTGTATTACCTCTGTGGGGTGAAGTTCAAGAACCCCTGTGGGGAGAGAATGAAGGGGCGACAGGAGCAGCCCGGATGGAGGAAATCAGCACCTAGCAGGAGTCAGGGCACCCAAGCACCGCCACCCCCGGCACCCCATGGTTGGGCAGATTACTTGATGCTCCAAAGACTGCAAATGGGGATGATAATGTGAATAACCTATCTCTCTGAGCTGTCACGAGGACTGAATGAGATGATGGACGCACAGCTCTGAGGACAGTCAAGCTCTGGATGAGCACTCAGTGGCCATTAGCTATAATGGTAATGACCGTCTGGACTCCTTGGAAGAGCGGGAGGCATTTACTGACAATTGACTCAGCCTCAGCCCCCATGTCTCCAGCGTGCTAGGCTGGTGTGCAGAGGAAGACAGGCACTCAGTATATTTTAGCTTACGGAAAAGAGTTGGAAATAATGACCCATCCGGTACTTACATCTCCTAAAAGGGATTTCTCCTTTGAGAAATGACTGACTCTAGGTCTGGGGCAGAAAATGTTCAAAAAAAATTTTAAACTTTTTGTCATGCCAGAAAGTAAAGAAGCTATCAAAGAGTACTTGGGTTGTATCAAAAGCTCTCACAGACTGGTTCCTCCTTCTGAAAATAAAAACCCACAGCCCTTTCAGGTTATCCTAAAAAAAAAACACACACAAAAAAACTCCCAAACTAATTTTATTTGGCTCCGCCAGCTCAAAGGTCAGACATTTAAAAATATCAATAAGGATCATGTTTGCAAGAGAATGAAACATGCCGAGACCAGTTTGGCTCAGTGGATAGAGCGTCGGCCTTCGGACTGAAAGGTCCCGGGTTCGACATGTGCTTGCGGGCACATCTCCACAGTGGGGCATGCAGGAGGCGGCTGATCAATGTCTCTCTCTCATCGATGTTTCTGACTTTCTATTTCTCTCCCTTCCTCTCTGTAAAAATATCAATAAAATATATATTTTTAAAAAAGAGAATGAAAGATCATCTGGTAAATTAGAGGAAAGGCCCAAGCATTAATTATGCCTTTCTATATAAAATCTACCTCAAATTAAGCAAATCACAGTGAGGGAAAATTTCTATTTATAAAAACATTCCACTTAATGAGTGAATAAATGATGTTAGAATTAGAATATCTGCCAGTCTACAGCACAAATGAATTAATGGAGTTAAGCATAATCATCAATGGTTGCTAACATCACAGTAAAAAACCAGCATCCCACTCTGGCCCGTGTTTGCCTAATGGTCACAGCAGCGGCCTGTGGACCAAAGGTTGGTCCATGGATTTGATTCCCAGTCAAGGGTACGTACCTGAGTTGCAGGTTCGATCCTCGACCTGTTCCAGGTCCAAGTGTATGTGGGAGGCAACCAACAGATGTGTCTCTCTCATAGCGATGTTTCTCTCTCTCATCTTCTCCCTCCCTCCCTTCCACTCTCTCTAAAAAAAAAAATTAATGAAAAAATATCCTCAGGGGGGATTTACAAAACGAAACAACAAAATTAGCACCCCATGCTTCCAGATGAAACACAACATCACCATCTATGATGTGGCCTTACCAAGATTGAACTTGAATCTGACCAAGCCTCTAATTTAACTCCTTATTTTCTAAAACATGCAGGAAGACAGAGGAACATGTTAAATGATTGCCATTGGGATGAAATTAGCAATATTGAGTCTATGAGAAATCTTATAGGACAAAAAAACAACACACAAAATAAAAACAGTTCTTCAATTTTAAAAAATTGCAAGAAAAACAATGGAGGAGGAAGCTACCAATTCAAAGAGTCATAAAAGACAATTGTTCCAGCTATCTAAACTTATGTAACAAATCACACCCAAACTCAATGCCTTAAAACAGTAACAATATTAAATTTGCTCATCAACCTGTAACTTGGGAAGGATATAATTCATCTTTGATAATTATCTTCAGGATAATTTATCTTTGTTCCACTCAATTAGCTGGGATGACAGGGAGGTTCCGGACTGTAATAATCAGATCTATGTAAATCTGTTGTGCCTTTTTATTACATTCAGCCTTGAAATGTTACTTAACTGTTTCATGTGACTAAGGTTGTCTCCTAACTAAGCTCTGGAGGAAAAGGACCGGATTGTACATGTTTTTTACGTTCTCTTTGATGCCCAGATGCTATGGTCTGAATGTTTGTGTTTCCCCTCCACGCCCCAAATTCATATGTTGAAACCTCATCACCAATGGGATGGTGTTTGGACATGGTTAAGTCATGAAGGCAGAGCCCTCATGAATGGGAGGAATTAGTGCTCTGATAAAAGGAGCCCCAGAAAGATCCCTTACCCATTCTGCCATGTGAGTGCACATTAGACTATGCTGTTTATTGAACCAGGTGGTGGGCTTTCACCAGACACTGAATCTGTGGCTCCTTGATCTTGGACTGCTCAGCCTTCAGAAATGTGAGAAAGAAGTTTTTGTTGTTTATAAACCACCCAATCTATAGTAGCTTGTTATGGCAGCTCGAATGAACTAAGACAGCAGATCAGGGTCTTCCCATAGTAGGTGTTCAATAAATATGAGATGGTACATGAAGGTAGGCATTTCTTTTTTTTCTCTGGGCTTTTCCCCCTCTTTGCTGAGGCCAGACCAATGCTTTGTAAGTAGATAGACAGACAGAATACTTAGCAGAGAAATACATTGTAGCAGTGAATAATCAGCACAGGAATTTTGCAAGACTCAAGCTTTTATTCTAATTAAGAGTTATTGACTTTTGGGAGGCTTTTCTTTTCCCAGAGTCCTTCGTGAAGAGGATAGCCTCGTTGATGCTCTGAGTGATGTAATCTATGTTGCAGGCATTGATACAGGTGAAGTTAATCCGACCATTCTTGGGGATGTAGATATGTTTCTTCTTGACCAAGTATTCTATCTGTGGGACTTGTGATAATCACAGGATCTCAGATTCTGGGGTGACTACCTCTAAGTCCCCTCTAGCCCAGTGTGGATTATGGGGGATAGGGAGCATCAGCATTTGGGGGAGGCCATAGGGGTCTTCAAAGCAGTTCCACTTTCCTCAAGGATGATGCAAAACCTGGTGTGAAGCTAGGGACTGGTCACCTAGTCAGTGAAGTTGAATATTCAACTACAAACCCAAGGTCAGAAAGGGGCGAGCTTTCTCCTCCTGGACACTTACAGTTGAGGCCAAGATAGCCATGGGTCCCACTCTGATTAGTGATGTGATCCCAGGAGCCAGGCGTTCCCAGGAGCCGGAGCTTCTCTTTAATCTTTTCTTTGATGAGCATAATGTTTTCTGCGACCTCTTTCAGACTCAGCTTCCTGCCAAAGGAAGGACAGCGAGAAATTAGAGTGTGAGGATGCCTCCTGCTCCCAATCTCCTCACTGTAGTTCCACTTCTCTTCCCGTCACACCACAGGGATCGCAGATGGTTATGAATGGGAGAAAAGTTCCAGCTTGTATTAATTTAAGCAAGCCAAGCAGACTCTTATGCAGATTTTGGTAGAGTAGCAAGCTCTTGGGGCTTCCTAATCTCCTGCAATCTGGAAGAGTTCAAGTCATTCATTAGTCTGTGTCCCATTCTATTACCCATTTCCCCATAGTGCGGCAAGAGTTGACATAGCCATTGCCATTGGAACACGTGGGACCTCAGTAAATGTTTATGAACTAGAGGCCAGGTGCCTCTAGTTCATAAACATTTCATGCATGAGCAGGGGTGGATGTCCCTCAGCCCAGCCTGCACCTTTTCCAATCTGAGACCTCTCTTGAGGGATGTCCAACTGCCCATTTAGGCCCGATCCCAGTGGGATCCAGGACTGCTAGCTTCCAACTACTCACCTGCCTCTGCCTGATTGCCCCTAATTGCTTCTGCCTGCCAGCCTGGTCACCCCTAACCACTCCTCTGCCAGCCTGATCAATGCCTAACTGCTCTCTGGCTGATCCGATTGCCCCTAACTGCCCTCCCCTGCTGGCCTGGTCACCTCTAACTGCCCTACCCTGCCAGTCTGGCCACCCCTAACTGCCCTCCCTGCTTGCCTGATCACCCACAACTGCCCTCCTGAAGGCCTGGGTCTCCCCCAACTGCCTCTTCTGCTGACCTGGTCACTCCTAACTGCCCACACTGCCCTCCTTTGCTAGCCATCTTGTGGCAGCCATCTTGTGGCAGCCATCTTGTGGCAGCCATCTTGTGGCAGCCATCTTGTG